>OZ010573.1:71254981-71594981 GCA_963932145.1 Acanthosepion lycidas
TGCACTTTCTTTTTTCACTTCGCAACATCTTTCACTATTTTCTCTCTGACCAATTTATGACTGGTAATTCTGTAACATAATTAACATTAAATTTTTATACATAATACTAAAAAGTAAATTCATTACTAGTGGTAAAAAATTTCTGAAAAATTTCTATAATTATAAAAGTTAAAAAGTAGAGTACTTACTTGACACTGTTCACACGAACCTGTTTTGAAGCCAATTCTAAAATGAAAAGTAAGAGTCAATAATTAATTTCATGTTTAGTTACCATCAACGTTTTTTTTCCAATGTATGAAACAGAAAACGTAAATTTTATAAAAACTTTTTTAATCACCAATTGATTTCCATTAATAAATAAAAAACATTAGAATCAATGCATTGTTGTCAACTATTGTTAGGTCATCTTTATATTGGATCACCCACTGAAAAATGAATTCACTACTCTGTAGTAATGGTCAACCAGACTAATACTGCTAACTGCCCACCAAGGCATATAGAAAAAGAATTGGTTCTTTTCCATTGTTCAATGCTGAATTCCTAATGTTACAATTTGCAGTGTGTTTTGTCCATTTTCTGCTATGATGTTTGTGCCAGGTTTGAAAAAGTTGTAGTGAATGGTTCCATGTGCCCACCAAACTAATAATAATCTTTTTCTGAAACTTTGGTTTCAGAGCTTCACCTCAGCCATTTTGCAGCATTCTGTCAATTGCTGTATAGAATCTATTTTTGCACATGTCAGAATGCAATCAAGAAATAAAAAGCTTATCCTTCATTTCAGATCAGCTGTCTACTCATGGCCATTAAACCGATCGTCTGAATTAGGTTGCCGTAAAAGAAGATGTAAGTAAATTTGAGAAAAAAAAAAAAAAAAAAATTCTGTCAGTGCTTCATCCAAAAAATACTGCTGCTTTTAACTGCTAGAAAAACAGAAATAATTTAAATATTTCACAATTTGTATTTCTGGTTCATCAACATATCCAGAATTAATATCAATCTTAGCCTTTATTAATTTCAGTGTCTGAAGTAAATCTAAGAAGTCATCTGGTTGAAGATTTTAATTTTACACAATGCAAACATTTAGAAAAATGTTTTCTTCATAGAATAATAATAATAATAATAATAAATGAATAAAAAATATCATAAGAAATTGTACAAATGTCTATCATATCTTGGGGAAAAATCAATAAAAAAAAAAAAAAAAAAAAAAAAAAAATCTGTTTCTAATTTATGCTCCATAACTGCTTGTAATACAAAAACCAAAAATAAATTCTATAAAGCAAAACCTGCTTACCTAGTGCAGTACATTTTGTCAGTTGATCAAGAGCACTTTTTGACATGTTGTAAGCAAGAACACCAGGAAACTGAAATGGTTAAGAATAAAAGATTTTATTGGAAATACATACAAGTTTTATATAAGTGAACATATTTATGTAAATTAGCAAAAAACAATTTTTTTAAAATTCAAAGTACAGTTCCATAAAATATGCCATGATGAATTACCTGAGGCTAAATGAGCTTTGTCTATAGATGTCCATTAACAATGCAGAAAATGTGTAGCATGTAATCCTTTTGATACAAGTTAATGAATATTAATGAGTTTGGCATGTATCTAAGGCTTTGCTTAATGAGGCAGGTAGTCCACTGCAAGCAGCTGTTGAAAGACAGTAGTTATGATCTATCCATGAGTGAAGTACACTTCTTTCCTTGGCAGTAAAGTGGTAAAATCTATATCACAGAATGTGTTCACTCACAGGAATAGACACAATGAACAGTGATACTTTTACCCATTCAATTAACCAATACTGTAAGAAATGTTTTCAATTAGTTTTAATTTCAAATTAAAATTCATATAATTCATTTCAAGAATGCTCAGTGAAATAAATGTGAAAAGCTGTCAAATCAGTTTTTTTAAATCTACAAATTATTAATTATTATTGTAAGAATGAAATAATTTAAGCCAAGAAATATGTTTTAGTGTCGAGAAAGTACCCAACTGCTAATACTCTTCTACATTTTGGTTGCAGAAAATGAAATATATAATTAAAGAAAATATTCACCAGTTCTTGAAATATCCAACCTGATATTTTGTTTAAAAATAATAGTTTTTATTTTTAAGTTTTCTTGTGCTCATTTTCTATTTGTTTTTCATGTTTAAACATGACTAAATTATTTACACTATTTACATTGTTTGGACTGTTGTCTTCATCTTTGTGGCCATATTCAGGACATTTCAGCCATTGTACACTCTGGCTTTCTTCAGGTGACTGGAATTTCGAACTGAGCCCTTTATTTTGTCCACCAGGGTAGATTATTCTAGTTCCATGTGCCATGCCTCTTCCGTATGTCTCAGTTATCTCCCTTTAACTCAACTCAAGATTTTGTTCACCACTGCAGTAATCAGGTATTGAACTCACAACTCTTTGGGTTAAGTCATTGGATCGAAACAAAACTTTTATCCACTGGGCCAAACAATGTAAATAGTGTAAATAATTACAATACCTCATCTCAGAAATATAGACAGATATGACTAAATTATTTTTCAAATAAAAATTAATCAAATTAAAAACAAATTTAATTAGAAAATAGTGATTTATCCTTGTAAATATATTTAAAACACTAATTACCAGTAAAGAGAAAAAAACAACATAAATTATTTTGAAAACAAGATTTACTAAGAGATGCTGAAAAATTCTCAGCACAACCACAAACCCATAAAATTGTATTTTTCCATCATATGTTGGGACTGCATTAGGCTGAGAACTTTTCAGTAGCCCCTTTTATGTACATCAGTGTTGTTTCAAGATTCTTCATGAAGCTGAGCAAGGCCAATCATATTAGATAAAGATATAATATACAAAGTGCCTTAAAGTTTATAAACATTGTATACAATAAACATTTCTCTTAAGAATTTCCAGAATTTTATTTGTTTATTTTTTACTATTAATTTTTATTCTATTTCAATAAACAGTCTTGTTTAAACCCTGACCTTTTTACAACTTTGACCAGTAAATCTGAAAGAGTTTCAAAATTTACGCAATTTTTTCCAGATTTATGTACATAAAAAAAACAACTGATACTTTGTCCATTTTCAAAGTCTAGAAATTTTTGTATACAATGAATACAGACAAACCAAATTAACATCTATGTAAACTAAACCATATTTGAAAGCTCATATGATTGCTTCTTAATAAGGCAAATTAAAACAGATTATCATTAAATAAAATTCAGTCTGTGTACATAGTTAATTATTGGAAAATTAATGACAAAGTAGAAAACAAATTGATGAAATGAGTTACAAAATCTTTTTTCCACTTTGTCATTAATTTTCCTAACATTGTTCTGATACATAAAAATGTATCTATCCTCTTCTTTTATAGTTAACCGTGTTGGACACTATACATTTTTTTTTGTTTTTTTTTTAACAATATCCTACATAAAAACTGGCTATATAAATAGAATAGATTTCATTTTAAGTTTTTATAATGAATTTCATCAGTAAAAATACATCAATATCAATAATGTGATTTTTAAATGAGAAAAAGCAAAGTTTGATGGACTAAAATTATTATTTACTTACAGATCTAATTCCATTGACACTGGATACATTGATAATATTTCCTTTGGTAGCAATCAGATGAGGTACTGCCAACATTGTCAAGTGGTAAATTGATCTTTAAGGAAAATAAAAAGTAAATTTATATATGCAATCAATTGTAGTACAGTATTTGATTTAACAATAGATTTTTAATTAACCACATGAATTATAGAAGTTTTGCACTTTCAGTATCAAAAGTAAATATTAACATTTTTCATGGGGATTGTTGATTTGGTTTTAAGTAATACTTACCTTACATTAATGCCAAATACCTTATCATATTGTTCTAAAGAGGTTGTTTCAATAGTTCCAAAGGCTAAGATCCCAGCACAGTTCACCTGAATTTAGACACATTTAAAAAGGTTTTTATAAATATATAACATAAAAGGGTTAAAATATATTTTAGGTTTTTTTAAGCTTCTTTTTTTATATGGGCAAACTGTATGCTTAAGTCATAATGAATATGTAATAAACCAAGCTTTTGAAAATTTAATTAAATTATTAGGTTTGATATTTTAATTTTTGTAGGGGGGAAGAAATTATGCTTACCAAAATATTAAGTTGACCAAAACATGAAATGGTGTTGTCTAGAGTTCTTTTTACATCTTCTTCTTTTACTAAATCTGCCACAATCATCAGATGCTATAAAAGAAAACAGAAAAATAAGTAAGCAAACAATAAACCCTTCAAATCTGAGAGGCAAAAATGTTGGCTAATCCTTGTCAAAATGTTGTAACCTAAGGAAGGTTACTGAATAATCACACAAAGGTGGGTAATGAACGATAATAATTAGGACAAGAACAACACATATAAGATTTGCCAACAGCGCATAGAAGGTAATCAGCTGCTAGATTTGAGTCAAGTGAATTCCACAATGAATCTCCAACTGCAGACAACATACAGTATTTACTACTGTATTTATGTGAATGGGGACATTATCCGTAGGTGTGCCACAACAAATGTCTAGCAATCTTGTCTTGCTAGATCAATTACCAGTGAGTAGTAAGTTCAATCCTCACTGGATGCTCCATAATTAAGGCCTTGTGCTACATATAAGCTATGTGTAATAAATCAGTATATACACATCTATATATCCATTTTGAAAACACTACTTCCTTCTCATTTGCTTGTGAAAGATTTCCGATTGGTTCGTTGAACTATGGTTTGTTTACTATGATTTTTTATTATCTTATTTTTAGAGATGGTGAAATTTAGGTCTTGTTATTTATTTTATGTATTTATTTCTCTATCACCACATATTATTAATAGGATAAGAAGAATGATGAAGAATATTTCTTTAAATAACAAATAAAAATAGAATAAAAAATAAGAGAAGAAAGAAAATGTTTTTGCTAGGTTTTGCGAAAATATAATTTTTAAATCAACTTTTGTAACTAAAAAAGTCATCTAAGTTCTGATCTAATTGTTAGGAAATTGAAATGGAGAAACATTTACAAATATTTTTTTTGTTTTTTACCTTTCTTCCATTACTTTTGCACTCTGCAAAAACTTGCTTTAAGTTTTCCTCATTTCTTCCAACAATGGCTACAGAAGCACCAAGTTTTGAAAACAAAACTGCAGTAGCTGCTCCAATTCCCGAACTGGCTCCTATATAAAAAAAAAAAAAAAAAAAAAAAAAAAAAATGAAACCAGAAAAAAAAATTATGATCAGATATATAGAAACAAAATTGATGATATGACTAAAAATCTCAATTATAGAGATATTTAAAGCACTTTACTTTTTTGGTTTACTGACTTGCAGTTCTTTATCAAACAATCTACTTGTCATTTATTTGGGTGCCAAATAAAATTTACAAGCGGCCGAAAGAAGAACAGTTCTTCCTTAGTTTGACTGGAAATATCTATAGAGAATGTATCAATAACTATAGATTAACACAATTCTTAGTTGAATTTGAATCAGAAATTTTCATGTTCAGTCTATGTGATTAATGGAGAAATATTGGATTAAGTGTCTTGTCAAGGAAGGAAATGGTGGTAGAAAATAATTTTTTTAGAGCACAGACTTATTGTACACTTGAACATTTGCAGCACTTGTTAAGCATCATGGTCCCAAATCTATCTCCTAATCAACTCATTTGATTTGCAACAAATTTCTGGATAGATAAATGAAATCAATTCCAAGCAGTAAAAATAACTTTAAACAGTGAAAAACAATTTAAGGTATACATAGTTATTTCAATTCAAAATGTTGAGAAACATTCAACAATATATTCTCAAAAGCATCACTGTATATACAACCATATTACTTCTGCCACCACATGAATTCATCTATGACAGCAACATTAATGAATAAGGCACAGTCAAATTATTACAAAATTCAAAGTTATTACAAACAATGTACATGAATGTTAAGAAAACATTGTAATCTTTATTAGATTAAATTTGGCAGAATAATATGTTTACATTTAGAAATGTTTACTTTCTGTAAACACTGTCTGCATGAAATATTTTCATTTTGGTAGGGGTGTGGTGATCATAAATCATAATTATTTTTAAAATCTTCCAAAATTAATCTAACTATTGAATTTTAAAACTTTTGGCATGTATGTAAAAATGGAAGAATTTTTTAAAAAGTAGTCTATATTTAAAATTTTAGAGAAAAAATTTGATATGGATGACACTCAGAAATTTTTAAATTATAAAAACACAAAATAAAATATGAACCTTTTTGAACTTTAAAAAAAAATTTAATCTATATTCTGGAGCTATTGTCTTTAACTAAAATAAAAAAAAAAAATTTTCTTTAATATATTTTTATGGGGATTTTTTTATATTCTATATAGATTTAATAATTTGATAATTTTCAAATTCTTTCAAAAAAAATGTACTACTCTGCTAGCATAGAACTTATGGTTACATCCATCCAATTCAACAGTAAATTGAGGAGACCTTGTTACCAATCTAGTATAGTAATTAAATTTATAAAGTCTATGTATCATAGCAAAGAGCTTAACTGAACAATTCTCGTATTTATAGAAAAGGCTCAGGCAAGTAACTTTATAGTGGTGGGAGAGTGACTGAAGCTAAGACACAAGGTCAGGATCAATAATATTGCTAATTTTTGAATTTTATTAAGAATCTATAAATATATAGCAGAAGCACCAAACCATATGTAGCTGCAATATTCTAAGCATGGGCAAATGGTAGACTTACAGATATGTAGGATAGAGTCTGGTGAGAAAAATTGTCTAGCACAACACAGTGAACCAACTTTCTTAGCTGACCTAGCAATAGATTGGATGTAGTCTTTCCACTCCATGTCAGCAGAGAATATTAACCAGAGAAGGTGCAATTATTCACACTTTCTGGAAGATGAAAAGGAGTCTCTCTGATGAGTAACAGAGAGCAATTTTGTTTTGGAGGTGTTCAAATTCACAAGCCATTCTTTTTCCCCACTTAACAGACTGAAGGTTGTTTTTGACATCAACTGCCAATTTGACCATAGCAAACTGATCAGACTATCAAGACAAGATTAAATGGATGTGTCATCACCATAGATAACAAATTGAGAGCTGATGCCATCAGGAAGGTTGTTAATGAAAATGAAAAACAAAGCATAGAGCCCGGGAGACACATACAAAAGGATGTAGAAGAGTGACCATTCAGGATAACTTTCATTTCCCAATTTGATAAGAAAGATCGAATCAGTTCAAAAATTTGTCTGGAGACACCATAACTTTTTAACTTGTGAAGAAGACTGGTAAGCCAAACCTTTTTGAGATGTCTAAAGGAACAACCCGAGCTTCATCAGTCTTATCTAAAGCTTGATAGACTCTTTCCGTAATAATCATTAATACATCAGCAGTTAACCTAGAGAAACGAAAGCCATATTGCTTTTCTGAAAGAAGACCATGAGATGCAAGATAGTTAACTAATTCAGTTTTGATTAGGGCCTCTAGTAGTTTATTAACAAAGGTAGAAGGCTAATGGGTCAATAGATGGGTTGGACAGTGCACTAGAGTTCTTAAAGACTGGAACAAGCAGGAAAGCAAGAGGTAGCAAAACATTTTGGAGAGAACAAGAGCCAGTTCAGGAGCACACTTCTTATGGAGTATTACAGCACACAGGCATGCTGTTGCCATCACTACCATAATTGCCTCTCTCGTTACTACCATGATCTCACCCAAACTGATCTCACCAGAGTTGTCACATGCAGAATGTGGCCGATGGGCCAGCTTTGACACTGCCAGGCTCCTGATGCCACCACCATGATTTCTAACACTTCAATGTTTTCAATATCCAGCTCCAGGCTTCTCTCGTTGTCATCATCACGAGCCCTTTCATTGATACCACATTCAACCAGAATCTAACAAAGACATTATGCTACCAACTTGCCAACCACATTACCAGGCAGTTCTGCTTTGACACAACCACCAACCCATCAAAGTGATTGATTTCAACCATGGAGAAGTATGCATGTCAAACCCCACCAATGACACTACACATGGTTTCACTAATCCACTCCAGACCTATCCTTTAACACCAACCAACCTAAGAAATCTGTTAACTCCTGGCACTGCTGACAATACTCACTTTCACTGACACCTAATCACTTTCTTTGCGAACAGTAACTGAAGAACCACACATGAACAATTTTACCAGCTTTCAAACAACTTATGTATATATGTTAATTTTGACAAATACATGCCATTGAAATTTTAATCCTTCTTTGTTCATTTCCTTTGCAACCAAACACTTGTTATAATGATGAGGATGACATTATTTCAAAATATGACCTAAAGGTAGATTATTTAAATAAGCAGATAGTGCATTGATTTCTTATGTCTGCAAACTATTGAAATATTATGCAGCTATATTTCTTTTTTTTTTTTTTTTAAATCATTTCATACCATGCAAAGTGATAATGTCATTAACACACAACAGTTACTGAAAATGAGAAGATTTTAGTAAGGAGAAAGGACAATAAAAGAACAGATTTCAGGAAAGCAGAAGAAAGCAATTGGCATTGTATTTAATCTTTGAAGATTGAAAGTGTCAGGAAAACAAAAAACAGAAAAGTTAGAATAGAACTGATGGTTACATGTAACTAGTTCAACAGTAAAATGGTGAGTCCTAGTTACCAATCTAATAATATACTTAAATTCATACAGTTAACGTACCAAGGAGGAAAGCAATATCTATTCTTGTATTTTACAATAAATGTATACAATGCCAAAAGGGAGATGGGGAAAGGCTGGTCTTCAAACTGTCTTATCTTTAACTTAGCTAACCACAATCACTGACTCAAACATACTACAATATTCCTTATACCAAAACAACTCATTCTTACTAACTATTCTTACTACAGCCACCATAATACCTCAGAGTTTCTATGAAGTCCTAACTAGTCACCACAATTGTCTGTGGTTGAATATAAATAACAATTTAAAAATCTAGCCCCAATGTGTATTTACAATGATAAATTTCCTATTTACAAGAAACTGCTGATGAGGTGAACTGCTTATCTCCATAGAATTGCTTCCATAATGTCATCCATATCATGACTCACATAATTGCCTCATAAGCAAAAGAACACAGTACTCAGCTTTTATCAATGGCGTACCACATTGCTACAGACAGAACTGGCCTTGAGGTTGAAAAAATTCCTATGCAGCATATGAACCATGATGCTTTCAATAAACTTGTACAACAGGCCTACAACCCTACAGTGGAAAGTGTGTTCCATGGTCTCCACTGACTAATTGCAGTGAATGCAGTTTGGAGATTCTTCCAGCCCTGCCGAACAAAGTCTCTTGCCGACTTAGAGGGCCCTTTGCAACATCAGCCAGATGAGTGATGCCCTCATTGTTAATGAGGCATTTCAACCCATTTTACATATTTATACATATAATTACAACCAACAAGTACCCGACTCCTCGTGCAATTATCTATCTCTCAGATCAGGCCAAAAATGGAGTACTGTTGCCATATTTCTGTGGGAGCTGCCCAGTCCTCACATTCCAGTCTTGATAGAGTTCAAAAGCATCTCAGAATCCTTGTTGGAGAAAAATTATTTTCTACTCTCCAACCTCTCTCTCTCACAGGTGGGATGTGGCAGGTTTTTCACTGCTCTATTGCTACTGCCATGGAAAGTGCTCAAATGAATTACATTCTTTGGTTCTGCCAGGTCTAACATTCATGACTAAGACTCACCATGCCACTTCCATAGTAGAAAACCACCCACATTCTCTCCTCATTTCATCGACGAGAAGTAAGTTCTACTCAAACAGCTTCTTCCTGCGAACAGACTCCCAAGAGGATGTTTCCCCAATCACTACAATGTTAACCATTATTTTCCCTTCCTATTCATATAAACTACCCCTTAATATAACTCTCGACCTCAAGTGCCCCCCATGGTCTTAGGGTGAACCTTAAAACAAAAAATAAAAAAATAAAAGCATCTTATTATGGGCCATCCATACTTACAAATGTAAGCCATTTGCTTCATAGCTGCATGTCCATCAGCAGGTAATACAAATATCACTTAAATTGATTTTTGACTGATGCAAGCAATGTATTTAAAGGCACCAATATATAGAGAACTTACAATGATTACTTGGTTACTTATTTTAGTACAAAATGTTACAAACATACATACTGATATACAAACAATACTAAGTGCATTATTTGAAATAAATTTGTTGCAAATAATGGGCAGTGTCTTCTTTTTTATAGCCATCTGTCACTTACATTATTGCTGATTAAAACTTTTTACATTTTTGGAACCTTTTATAAATTGAAGATTGTAGACAAAAATGACAGCAAATTTCAACTGAATTATTCAATGTCATCTTCAGATGAACAGTTGTCAATAAGAAAAAGGAAACAAGCACAAAGGTGGCAAAAACCATGACATTTTAAGGAAACCATTTTGATGGAAGTGTTGCAGGATATTGTTTGTTGGATTGAAGAAGTGAGGCATCTAATAGTCAACTAAATTTGCATAATATCTTATAATTTGCATTTGTTTATATTCAATTTAAATTCATAAATAATAATAAATTTCCATCATTTCAAGTTTTTGACATTCGATTTAATGCTTTCAACCTACATTTATAAAGTTTGAAAATTTTATTCAAGTAACACACTAATAAATTTATCAGAGTTAGCTACTCCTTAATTTCCTAATTGTCACTAATAGTTGGACCTTCTTCTAGCAGGAATAAACGGCACGTGTTCCTAATTTAACTACACGCTAACCCACGGTCATCTACTAATTTACTGTTTTAGATAAATTATGAAATAAGTTGTGAAGTAATCCTTCTAAGTAATGTGGTTAATCGAAATAAGTACTGCGTAATTTGTTACGATTTTTAAATAATATTTGAGAATTTTTGGCGTAGTTATCCGTATAGGATGAAGAAAGTAACCATTTCCATGAAATGGTTTTCAGTTTTTTTACGATAAAAGAAAATTGACTTATAATTAAAAATTTGATCGCAAAAATAAAAAATATAAAATTCACTTTCTAAAATATTTTTTAACAAGACAATAAGATATCGATCTTACATAGAGAAGCGGGTTTTTTTAAACGCTTCGGCTTCACTTATGCTTTTGGTGAGTGAGAGAAGTGAGAACTATTTTTCAAAAAGGTGTTGTGTCCGTTTTTAGTTAGAATTTTGGTATGCATTTTTTTTTAACTATGAATTTGGTGCTGAGAACTGACAAGACTCACTAATTTCTGTCAAATAAGTATGCATAACCAATCTATTTTAAAAGAAAAACAATTTTTATCCTGCTGATTTTAAAAGTCGCGCCGAAAAATGTGCTTCTTCTTACTACTACTAGTAACCTAGTTCTTTCTGTATATCAAGTGCCAGTCGTTTAAGTACTTGATATGTAGAACTCGTTAAGCCAGTTATTCAGCGCAACTTTTAAAATCAGGAGAATATCTCTAGTCAGTAGAATCAGTTAATTATTTCCAGTTAATTTATCTCTGAAATGTTGATTGAACTGCTAGTTAATTTTAGATGTTTGCCTAACCAACAAAAAAAAAATGCAAAAAAAACAGTAACATTAATTACGGAACAATCAGGGATTCATTTTTTACTTTAACACTTAGAAAAAAGTGCTTACACAACAAAAAACAAAAACAAAACTCTTCTGAGGTCTATTTCTCTCTATCCACGTGTAGAACAATTGTTAATTCAGTTGCAGAAACTGAAACTTAACGTCGCTTGTTACCTCTTCTTCAAAAACGGTGTCAGAGTATCCGTAAATCTAGGTTAAAAAAAAAAAAGTAAAGAAAAAAGAAACAGGTCAATAAGCACTGTTTCTGTGCCTTTCAATAGAAAGGTTAACTGTCGAATTCTTAATTCTCAACAAGACAAGACTTGGATTTAGACTAGAGAGTGAAAATAATTTAAGACCTTCTTCCCCTAAGCTTTTTTTTTTTTTTTTTTTTTTTTAAAAAGTTTGCGCCCAAAATTTACACAACGTAAGACTGTGGCTGTGCGTATACGAAGATTAAGAAGCGCTTAATTCGGCATATGCCATAAACTAAGTCTTTTTTTTATTCTCAAAATAACTCCGATTAGGTTTTTGTTTGTGTCCTGAATTGACCTATATAATCCCCCCCCCCCAAAAAAAAAAGTAGCGTTAGGAAAGGATTAAGGTTTTACTTTTTTTGTTCATTTTTTAAAAACTAAAAAAAGAAACGACAGACGGTCATGTTACCTCTCTCGAAGAATTATATAAAGTTTTTTTTTTTTTTTTTTTCCTTAATTAAACTCTAAACTGTAATTCGACAGAGGCTATGAAACCAATTTCAAACCTAAATTTATGCAAAAAGGGTTGACTTCGATATTGCACAGCTAGGGTTCCCGATAGTAGCATTCTTTGTTTGTTATGGTCTGGTAGCCGGCTTGATACGAATAAAAGTGGCATGTATTGCCAGGTAACGGATTTTAAAAATATATTTCCTGTTTAGTGTTTTATTACTTTGATTTCGCAATTCGTTCAAAAATTGCTCAAACCCATCTCAGTACTTCCCTGATTCGGGACACCTCAGGCGCCTCTCTCGAGGGAGGTACAGCCTTGGTGGGAGGTGATGACAACCTGGGGATTGGGCTAAAAATATTTCTGTGTCACATTTTGTACGAAGTGGGCGTACAAATAATAAATTATTTATTATTTGTACGCCCACTTCGTACAAAATTGTCACCAGTACCACTGCTACTAATATTTAGTAGCAGTGGTGACAATTTTGTTTTGTTCTCAAAGGGTCACATATGGTATTAATTTCTATGCTATATTTCAAAGTACAGAAATCAACAATGGTTGGGAAATAACTTTAGGAAACTTTCCACTCCAGTTACCACAGAAAAAAATTCTAACAAATCCTAACTACCCTCCTTTTCAGAAAAGGAAGGCTGCGTGAACATTTAAAATTGTGCTGCAAATAAAATATGCAATCGCAATATCCACAAATATAAATTTATATGGCCAAATGGTAACGATATTCAATCACGACAAAAAATACATGTTTGAGTTTGAAACAAATTAAATTTTATGTCTGTACACAATTTTTACACGCTTACAAAAAGTTAGTTAAAAATCTATAAAATAGATGGAACCACAATAAAAAGGTAACGACTGTGGATTATGAAATTGTAAATAGCAAAGCTGTTATTTATTGACATGAAACAAAATTACATCACGAACTCACCTGTTATTAAAGCAATTTTATCACTCAGATCACACAAGCCGACTGCCGTTGACGCCATGCTTACATAGAAATAAAATAAGTTACTTCCCCTTATATCAGATATTAGCCTTTGCTTTCGCTAAATGAAAATCTGTTATTTGTGACAAAAGACAGCATTCATTAACTACGGCACAATAGGGATTCATTCTTATCCTACTTTAACACTAACAGTTGATTAACACCTGAAGAGAAAGGTTATAACACAAAAAAACTCTCCCCTGCATTTAAAGTTGGTTATGGTACTATCAATTCCTTAACAATTTCAATATGTAGCAGTTATTGTCATGTAAAGTTAAACTACTACAAGAATCATTCTCTCCATTGTACATTCTCTCTATTGGAGGTAGTACGCTCCAGCTGGCCTGGCTACTTCGACCGGTAGTGTTTCGTTACTCTCACTATCTTATCAACATTTGCTTTTTTTTTTTTTCTTTTTTTTCTACCTACATTTACGTTACAAATTGTAATACAAATTAATTTAAACATAACTAAACTTTAGCGAAAATTTTTCATCCTTTAGTTACTAAAAGGATGAAAAATTTTCGCTGATTTTGACATCAATCCGGTTTTTTTTTTCGTCTAAAAATCTGTGAATTTTTTTTTTTACAAGGGATAAAAAACGCGATATTAGTGGCTCCTGTGTGCAGCTTTCTGCTTTAGGATTCTTTAGATACGTTATTTATTTTTGAATTAGGATTCATTTAAGAAACGTTTTTGAACCCCAAATACGAAAATAATACAATAAAACTGGTATTTCTTTTTATTAAAGCCGATATACTTTCTCAAAGAAACGCCAGTTAATCATAAATAAAATAAATAACATAAAAAAAAGTGGAGGTACCTATAAATATCATAAAAGTAAAACTGATATTTTTAAAGAGAAAATATCAGTTTTATTGTATTTTTCTTAACAGACTACAAGAAAAGTATTAATTTTCTTGATTAGGATTAAATAAATAACTTGTATACTAAAATAAATACGGTATAAGTAATGTTTATTCATAAACAATAAACATGTAGTAAAAAATCATTAAACAAACTTGAATCTTAAATAAGAAAAATAACAATGAAACCAATATTTTATTTTTATTAAAGCTGATATACTTTCTTAAAGAAACGTTTTTTATCTATATAATAAATCTGAATATCAGTGCATTACTGTGTCATACTTTCTCAACTTTACTCCTAGAGTCCATTTTGGAATCAGGCCAAGTCTGTGAGCAAATTAAAAACATTCTGGGACAGATCCCAACCCACAATCATGAAATTTTGGATTCCTAAGTTTTCATTACTGCAATTGTTTTCGGATTCTGCCATCTTGGCTTCTACTGATAAAAACAATTAAAGGGATACAACTCTTTAACTTTCAATAGCTCATGTTCAAATGAAAAAATTACTGTTCTCAAATTACAGTGTTTTCAACTTTATTCCTAGAGGCTGAAGCCCAACATATAAATTTTTGGAATCAAACAGAAAAACATTCTGGGCCAGATCCAGACCTGCAATCCTGAAATTTGGGATTCCCAAGTTTTCATTACTGTGATTGTTTTTGCTGATTTTTTACATGCTATTTTTGGGATACAGATATTTATATCCACTCGTCTATTAAGCTGTAGTGAACAGCTTAATAGACGAGTGGATATAAATATCTGTACAGATCTATTATGCACGAACATACATACATACATACATACATACATACAAAAATACAAATCACATATAACGCCAAGTATTCATTGGTTAAATAAGCACCACTACATTACTATAGGCGATTTACAAATCGCAGTAATGCGACAATTTTGTAATCGTTCTATTTTTAAGTAGTCAATTTTGTGCACTTTTGGGAGAAACGGATCACAGAAGCTTTCTTAAGTCTCCCCAAAGCTCGCCCGCTGTTTGGTCGATGCCAATCAATCAGATCGTTTGCACGTGAAGAATAATTCTTCCTGCGCAGCGATTTAGGCTAAGGTCTTTTTCATCTCATTGGTGAGATTTCAACTGTCAAACAAATCCACGACAATTGAAACTATGCGCCAACTTTCTCACTCATACACACCACTCACATGTTGAACATACCTTGTACACACTCACATGTTGAACATACCTTGTACACACTCTCATGTTGAACATACCTTGTACACACTCTCTTGTTGAACATACCTTGTACACACTCTCTTGTTGAACATACCTTGTACACACTCACATAAACTCTTCTTATACAGCAATATTTTTCAAGAACAATCATTACAAGAGACTCTCATGAACATTCTTCCAGTGAACTTTGGAACACTAAAATAATAGATAAAGGTAGACATCTCTTGGTTAATTCAACCTTTTCTTACTTAAATGCATGCTTTCCTTCACATCGTTGTTTGATATTGTACATCTTGTTAAATACAAATTTTATGTTGTTACGTAGTACAAAGAAGAAAGCAAGGATAGAATAACCTTTTCTTAAGGCTTTACTGAACTTAATTCACAGCAGTCAGTAATCAACAATGGAAAGAATTCAGAATGAAAAGGAAGAAGAACGCAGCTTTTAAAGAGGAAAGGGAACGTGTGAAAAGTCACGTGGACAAGAAAATTAGTTTCCTTTTCTTTTTACGAAAATATAACATTCTCCCCCACTTGCAAAAGAGATTGAAAAAGTTTTGTAAATCCAGTCGTTGGATTGGTCTACGAATCCTGCTAGACCGGCGTGGAGGTAGTTCACCACTGGAAGAGCCTGACCTCTGAGAAGGCTGACTTTCAGGATTCTGGCTATTATTCACAGATTCATTTTCTGTATAAGGTGAAGAAATATTAACGGGACCTGTATCAGGCAAAAGGGTTGAATCTGCATGGTCCACGTTGGGTTGAGTATTTTCAGGTCCATTTTGAGGTCCATCCGGGCGTGGAAAACGTGCCAACCGTCTCAGCGCCACCGAATCTTCCCGGCCATCATTGTGACGTATTTTGGCATGCGTAGGGTTGGCCTCAAGGAGTTCCACCACCTCAACGATAGGATCATATTTACCTCTGCCACCGAATCGTTTTAATAATACCTCCCCAGGCTCACAGAGCCAAACAGGCAACGCAGTACCGGAGGAGGACCGCCTTTCAAAATTGAAGATTCGTTCGTGGGGGGTTGCATTCGTAGTGGTGCAAAGCAGGGAGCGGATAGCATTTAACACATCATGTAGAACATCCTGCCAAGCACTAATTGGTAACTGTTTCGATTCCAGGGCCAATAATATGGTATTCCAAATTATGCCGTTGTAACGTTCGCATTGACTATTGCCTCTAGGGTTATAAGCAGTAGTATTACTGCATCCAATTCCAAGTCGTGTTAGAAATTGTTTAAATTCTCCCGACATAAACGAAGTTCCTCGATCGGAGTGAATGAACGAGGGAATCCCGAAAATGGAGAAAATACTTGTCAGGCACTGAATAGCAGTTTGCGAAGAGCAATCGCGGCAAGGAAAGGCAAAAGGAAATCGACTATATTCGTCGATAACAGTAAATATATATCAGTAACCTGTCGGAGATACCGGGACAGGCCTTTTGTAGTCTATGGAAAGGCGCTGAAATGGCGCAGTAGAACGGATCAGAACATTACTAGCAGAATCGAAGAATTGGGGTTTTATTTTGGCACAGGTCGTACATTCAAAAGTCACACGTCGGACTTCATCAAGTGAATACGGCATATTCTGAGACCTTACAAAATGCCAAAAGCGCTGTACCCCAGGATGTATTAAGGAATCGTGTATCGACTTAAGTTCCTTCAAGGAAGAAGCAGCAGCACCACATACTCTGGATAAGGTATCCGCAACTGTGTTTTCATTTCCAGGACGGTGTTTTATGTCGTATGAAAAGGGAAGAAGTTCCATTTTCCACCGTATAATTTTATCGTTTTTAGTTTTTCCGCGATTAGCAGGTTTAAACATAAAAGATATGGCTTGTCGATCAGTAATAATAGTAAAATGTTTCCCGGCAAGGAGGTCTCTCCATTTACGAACGCATTCGACTATGGCATATGCTTCTTTTTCGACTATATGAAGTCGTACTTCAGAGGGGTTTAGCGACCGAGAAAAGAATGCTACAAGTCGCTCAGCTTGTAAAAGAGTGCCTCCAATAGCCTTTTCTGAAGCATCGGTTTCAATAGTAAATGGCAATTCATCATCAATAACTTTTACAGATGACTCGGCAATGTCTTAAGTTTTTCGAAAGAATTTATAACTATAGGAGGCATAGGGAATTGTTTATTTTCGACCAGTGGACGAATTTTGTGTGAATATTTAGGTATCCATTTCGCATAGTAAGCAAACATACCAAGACACCTTTTTAACGAATTTGAGTTGGAAGGAGGAGGCATTTGCAAAAGTGGCTTCAAACGCTCAGGATCGGGTTGGATAGTTCCGTTACAGATTTGATATCCAAGCACGTTAAGTGAAAACTCTGACTTTTCCTGGTTTATTTCGAGGTTGTATGTCGAGGCAGCCTTTAAGAAACATTCCAAATTGACGTCGTGCTCCTCCTGGGTTTTACCGCAAACAGTTATATCATCTATATACGAAAAGGTTCCAGATAATTTGTTATCAGAAATGAAAGAATTCATAAATCGCTGAAAGGCAGAAACCCCGTTAGTAACACCCATGGGTATTCGTTTAAATTGGAACAGACGATTTCCAGCTTGAAAGGCCGTATAGGGGCGATCTTCGGGGCAAATTTCAATCTGATAGTACGCCTTGGACAAGTCAATTATACTATAGATACGATACTGGGCTATTTGGTTTACGAGATCTTCAATTCGAGGCAAGGGGTAGGCATCAAGTAAGGTGAAACGATTAATAGTCTGGGAGAAATCGACTACCAATCGTTTCTTTTTATTAGGTGACGAAGTTACAACAATTTGAGCACGCCACGGAGAGTAACTTGTTTCAATTATATCATTCTCAAGCAGTTGTAGAATTTCTTTTTCAATGAACCGAGCATCCTCCGCACGGTAATTTCGGGATTTAGTAGCAATAGGTTTGCAGTCAGGGGTCAAGTTTCGGAACAACTTAACAGGAGCACAACTGGAGCGCAGATTTTTAGAATATCCTGAGATCCGCCAAAAGAAATAGTGATACTCTGGTGTAGTTTTAAGAAGGGCACTCCGAGTATAATATCCATACAGGAATCAGGAAGTCAATTTGTTTATATTCGTAACCATTGAAGATAATATCCTCAGTACAATATTCAGATAGTTTGAGGGAAATGGCAGATGAGGCCATGGAAATTACGGAATTCCGTTTAGAAGTAGACAGTTTCATTGTTTTAACAGTACGGGCATAGATAAAGTTATCAGAACTACCGGTGTCTATGAGGGCAGTTAATCTCTTTCCTTTTAATTCTAAAGTTTTAGTAACTGGAGGAGACCTATCATCGTCTAGCTGAGGTAGAACGTGAAGGCGCCGGCATGGTAGAACGGCAAACTTTAGAAAAATGACCGAGTTTGCCACTGTTTCGACATCTCTTATCACGGGCAGGACAATAGCGACGATTATCCTTAGTGACGTTTCCCTCCACAGTTGTAGCACTTGCCACGAGCAAGGGCAGCAGACAATTGTACAGAGTCACACTCCGTACGAGAATCAGTTAAGTCAGAAAGCATATTTTTAGTAATAGTAGTGGAAGTGGCCTCCTCGGCAGAATCAGTAAACACATTTTTAGTCCTAGTGGTAGTAGTAGCGGCTGATCCAATCTGAGAAGCGTATGATTCAGCACGAAAGTGAGCCTGTTCTAAGGCTCTAGCACATTGAGTAGCCTCCTTGAGAGTTAGCGTATCATTTTCAAGCAGTCTGGCACGTATTACGGGGGACCGGAGACCACGTATAAATGCATCACGGACAGATTCATCCCTGTAAGTAGTAGCAGTAACATCTTGGAAGCAACAGTCAGCAGCAAGTCGATTCAAGGGCTGAAGGTATTGGTCTACAGACTCATTTTCCTGCTGCAGACATGTAGACAACAAATGTCTAACATGAATAACACTTGGAGACTTGTCATAAACACTTCTCAGCAATTCAACAGCATGTTCAAATCCAGAACAACCCTCGATAACATCAGCAACGGTAGCACCGATGTTTAAATAAAGGACTTCGAGTTTGTCCGGGTTTAAAGAAGCAATAGTTGATAAGTAATAATTAAAATTACGGTACCATAGTCTCCAGAGCTTGCTAGCCTGAGGGTCTGCAGAAGATATATCAAACTTGTCCAGACGAATATGAGGAATTAAATTCAGTAAATTGTTACGTAGTACAAAGAAGAAAGCAAGGATAGAATAACCTTTTCTTAAGGCTTTACTGAACTTAATTCACAGCAGTCAGTAATCAACAATGGAAAGAATTCAATTATTTATTTGTATGATAAATACAAAATGCGGCACAAGGCCTAAAAGGGGGATGGGGAAGGACGGTCTTCATCTGTCTTAATTCTAAACTTAGCTAGTCGCAGACACTGACCCAATCAAGCCAACAATATTCCAATCAGCAAAACAGCACATTCACTCCTACCTTTCTTACTACGTCCACCATAATACCTCAAATTCTCGATGATGTCCTAACTAGACCCCTTATGTACAATTATTGTTCGTGGGGGGGGGGGGTCAAAATTACCAACTTTTAAAAATGATCCCCAAATGAATATTTACAATGTGCTTTAAATATTTACCTTAAAACTAAACAAAACTGTGTTAGTAATAAAACCCCACACAAACCATGAATGTGGTAGAAACATCAGTTCACCGGACGAAATCAATGCGGGACTATGAAGAAATGAAAAAAAGCATTCATACCTCCAAGCATTCACGCAGGCACACACACATTCATACACAACAACAAATACGAAAAATCACACTCACGAAACGAAAGGCGTCCTGCATCCACCAGAGAACTGACATCACTGACCACCTAATGAGGGAGGGGATGGGGAATTAAACAAAAGAAAAAAAAAGGGACAGAAATAAAATAAAAATTCAAAAACTAAACTAACCTAATATCTGGATGGGTTGCCTATGTTCAACCCTGTTAGGACAAAATTCTGTACCTAACCGACATCCAAATGCCACTCTAGGTCAGCCCCTTTCACTCTACACATTCGCGCAAGATTCACACACCTTTTGCCAAATTCCGATGAGGTGAGCCGCCGCCTTTCCGTCCTAATCTTGACTTTAAGCTGATGCTTAAAGAACAAGATCAGTTGGGAAGAGGTGAACTTCTCGCCCTCATGGAATCCCTTCTGACGCGTCGTCCAAATCACGACTCTCATAATCCCTAGTAAGCAACAGAACACATAGTGTTCAGCCTTCGTCAATTGCGGCACCACATTGCTACAAACAGAACTGGCTTCCAGGACAAAAAACTTTCCCTGCAGCATGCGAACCATGAGGCCTTCAACAAACCTGCACAACGGCACTACCGTCTTGCACTGAAAAAAGGCGTGACCAATGGTCTCGACCTCCCCAGTACAGCGACGACAGTTTGGATATTTCTCCAAGCCTGCTGAACAAAGTCTATTGCCGACCCAGAGGGCCCCACGAATCATCAGCCAGGTGAGTGATGCCTCATCATTATTGAGACATTTCAACCCAGGCGCCCAAGGCCATATCGAGCGAGCCTCCCGCTTCGTAAGACCGAGCTCGTCGATCAAACCATCTTGAACGGACCCCCTAACTAACAATTGATACAATGCCTTACGAGACAACGCCTGGGCGTCGGAGAGGCCATCCGTTGTCCGTAAGAGGAGCTTCAAAGCACTACGACATTCGCGGTAGAAGGAGCACTCGGCACGAGGTCTACGGCCGGCCTCCTCCTCGCACGAGTGCACACTTCTCAGGGATGGGAAATGTTTTCGGACATCTTCTTTCCAAAAGGTGCCCACCTCATCCAATCCGCGACACATTCGGTCTAGAAAGGTAATGCGAAGGATATATTGACGAATCTCAATGCTAGGCATACCCAGACCTCCCTCAAAGGGATGAAGGCAACAGATCTCGCGAGATACCAAAGGGGCCTTGCCTCTCCACAAGAAAGAGAACAAGGTCCGGACTAATGACATTAGTCTGGCATACGGGAGTGGAAGCACAGAGAGTCGGTAAAGGAGGATCGGATATATGTGTGAAACACATACCTCCGCCCTTCCCTTCAGGGAAAGTCTCCTCCGAGACCACAGATTAACCGCGATCGCGGCCTTCCCTTGCACCTCCGACCAATTCATTTCCAACTGGAGATCAGGATCGAACCAGACGCCGAGTATCTTGATCGGCCCATCCGTCCAGAGGAAAGGTCCGGGAAGAGAAACTCCCTTCCACGCACCCAACCGCAAGCCAACAGACTTATCACGGTTGATCTTGGCCCCTGTCACCATCTCATACCCACTGATCTCTTTGCTGACTTCGTCAATCTCGGCTCTGCTCGACACAAGAACCAAAACGTCGTCAGCATAGGCAGAATACCTGGCTGAGGTGGAAGCCCCAGGCAGGGAAATTCCGCGCAGGACCGGATTCGCCTTTAACTTGCGAAGGAAAGGCTCCAACGCAAGAACGTAAAGCAGAGGCGAGAGCGGACAACCTTGACGAATGGAGCGAGACAATACGAAAGGCTTCGATCTTACCCCATTCACTTCCACCAGCGCACCGGGGGTCGCATACAAAATCGGATCCAGGAGCGAAAGTCGGCTCCGAAACCGGCCGCCGAAAGGACAGCCTCCATAAATCGATGGTCAACCCTATCGAAGGCCTTGGACTGATCTAAATTGATCAGCGCGGCTTCACTGTCGACTTGTTCTAAGATCAAGCGTACCATGTGAAGGTTATCCTGAATAGTCCTACCCTTCACAGCACAAGTCTGTTCAGGGCCAATCAGTCTAGACAGGACAAGCTGCAAACGGTTGGCTAAGATCTTCGCCAAAATCTTTAAGTCCGTATTTAACATCGTTAAAGGGCGAAAGTTCCCTAACCCATCCCCACCGTTCTTGTCCTTACGCAGCAACTTGATCACAGCCCTGGTGAAGCGTTGAGGTAAAGACCCCTGCCTCATCCAGTGGTTGTAAATCAGTTCCAGCAAAGGAACAAAAACGTGCGACAACCTCAAGTAAACTTCGTAGGGAAGACCATCTAATCCCGGAGACTTATCCAGGCCAACCTGCTTCAGCGCTTCCCAGATCTCCGACTCTGTAATGGGACCCTCGCACCTAGACGCTTCAGCTGCCGAGAGGCAGGGAAAGTCAGCTAAATAGGCGTCGAAATGAGCAGAGCTCAGACCGGGATCCCTGGTGAAAAGATCCTGAAAGTAGTCCCGAAAGACCTCACATATGCCCGGGTTTGTAGTCACGGTCCGCTTATCCGGCAACGTGACGCATGCAATATGTCGCCTAGACGCGCTTCGATTCTCCTCTGCACGCAGTTCAGCGGCCATATTCGTTGCCTCGGAAGACATTCTTTTTAACCTAGCCCTAACTACCAGAGCTTGATCCTTCTTGATAAGCAAGGAGGACAACTCTGCCTTAGCTAAAGCTATGTCCCCACTAACACGGGATTTCACAGCCCGATCGACTTTATCTTCTAAAGCAGTTTGCGCCGCTAATCTATCTAGATTGAGTCGACGACTAAAATCGGCAGCAAACGTTCGAATTTTAGATTTTAAATTGCCCCACCAGGCATTTCCCATAACCGCTCCCGTCAATTCCCTTTGGATCGTTAGTAACAGCTGGTCCCGGAAACCCTGATCACCAAAAAGTGAACAGTTCAATTTCCAGTAACCAGCCATTCTAACCTTAGGCTTATCTAAGTTTACACGGACCCGGACAAGCCTATGATCCGTATAAACTATATAATGGAAACTTGGACACCCTAAGAGCCCTACATCGACTCTCCTAACTAAGACTCGGTCCAGGTAGCTCGCAAGCGTCCCAGGAGCCGAGTTGCCACTAGTTGTCCAAGTCCATGCCACCTCCCGAGGGTGTTCATTCCGGAACTTATCGACAAGATCAAACCTATCGATAAAGTCCCGAGATGGTTTCACATCCGGGTTGTTAGTACCTTGTTTATGCCCTATACGATCTATATCGGGGTCAAGGATGGCATTCCAATCCCCCGCTAAACCTACCCGACGAGACGTCGTCAAGAACGGCGCGATCTGCCGAAACAAAGCAGGCCGCTCGGAATGGATATTGGGCGCATAAACCCCAATGAGACGTAGAACCTTATCCTTTATGGTAACATCCAGCACGCAAAGTCTGCCCGCCGGATCTGCGAAGACAAGGGTACAAGCAGCCTTCAAAGACTTGCTCACTAGCCAAGAGACACCCCTCGAACGACCATCAAAACAGGCTGAATAAAGGGCGAACCCCTTAGACAGTATGTCCTCACGATCATGAGAAGAAAACCGGGTCTCTTGTATACAACATACATTCACCCCGAGGCGCTGAAGGTCACGAGAGAGCCTCGCCCTGCGAGACTCGGACCTCAGGCCCCGGACATTTAAACTGGCTAACCAGAGAGCCATTGTGAAGCCGATTAGGGTTGTCCTTCAGGATAGAACATGGCTGGGGTGAGGACACCGACAGCTTGTCCCATCGAACCAGATATCATTTCATTATCAAGTGTATCATCCTGGGACAAGCCACCGATGTCCGCGGGATAGGTTAGTTTAAGGGCTCTATAAAGGGACGGGTGAACAAAAAGAGGGACCCTCCCTTTACACTGCTTGGATTCATCTAAATTTTCTTCAAGAAGGACTGCTGCTGGGGGCACCACTTTCAAGGAGGCCTTTGCCTCCCCTATCATGCCCCAAATCTCCCGCGTACCCGGGCCAGTTCTGACTACAGTCAGCAGAGATCGGGCCTTCGTGAAATTTTCCGGCACTTCTACATCAACGCCATTGATGTGCCGGAAATTCCATAGGACTTTTAATGGCTTCGGATTTTTCGTTTGCCCGAAGACCCTTTCTGCCTGTTCCCGGGATACGCGGCAGACGTCTTCCCCTGGGAGGTATGGTGGTTTGATTTTCTTTTTCTTCGTTGCAGCTTGTGATTCCGGGCTTCTAACTCTTTTCTTATTTGGAGACTGAATGGGAGTTGCAATGGGAGTTGTAATAGGTGTAGTGGAGGGTGTCATGCCCGAAGGCGTCCTCACAGGAGAAGGTTTTGAAGATAGAGTTTTTGACGGAGAATTTGACTGAATATCGTCAGAAGCGCGCAGAGATCACAGAAGACTAACAGTAAATTTCATCACTGACTCAACCCGACACTAAGAGCCGAAAGTGGATTAGGAAAGGAAAACAACAACAACAACAACAAATTTACAACTGACTCCAAAACAATTCATAAGTACATTTTCCTTTTATCTTTTATTCCTCATTCACATTCTCTTTTTCAACTTCTTAAATTGTTCGCCCCTTTCTCCTTTACACCTATACAAAAACAAAAGAAACAGACATTACTCTGCTACTCTGTTGAAAGACAGCGAACACATACATTTTTGTCAAAATCACATTTTGCTTAAACTAACAGTAACTAAAACATTAATCCTTTTTACCCTATTCATAAGATAATAAATATATAATGTTCTATTTTCTACAAACGTTCCTTATCGTGTTGTTTCTTCTTGAAATTTGCATTGTATTTTGTGGGCAGGGTATCCCGTATTAAATTCTCCTTTAATCCGGGTACGCTGAACCCCACAGATCTTCCACAACAAACCAGCCGTACCTCTTTTTAGGAAATGCACTCTTCCTATCTGGTAAGTAAAATCCTACTTTCACATAAATATAACAAGTATTCATTAGTCAATCACCTCTAATCTTGCTTGCTGATTGGTCAGTTTCGACCAATCAAACCACCTGCACGCGACCAATCTATTTTCCCGCTCATATGCTGTGATTCTCTCATGTGATACACGGCCATTATAAAAACCGAACAAGTGTGAACTTTTTGAGTAGTAGTAGTAGTAGTAGTAGTAGTAGTAGTAGTAGTAGTAGTAGTAGTAGTTGTTGTTGTTGTTGTTGTTGTTGTTGTTGGTGGTGGTGGTGGTGGTGGTGGTGGTGGTGGTGGTGGTGTTTTTTTTTTTTTTTTTTTCATTCATCGCTCTTGCACTTCTCATTCCTTGCTACCAAGTGCCAAGATGTAACCATCAGGAACTCCCGTCTTAGTCATTGCTGACCAGACGTTAAAGATAATTACCAACATTCACGAACTCTGAAATCACACCTGAACTTTTACCAACTTTAGAACTCACAATTCCAAACTTTATTCTTCTAAATTACAAGTTTAATATTACTTCTTCTTAATATGAACTCCGGTACAAATATTACCAAATCAAAGGGACACGACTCTGTCCTACCTTTTCAGTTCGCATGCATGTACATCAAACATTAATAAATCTAATTGTTATGTTTTGGAATCATTCAGTTCAGTTTTGTATTTTATTCTATGTGCTATTTACGTCAAGTATAAATTGCATTGCGTTCACGCATTGTCCTGAATCGCATTTTTCTTAGCCATCACACAAATTGGTAACACATATTACTACATATATTGTTGACACCGACGTTCAAGGAATATACTAGCCATTACATATTTGGTGATTCCGTCGGAATTAAACAACAAATGGTAAGATAAACCACTACAAATGGCAACCCCGACATTCGTCGTAGGACCATACCTCTACAGATTTACTATCTTACGGTATCTGTGAGTATCGCAAGACAGTGAAGTATTTAAAAAAGAAATCGCCAGATTCCTCAGAGGCATTGAAGGAACCAAATATTCCCAAGTAGAATACAAGAAGAACACATTGACAGACTAAAAAACTCATCGTTAGTCAAATGTGTAAACACGGTTTAATATTAAAATTTAATATTAAACCGTGTTTGATTTTTATTTAATAATTAAATAAAAATCAATGCATTTTTCACCATATCAAAGATCATGGATCTTGGACACTTGATCATAAACGAATGACTAAAGGTAGATCCATCAAAAGTTGAAGCTATATAATAAAAGACCATGTGAAATAAATAAATACAACTATATATGCTCCTTATTTAAAAGCGAAGAATTTATTAACTAATGTGTTCGGACGGGACTGCCTTAATAAGCTTTGTTTTTGAGCCTGTATATATAGATGCCGTGTCTGGTTCAGGGTAATTGGACTGTTTCCCAGCAATCAGAAAAACTGAATTTGAGACCCCTCAATAATATGAAAAGATACTTTCGTGAACGTGCAAATTAAAATATAAAGAATGTTGTCGGTCGATTAAAATCGCTATTCATTCACGCCACATCAAAAGTGAATAATCAGGTCAAATGGGTTCAAGCACGTCAATCAACATTTTCAGCTGAGAGTGAAAAAAAGACTTTAGACTCCGAAACACCACGTGGTCAACCTAAACCCTGGGCAACATTCCAAAACTAAAATTTTACAATTTGTTCTTTTGAAACTACCCTCAAGCAGACCAAGCCCTCCTCTAAGATGCTAACATAATTCATCATTCGGCACTTCTCATTTTGCTACAGCGATTGACTCATAGACCCCTAACCGGTGAAAACATTAAGAACCTGTGAACTTTCAATATATCCCTTTTACTACGTACAATTTGAAAGCTACAAACATTTATTAGACATGAAACAAAGTACAATTTTCACAAAAAGCTTGCACAAAAATTTCCCTTTGTGCTCCTTATTATGAACAAGGCAAGATAACGTAACAAAATTACAGAAATTATTGGCACTAAAAAATTACAATACAATTTTTCAGATCATGAAAAAAAAAACATTAAGAAAGTGATAAAAACTGTTGAAAAAAGAAGAAATTATTCTTTAGAAAAATAACATTAACAATATTTTGAAATGTATTTCGTTTTTGTTCCTGCTTGGCTACCCACGTGCCTCACAGGGTCCTTTAACGATATATTTTAAATTACTTTATCTTTTCTTTCAGCTTTCTTTTCGTGGTCGGTGTGACCGGCTTAATGGTTCTCTTTGATTTTTTTTCATGATCGTAGAGTCCATTGCTCTCCAAGTGGCCACAATCCCTTCCGCTCACTGTAACCAGCTGGCTTCCTTCGCATATGATGTCTAAGTCCATTCTGCCGTTCTTCGCTGACCTATGTTCTTACCTACTCTCAGGAGTGGCTCAAATGGGCATCAACATTAAATTTACATGGGTGGATATCACCTCTTTTGATTGAAGAAAAATACAAGGAGGATAAATATTTTTTAAATTTGAAAAAAAAATGAATCACCAACAGTCTGCTAGTTAATTCTGGTGGTCCTTTTTAGAGCTAATTCTAAACAAAAAAGTTCACAGACAAATAATGTAACAAATTTACATAAACCGTGTGGCTTTCTTTTAATACACTTCTCTCAAAAGTAAAGTGTATAAAACAAACCTAGATTATTTAATATTTATTTATTTACACCTTTTATTTAATAATTATTATTAATTAATTTAAATCATTAATTAATAAAAGAATTATAACTTAACTAAATTTTTATTAAGCGCTCAAAAGAGCCTTTACATACTTCGTTTTTTTTCGCATAAATTTATTGTAAATAAACAAATTCCTTCTGTTCAATTTCACAATGTGAAGTTTGCTGCGGATCTGAATCAACCCACAACAAAGAAAAAGGCGAAAAGGTGTTTACATATAAAAATATAAGATATTTTTTTTATTTTCGTGTGTTTTACAGGTAATTTTTTCTTAGCGTGTATGAGTGTTAAGGTTCTTACAGTCTTTGTTTGTTAAGATGGAAATAAATGGGATTTTTCGCATGTATGTTTGAGAAAGAAATTGGCATAGGAGAAAGTGAGGAGGAAAATGTAAGTATCACGTAGCTTGGTGAGGAAGCAGAGCATCGTGGACTGTTGTTGTCTGTCTCTCCTTACTGGCTTGTTCGTCTATAAACTTTGCTTAAATACCCTTCAAAAGGATCACGAAACGTTTTTCAATGCGACCCATTGGTTGAAAAAAGTTAAATATTTATATTCAAAGCATTAATTTGTTAACCAGAAGAATGCGCAATCCTCCGACTCAGAAAACATTTTTTGTCATTTGGTGTTTGACTTTCTTGGTGCTTATTTCCGGTTTGCTCCACAAGTTCATTGAACCAACTAATATAGGAAAATCATAATGTCTTTTCCCTAATGCAAACAAGACTTACAGAGATTTTTAGACATGATAAATTATTTATGAAATTTCCTACTCAACTCTTCAGAAGTGACAACCTCACGACATTAACATCGACAAAATGACATTATATGGTCATTCGAAAAACCACAAATCGAAACAGTCTCTGTAGAATTACACCAGGGCAACGCTCGGACGCACGTCTGAAGCGCCCAACCTAGCACAATAATGCATAGGGTAAAGTACTCCGACATTGTCCAGTAACAATAAACACGCATCTAAATGTATTATAAAACTCTTAATAAATAATATTAAAACCTACAATTGTGTCATTAATCAATCGCTATCTATATGGTAGCAACAGAAAAAGATGCCAATTCAAAGAAAAAAATCCTCCTCTGACAAAGTAAAATTTCTTATCTCAGTCAAAAGCCTTCTCTGACAAAGTAAACCAAATCGCATTCAAAAGCGTCGTAACGACGCTTTTGAATGCGATTTGGTCGTCAAGTAATTCAAAGAAGAATAAACCATGAAGAGTAAGGTAATTAACTGAAAAAATATATTTAAATTATATTTTTTTTTTTTTACTCTGAACCAAATATCTCTCAGAAGCGAAAATATCCGTTTTGCAGCTCATCAGACAATTTTCTCTTATGAAAAATATGTAAACAAATAATAAGACTTTCCCGGTTATAGTATAAATCTCGAAACTTTATTTGCAGGTCCCGTGATCGCATGTCTCATCTGTCGCCGATCTTTTCCCTGCAACAATCCTTCTGCAATTCTATTGACTGCTACTCATTCTCTTATCAAGCGAATCCCTACACATTATTATTACTTCCGACCTACGGTGCGCATCTGTGTACAGATAACAACATTATTTTCCTTTCTATAAGCATTAGTTTGCAGTAATACGGTGATCAAAACGCACCGTCAACATTTCTTAATTAGTGTTGCGGACCCCCTAGAGCAAATGGAGGAATAGTGACCGGATAGAAGATCAAAGATAATATAACTCTGACTAAACGTTAAAAGTAGAGTCCCGATAAGTTAGGTTTGGCAGAAATAATAGCCTATGTTGTGTTAATGTCCGGTGAAAACGTCGAGTAGTTTGTTGTTTAAGTCAAACAATGGACCTTCCGTTGTATTTAACTCAAGTGTACGAAATAGGTTATTTGAAGTCTGGACGATATACATGCAGCAACTTCCTAAACCAGGTTCCCAGGCAACGCCGGTGGTAGATAATGTCCAGTGATGTGTTGAGTGAACTTGGTGAGGTTGAAAAGAAACCGCCGGAAATTGATAAGTAAAGGGCCGCTAGTGCGTTCGCAATGATCAGTTGAATATAGGCCGAAAATAGCTGTACTGTCCGGTGCAGGTGTTGTAATGAAACAAGTGAGTTAGGTTGAAATAGGAACACCAAACATAGTCTCTCCATGTGTAGCCGGAAGTAAAGAGCTGTGATCATTAAATGCGCAATCCCAAAAATGAAAAAAAAAACAAAACCTGCGGTAAGGAGCTGTTGCAGCCATTCTATGAGCAGGTCCAGAAATGCCAGAAATAGGAAGGACTTTTGGCCGTTGAAAGTGCAGGAACGAAAGCCAGAATTAGAAAGCTGATGTGGCCGGCGTATGCGCAGGTCAAAAATAGCGGAAGTAAAGAATGCGGGGGAAGATAAAGGACTGTGTTGCCCGAAAGTAATAGAGGCCAAGAATGCCGGGAATAAGAGTAGTTAGGAAAGATCCAACTAGCGTCCAGCTGGTAGACAAAAATATGTGGGCTGTAACTCAATACAAAACCCGTTCAAGCGCCCTTGTCACAGGGATCAGGGGCCTGAGCTCGCGTCCCCCCTTCTCTCTCCCCCAAGATCGGTGAAAAGGTCACAGGTTTATGTATTACAGTCACATGTATGTAGTCAGTCGCCGAGCTTGATATATACTTAGCATCTAAAAATTAAATACCAAGTTTCTATAATGTATTTAAAATGTTATGACATGTTCAAGGGGACTATTTAGATTGTACTACTACTACTACTAATAATAATAATAAAAAAAACTAGGAGAAATGTGGTTAATTATAAAATCTAAATAAGCTTGCCATGTTGTATAGAAGAAAGTGTGGTGATGCAACGAAGAAAAGGCAAAGGTCCCGAAGTAATAACTCGTCCGCTATGAATATTAACTGGAGTAGCGTGGGCGTTAAGATATTAGTCACAAAATCAGAATAAGGTAACATTAAAAAAGGTTACGCATTAAATGCAAGTGAATTTTAAAAATTCTAGTAAAGGACAAGTAAGACAAGTTTTAAACAGCAGTTTAGGCGATAAATCAGATCAAAATGGAACACATTTTTAAAAGGGGGTGTGATTATCAAACCATTAATAACGTGCTAATTAATCTCAGGAGCTACAGGAGTCTACACCTTTCCTAGATGACCTAAAGGTAACAGAGTTTAGAGGTACCCTCATTCAGTCTCCTATTCATAAGCTCCACTGTCAGTTGTAGTTTAAAGTCATACCCTGGACTGATGATGGGGAGCTATCAACAGGTTACTACTTGTTCAGTGTTCACATAGGTCGAACGAAACCATTATTCCTCATCGGGGGGAAGGGAATGTGGAAATATTAGCACAGGCCCCGTGATAACACACATCGCAGCCATCAAAACATAGCAAAGGTAGGTAATCCTCTTGTTGGCTACATCCTGAGCAAATCACTAGTCCATTTTCTAAATTAGTTGGGTGACTAATTTCTTGAGAATAAGTGGCCTCCTCATCGTTTTCATCCGTTACGGCCAACTTCAAGGTGAAAAGGTGCTTAATAGAATGTGTTTGAACACTGCCATCTCCTTTTTAAGGCTCACGGATCTAACTAACCCATCTTCGCCGTGAATAAGATTCAAGATTCGTGCCAACATCCAAAAAGGTCTGTGTTTGTTGGACCCTTTTATCAATACGATATCTTCAGTTTTGATTTTATTCTCAAACGAAGACTTGAATAGGTCCTTTGAAAATTCCCGCAAACTGAGGAGATATTCCTCGTACCACAACTTATCGAATTTTTCTAGCAGCTGTTTCGAACGGTTTGGACAATCGACGTCCGGTCAGGAGGTTCAGTACTACATATGTCAATATTCAGTTTCCTTATCATGATCCCTACATTTTTGCCAGGTCGCATAATGTTGTTGGGTGATATAATATCCAACCCCGAATCTGAAGAACATCTATGTGTCAATGGTCGATTATTTATGGCGTTCTGAATATCAGACAAAATAGTCAGTAAATAAAAATAATCCACACTTGAACGTTCAAGAGACTTATACAGGCAAGATTTCACTGTACGAATAAGGCGCTCCCAAACACTGCCAAACCAAGCGGAGTACAAGAGAATGATCAGGAGTTTTATTTGATAAGACCCAAATGAAGTAGTGAACTCATTCGAAATAAAAACTTCTTTCCAGCGGCTAGAAACGTCTGGGTATTATCACTATAAATGTGGCTTGGAATGTACAAATTAGCAAATCGTATAAAAACCAACACGAATGAATGTATTAGGTTTGTTGCAAAAATAATATCGTTTTTTGACGTATTTTTTAACGTCAAAAAACGATATTATTTTTGCACCAACCTAATATCATCATATCTTCTATCAACTCTATGTGTAACGCACAAATATTTAAGCAGGTGAATATTACTAGGTACATTTTACTTCTCCCTCTAATTGCGTTCACCCAAATGTGACCGGTAAAATCTACATCCGTATGTAGAAATGATTTTACCAAATTTACTTTGGTTTTGGGAAGCCAGGTCATTTTGGGGTAAGCTAAAGATAACAGAATTAAATCTTTTGCACAATATACACTCCGAAATAACAGTTTTAACGGCCTGTTTAGCCTGGGGGATCCAGAATCCTGACAGCCACACTTTACTCAGAGTGGAAGAAACACCGTTGTATTTAGTGTGACAATAAGGGATTAAGAATCTAGTCAGAAGGTGTATTTTTCAAGAAGAAGGGCATGTGTGTCACTTCATAATCATATCACATTTATCTATCCTTCCTCTTGAACGGACAACACCCTGAACATCGCAAATAAGTTCAAACTTTTTACTAATCCAGGAATATTATCTGGTGGGTTCAAGAGATATACTTTTTCTTCCACAAAGGCTTGTTGCTGCATTGTTTTTATCAAATAAATAAAGTCAGCCACACTGTATGTAGTCGAGAACAAAATGTCTCAATTTATTAATGAATGATATTACACACGATGTCAATCTCAACAATTCATGGAGAGAAGAATATCTTTCAAATTTCACTACAGGTTTTACATTTTCGGTAAGTGAACCAAAAACACTCAATTGAATAACGTTCTTGTTTTCCGGTCTTAAACAATTTAAGTCACTGGCTGGCCAGTCTATATGTTGGATGGATAACCACTTTGGCCTCTTTACCCAAAGGTCAAAATTGGTTTTGAATTTGCTAATCGAGATGCCTCGAGTAATCATATCAGCGGGATTAGCATCCGTAGGCACATATTTGAAGAGGATTCTGATGGAGAAACTGGTTTTAATTTTTCTTTTGATTTCTCTGTCTTTAACTGTTATTAACAAAAATATTTTTGGTTTTAATCTGAGAGCAAAACCACAATAAAACAATCTGAGAATCCACGGCAACAATTATCTCTCCAAAAAATTACATGGGAAAAGGTACACAATAGTGTAGTAAGACATTTAAATCCTCCAAGATAGGCAACGTTTTTCCTTTACGGGGGGGGGGGGTCTTGGCGAAATTTAAGGCGAACATTCCTTCTTGCACAGAATATGCCTGTTTTAAGGCATCACAAATCAAAATTAATGAGGAAAACTCCCCCTCATTTAGTGCCCATCTGGGAAATTGAAAAGTACTCAAAATGGAGAAATCATTGGACAATATATTCCGCGTTAGTAGCTGTTCATGAGGAATAGGGTCCTCCCAATCTAAATTCAACTTGCAAAGTTTACTAACGAGGTTACGGTATCTAATGTTGCAGGAAGGCACAAAGATAAGTGGTCAAAGTTATACTTCTCGTGGTAGAAGCCTCGGGGTCATTGAAATGATGGGAAACGCACAATGTCTTTGTAGGGATTCTATTCATAGCCCAAGACCTTATCACACTGTGACAAATGTTTCACAAGATTACCGCCCTCTCTTATTTTCTCTCTTAGTTCACTGCAGTTGGTATTACAAGAACGAAGTTGAAAATTACCTTCACTCATCCACTTTACGGACTCAAGAGTAAAAGGTGTTATTACAGGTATTAACTAGGTTGTCCACATAAAAGTGATTGTTGATCATATGAGTACACTCATCCTCGGGGGTATTTTACAGTGTGATGCTTTAATACAAATACATTCAAGATAAATGGAGAGGTATTAAATCCAAAAATGAGGGAACAATAAACGATAGCAAAGTAACTGATTTACCTTCTTCAAGAAAAAAACAATTTATTCTTGTCTTCCTCTGATGACAATCTTAAACTCAAGAAGGCTTTTCAGATATTCTCCAGAAACACGTACCTATTGGAAGTCTCCCATGAGATTAATGCCGTGATAAACAACTTCGTTCAGCGAAATAGCACCTTTGGTTTTCAGTGAGCAATTAAAAACCGGTCTTATAGTCGTAGATTGTTCATCTTCTTTGAAGACAGGACAATAAGGTAACCAAATATAATTTTTGTATTCGCTGGGGGTGGGAGGAAAGACTTCTATTTTCTCTATTATTCTTTCTCTCTCAACACTTTCAAGTAACCATGATATTGGTTGCTTCGTTCCAGTCACCTCACAACTCTATCCAATACTCCAAGGGCCACGGAGTAATTTAAAGGAATTAAATGTATTTTGTCTTCCAATCAAGGGAGCTTCACGTAGTAACATTTGTTTTTAAAGACAATGGACTCTTTAAATTTTCCAATATTTTCTTGGTCGTACTCAGAAAGGCCCCCTTACTCAGCAAGTCCCAGAATCTTGATGGAAAACAATTGTTCGATGCTTCATTCCTCAGAACATTCCTTGAATGAGTCTAAGCAAGGATCAGCATAAGAATGACTGGGCTCCAACACAAAATTTACCGCAGAAGAAGGACAGGAAGCTATTTTGACAATCACCATTTGATAATCTGTAGCGTTTAACGTAGAAAATACTACCGGGACAATCTGGTGAGGATACAAAAATGAATGCTGTTGTTTGATAAAGTCGATCAGATCAAAACCTAACAAACCCCGAAGGTTCACAACACGTAAATCAATTTCAACACCAGCGGCAATAGAGTAGCCGAGATCCTTTAGATTTTCAATAACCTGACCAAAGTTTGAGAATTTCAATTTCATGTCGAATAGACGGCCAATTAACACAGAGAGGCGTATCGTGACAACGGAACCAATTCCACCTCCAAAACCACTTCCGTAAACATTTTTATTGGGTACCCAGGTACGTACTGATAGCATATTCAACGCCAGTACCTGCAAGAAGGTCACATTTAATAGATTCTAAAACAGTACTGGAAAAATAAGACCTCCGGCTTTCAGAGTCCAATAGGCAGTTACAATCTTTTTCCCTCTTTTTAGTAGGACATTGTAAATATGGAAAAATGTAGGGCTGATCCGTCTCGCCTGTATTAATGCAAGTGTTAACAAACAGATTTTTTAGGTACAACATCCAGATACAACGCACTGTGGTGGCTATGAGTAGAACAGTATCTACAGGGCCAAAGAAATCTTTCCCTCTTGCCTGGACAGTTAACAGCAGAATGCTTCTCGCTTGCACAAATGGGACACAGTTTAAGCGCAGAGTACTGTTCCACTCTGTCCTGGTGAGAAACATTTCAGGCAATCAAGCTTCTAATATCCATCTGCCACACAAAATTTACAATGCGTAACAGGTTTCTTCCTTATACAGGTGGAAAAGTTCTCCAAAGCGGAAGAGTTTTTTTTTTAAATCTGAGTTTTAAGGCCATGGAATTACCAGTTCTATAAGGGCCTAAAAGAGCAGGTTTAACCTTTCACCAGATTTTTAAGAATGTCGTAATAACTCCACAGAATGCTGTTTAATGTAGGATAATTGGATTTATATTGCGGCATAAGTTCTTTTTGAAATTTTCCAAGTAGTTTTGAAGATACGATGTCACTCATCAGTATTGTACCTAGCAGTATATCTTCATCAAGAAAATTCAGCGACAAATTGTTCCTTAATTACCGTAAGTTGGATTTTATTCTCTTTAAGAACATTTTAATACCTTCGAATGTTGAGGCACGTGATGTCTTTTATTCCAAAATCCATTTCAATGTCTCATCCACTATGAACAACTCATCCGAAAATTCCGTGTTAAATAATGATAATGCGACTTCATAATTCAGGTCAGAGACTAACAGATGTTAAATGATTAGAAGTGTATAATCTGTTAAACAACTCTTAAGGTGCTGGAATATGGCTGCCTTAGATCCTACACAGGCTACATAATTCTCAAAATGTGCCTATAAATTCTTGAAGGCAAATTTATCCTCCGTAGCTCTACCACTAAAGAAGGTTTCAGGAAGGCGGTCAAGATATAAGAGTTGGGATTCGAAGCCTCCGGCGAGTTCCTGACAGAATCATCATCAAACCGTCTAGCCATGAGTGATAGATATGGACGTCTTAAAATCGAACTCTGATTGAGTCTCCGATCTTGTTTCCTCCCAGCTTCATGCAGTCTCGAGACAAACCATAGCCATCTCTGCTTCTAGACGGCATAACCACCTTTTAATAGTATCGCTGTGTTCCATGAATAAATCCTTCATCAGGTTGCTCAAAGTCTTCAATCGTTCTATCTCTGCGAATCTTTGACTGAAATCGGGTTTGTTACCGTAGCAACTTCTCCATATTTTTCACCTCTTCTGACATAGTTTAGGATGTATTTATTACAGAATATTGCGTTTTTACGCAACTATTGATAACAGGCGTGTTACCTGCGATCGACTGATGATAGCGGCAGAATTCAGCTCGAGTTTAGAGTTGCAACAAAGTCTGTTGTTGCATTTTATCGCCGAGTAGGTGCAGTTAACCGTAAAGTGAAGCAGCCTGACAAGCTGAAGTTAAAGTTACTACATTTCAAATTGGATACTGGAGCAGATGTAACGGTAGTCTCTAGTTGTGGAGAAGGGGGAGGGGGAATGGCTGGTTGCTGGTAGGGCCAGAGGGAAACGCCGGACAGTTGGTCCTCAGTCCCCTGAAGCCCCAATGAAGAAAGGCACTTACAGCCCCACTTCCGCTGGCAACGTTAAGGGCGATGCCTCGGTCTCTCAACTGTCTTTTCAAGAAAAACAAAGAAAATTCAATCCAGGTTTTGAAAAGTCAGAAAAAAATAAAAAGCTACAAAAGCAATTGGATACCCAAAGAAAAAATCCAGACCCTATTCCGTCAACGTCCTCTGCTCGGCCCACCCCATCACCGAAAAAACGACCTTCCCCCTTGATATCACCATCCAAATCCCTTTCCCTCAGTAGAGATCCCAGCCCCTATAGACATAGATCTTTTTATACCCCTCTCCACACACACACTCCTTCCCCCGTTAAACAAAAATCTTCCTGCTCACCGCTGCATACTCCCAGTCACTCTCCTGTCAAAAAAGCGGATAGCCACCTCCCGCTTCCAAACCTTAGAGAAGCTCCACGCAGGAGCAAAAAGAAAAGGCTTATTTTTAACACGGGAGAGGAGGTTTGTCGTATTTCCCCTGCTCAGGCCGAGAGAGCCCGGGATTATGGAAACAGGATAAAAGACCTCAAGTACTTGCTATCGATTAAACAGTTTGCAGACCTGGACATAGAAGTACACCAAAACTTTCCGCTTGCACAGAGGGTCTTGACAGTAATAAAGTCAGGAGCCGGTGCAAAGCAGATTTGGGCAATGATGGATGAGGCTATCAATGCTTATAAGATGGCTTTACCCATAGCAATCATTGAAAACGATCATTTAAAAAATTTAAAACAATTTTGTGCAGGAGGGTCCTCGTTTTAGTTCACCCATCTCTGTATAGGGCCCTAAAACTGACATTTCCCTGGGATATCGGCGGAATCTCCCAAGACGGCACCATCAAGACTGAGATGGGCCATGGGTCTATGGGGGAAGCTGTTGGTATCCTGTCTCCGACCATGTTCAAACCAGTAGTACAACCCTAATCTGTTTTCATCATGGAACTCTGGTTACCTAGTTTAAATGTCCGGGGCCTGAGGTCCGAGTCACGCAGGGCGAGGCTCTCGTGACTTTCAGCGCCTCGGGGTGAATGTTTATTGCGTGCAAGAGACCCGGTTTTCTTCTCATGACCGTGAGGACATACTGTCTAGGGGGTTCGCCCTTTATTCAGCATGTTTTGATGGTCGTTCGAAGGGTGTCTCTTGGCTAGTGAGCAGGTCTTTGAAGGCTGCATGTAACCTTGTCTTCGCGGATCCGGCGGGCAGACTTTGCGTGCTGGATATTACCATAAAGGATAAGGTTCTACGTCTCATTGGGGTTTATGCGCCCAATAACCATGCTGAGCGGCCTGCTTTGTTTCGGCTGATCGGGCCGCACTTGACGACATCTCGTCGGGTAGTTTTAGCGGGGGATTGGAATGCCGTCCTTGACCCCGATATAGATCGTATAGGGCAAAAACAGGGTACTAACAACCGGGACGTGAAACCATTTCGGGACTTTATCGATGAGTTGTTGAAAAGTTCCGGAATGAACACCCTCGGGAGGTAGCATTGACTTGGACAAATAGTGGCAACTTGGCTCCTGGGACGCTTGCGAGCTACCTCGACTGAGTCCTAGTTAGCAGAGTCGATAGGGTGTCCAAGTTTCCACTATATAGATTATACGGATCATAGGCTTGTCCGGGTCCGTGTAAACTTAGATAAGCCTAAGGTTAGAATGGCTGGTTACTGGAAATTTAACTGTTCATTATTTGGTGAGCAGGGTTTCCGGGACCAGCTGCTGCTAATGATACAAAGGGAATTGACGGGGGCGGCTGTGGGGAACGCCTGGTGGGATAAATTAAAATCTAAAGTTAGAACGTTTGCTGCCGATTTTAGTCGTCGACTCAATATAGATAGATTAGCGGCGCAAACGGCTTTAGAAGAAAAAGTTGATCGGGCCGTGAAATCCCGTGTTAGTGGGGAAATAGCCTTAGCTAAGGCAGTTGTTCTCCTTGCTTATCAAGAAGGATCAAGCTCTGGTAGTTAGGGCTAGGTTAAAAAGAATGTCTTCTGAGGCGACGAATATGGCCGCTGAACTGCGTGCAGAGGAAAATCGGAACGCGTCTAGGCTACATATAGCGTGCGTCACATTACCGGATAAGCGGACCGTGACTACAAACGCGGGCATATGCGAGGTCTTTCGGGATTAGGATCTTTCAGGATCTTTTTACCAGGGAGCCCGGTCTGAGCTGTGCTCAGTTCGACACCTATGTATACGACTTTCCCTGCCTCGAGGCAGCTGAAGCGGTTCGGTGCGAGGGTCCCATAACAGAGTCGGAAATCTGGGAAGCGCTGAAGCAGGTTGGCCTGGATAAATCTCCGGGTCTGGATGGTCTTCCCTACGAAGTTTACTTGAGGCAGTCTCCCGTTTTTGTTCCTTTGCTGGAACTGATTTACAACCACTGGATGAAGCAGGGGTCTATACCTCGACGCTTCACCAGGGGTGTGATCAAGTTGCTGCGTAAGGACAAGAACGGTGGGGATGAGTTAGTCAATTTTCGCCCTTTAACCATGTTAAACACTGAGTTAAAGATTTTGGCGAAGATCTTAGCCAACCGTTTGCAGATTGTCCTGTCTAGTCTGATTGGCCCTGAACAGACTTGTGCTGTGAAGGGCAGGACTATTCAGGATAACCTTCATATGGTACGCTTGATCTTAGAAAAAGTCGACAGTGAAGGCGCGCTGATCAATTTAGATCAGTCCAAGGCCTTCGATAGGGTTGACCATCGTTTTCTGGAGGCTGTCCTTTCGGCGGTCGGTTTCGGAGCCGACTTTCGCTCCTGGATCCGACTTTTGTATGCGACCCCCGGTGCGCTGGTGGAGGTGAATGGGGTAAGATCGTAGACTTTCGTATTGTCTCGCTCCATTCGTCAAGGTTGTCCGCTTTCGCCTTTGCTTTACTTTCTTGCGTTGGAACAATTCCTTCGCAAGTTAAAGGCGAATCCGGTCCTGCGCGGAATTTCCCTGCCTGGGGCTTCCACCTCAGCCAGGTATTCTGCCTATGCTGACGACGTTTCGGTTCTTGTATCGAGCAGAGCCGAGATTGACGAAGTCAGCAAAGAGATCAGTGGGTATGAGATGGTGACAGGGGTCAAAATCAACCGCGATAAGTCTGTTGGCTTGCGGTTGGGTGCGTGGAAGAGAGTTTCTCTTCCCGGACCTTTCCTCTTGACGGATGGACCGATCAAGATACTCGGCGTCTGGTTCGGTCCTGATCTCCAGTTGGAAATGAACTGGTCGGAGGTTCAAAGGAAGGCCGAGATCGCGGTTAATCTGTGGTCTCGGAGGAGCCTTTCCCTGAAGGGAAGGTCGGAAGTATGTGTTTCACACATCTACCCGATTCTCCAGTACCGACTCTCTGTACTTCCACTTCCGTATGCCAGACTAATATCATTAGTACGCATCCTGTTCTCTTTCGTGTGGAGAGACAAGGCTCGCGAAGTATCAAAGTAGTTTTGGACTACTACTGTAACCGAGTAGGACAAATTAGCTTTTTTAGCAGGTAACCGTAATGGTGTGGGATTTTCCACAACAAACCAGCCTTACCTCTTTTTAGGAAATGCACTCTTCCTATCTGGTAAGTAACATCCTACTTTCATATAAATATAACAAGTATTCATTAGTCAATCACTTCCAATCTAGCTTGTAGATTGGTCGGAACTGCACGCGATCAATCTGTTTTCCGGGTTTTCCCGCTCATATGCTGGGATCCTACCACGTGGTACTAGACCATTATAAACCCAACACCTGTAAACAACCTCGAGTAGTTTTCTTTTCATGTAGTACAAGTTTAGCTAGACATTTGTTGACTGCTATTTTGACGCCCGTCTGCTCTTTTGATATTGTCCCTTGCGTATTGAACGTATTTGTCAAGGTTGTCCGCTTTCGCCTTTGCTTTACGTTCTTGCGTTGGGACAATTCCTTCGCAAGTTAAAGGCGAATCCGGTCCTGCGCGGAATTGCCCTGCCTGGGGCTACCACCTCAGCCAGGTATTCTGCCTATGCTGACAACGTTTCGGTTCTTGTATTGAGCAGAGCCGAGATTGACGAAGTCAGCAAAGAGATCAGTGGGTATGAGATGGTGACGGGGGCCAAGATCAACCGCGATAAGTCTGTTGGCTTGCGGATGGGTGCGTGGACCTTTCCTCTTGACGGACGGGCCGATCAAGATACTCGGCGTCTGGTTCGGTCCTGATCTTCAGTTGGAAATGAATTGGTCGGAGGTACAAGGGAAGGCCGAGATCGCGGTTAATCTGTGGTCTCGGAGAAGCCTTTCCCTGAAGGGAAGGTCGGAAGTATGTGTTTCACACATCTATCCGATTCTCCTGTACTTCCACTCCCGTATGCCAAACTAATATTATTAATTCGGACCTTGTTCTCTTTCTTGTGGAGAGACTTGTTCTCTTTCTTGTGGAGTGCCTAGCATTGAGATTCGTCAACATATGCTTCGCATTACCTTTCTTGACTGAATGTGTCGCGTATCGGATGAGGTGGGCGCCTTCTGGAAAGAAGACGTCCGTAAACATTTCCCATCCCTAAGAAGTGTGCACTCGTGCGAGGAGGAGGCCGGTCGTACATCCCGAGCCGAGTGCTCCTTCTACCGCGAATGTCGTCGTGCTCTTAAACTCCTCTTACGGGCGTCGGATGGCCTCTTCAACGCCCAGGCGTTGTCTCATAAGGCATTGTATCGACTGTTAGTTAGGGGGGCCGTTCAAGGTGATCTGATTGGCGAGCTCGGTCTTACGAAGCAGGAGGCACGCTCGATATGGCCTTGGGCGCCTCAATAATGATGAGGCATCACTCAAGTGTAGGCTAGTTTAGGTTTTTGTAGTTGATTTTTTAGTTTTTCTTTCCTTTTTCGGTAAACTTAGCTAGGGTGTGTTTGCTCATCGGCCCCTTTTATTTCTGTCCCCGCTTTTTTTTCCTTTAGTTTAACTCCCCATCCCCTCCCTCGTTTAGGTGGTCAGTGATGTCAGTTCTCTGGTGGAGGCGGGGCGCTTTTCGTTTCGCGTGTGTGTCTTTCGTATTTGTTGTTGTGTATGAATGTGTGTGTGCCTGTGTGAATGTTTTTGGAGGAATGAATGTTTTCTTTATTTTCATAGTCCCGCATCGATTTCGTCCGGTTAACTGATATTTCTGCCACTTTTAAGGTTTGTGGTTTTTTTTTTATTACTAACTCACTTTTTGTTTAGTTTCTTGTAAATATTTTATGTCATATTGTATATACTCATTGGGGATCTTTTAAAAATTGTTTTTTTTATGCCCCTCCCTCCACGATCAATATTTGTACATAAGGGGACTATTTAGGATTTTTATTGAGACGAAGAGGTATTTTGGTGGATGTATTGTAGTATGAAAGGTATGGATAAATGTGCTGTTTTGGTGATAGGAATATTGTTTTGTATGATAGGGTCAGTGGTTGTGGCTAGCTAAGTTTTATATTAAGACAAGTGATGACCGACCTTTTCCCCCAACCTCCTTTTGGCCTTGTGCCACATTTGTTGTATTTGCGACAATAAATATTGTAGTTTTCTTTTCATTCATCTCTCTCGCACGTCTCATTCCTTGCTACCAAGTGCCAAGATGTAACCTTCAAGAAATCCCGTCTTAGCCATTGCGGTGAGAAGTTAAAGACAATTACCAACATTCACAAACTCTGAAATCACTTCTGAACTTTTACCAACTTTAGAACTCACAATTCCAAACTTTATTCTTCCAAATTACAAGTTTAATATTACTTCTTCTTAATATGAACTCCGGTACAACTAATACCTAATCAAAGGGAAACGACTCTGTCCTACCTTTTCAGTTCGCATGCATGTACATCAAACATTAATAAATTTAATTGTTATGTTTTGAAATCATTCAGTTCATTTTTGTATTTTATTCTATGTGCTATTTACGTCAAATATAAATTGCATTGCGTTCAAGCATTGTCCTTAATCTTATCTTTCCTAGCCAAAGTTAAATATTGATAACGCAATTACAATAATGATGACCGGGACGTTCTTCGACGTTCACAACAATAGTAATACAACCGCTACATATTTAGTGATCCCGTCGGAAATAAGCAACAATGGTAACCCCTATCGCTACAATGGACTGGTCCTCGTCGCAGTGGTAGGCAATTGGCGTAGGTAATAGACGTAGGCGTCGTCCTGTACCTCCACATCAGTCTGTATTTATGGCTGACACCAGCCACTCATATTACTGTGGCGGGGGGGACCCAGGTGTATGCATATTCATTACATCGCATAACATTACAAGCAATGGAAACTTAATTACAAACATTACGGAACATTCACTCCTTCAACTCTTCTGAAGTTATAAGTTTACACAACATATTCTCAGCTTTACAGAATTCTTTCAACTCTCTCACAATGAACATTTTGAGCGGTAAGTACATTCAACCTTTTTTATGAGCTCAGATAAAAATATTTCATTAGTAAAAACTTTAATTCGAGTCAAAGGGAAGTAACCCCTATATTTGTACATCATTACAGACATAAATATAAATATTCTTTGTTTGTTATAATAAAACCGTTTTGTGTTCCTTCTTGTTGTTTTAATGTTTTTCTTGTTGCTTTTGCGTTTTCTTACACATTCGTAAAAAGTAAAAAAAATGTACGGGTTGATTTAGGCCGTCAATATCGCTACACTATTATTAAGAAGAAAGCCCAGAGGATTTTTTTTTGATTATTCAATTATTTTTAATCTTTTTTAGGACCTTTAAAATTTGGTTAAAAAATTTTGTTTTTCTTAAGTCAGCTGGTGGCTAAATTAATATTGGAAATTTTAGCGTCTTTTTGGTGAAAAACCTTGATTTGGAAATTCTTTCAAAAATTAGATATTGTCAGATTTTAATGAAACTTTAAAGTTTATTCACAAATGAATGACATACCTACACAAAAAAAAAATCATTATTTCAAAAAGAATTTTGAATTTTTTGTGTGGCTATAAACGTGTATTTTTGGAAATGCGGACGTCCATGCGGGGCATTAACAGAAAATAAGAGCGGTAATTTTCTAACATTTCCTCAAGAAGCGCCTCCGTAAGTAAGACGATAAAGCCAAAGTACCTAAAACTCAATTACAGAGAATATTTTCCTAAATTTTAAAGATTACTGGGTAGTTAAAAAAGGTTTTTTGAAAAGGACGTTCACGTTACGGTTATCATTCCGTCAAGTATTGCCGCACTTCGAAAAATTCCCAAGCACAAGTTTCTTTCTGGTGTTGTGAACACACTCGTGTTAATGATTTTCTGCGATATTTCAAAGTAAAATTAAGTAATATTTGTTTCAAATCAGGTTAATTAAACTTTAAATCGGCTAATCTTCCTGAGATAAAGATTCAGCAATGTATGTATATTTTATTTTTATTTTTGAAAATTTTTTTATAAAAAGAATTATTACGCTGTGCTGAGATTTATGCCTATTATTAGCCACTTTCGGCTATTTAATAACGTAACGTCATTCGAATCAATTTAAATTCGTTTTGAAATGCAGGCAATAATTTTGCTTATTGGAAATTTAATCTATTAGCTTGAAATTAAAACTAAAATAGAAGCTTCAAGAAAGATTTTTCATTAAAAATTTAAAAAAAAAATTATTATCACCTTTCTTTTCTGAGGTACCTAATTAAATTTAAAGTTTACGAATTAAAACACGTAAGTGCCACCACAAGAATAATAAAAGAAAAACACTTTAGAAAAAACGAAGGACTATAGGAGAAACTTTATGATGGTTATCACAGAAAACAACAAAAAAAAAAACAAGTCATAACTTGTCCTTAATGTTTTGTTATGACTGAAGTTTTCAGAAAAATACGTTTCGGTTTGCAAAAAGTTAGTTATTTTGATGTGACAGCAATAAAAAGGCAATGACTGTGGATTAAAGAAATTGGCAAGAAATTGCAAACTAGAGCAAAGCTACTATTTGTTGACAAGAAAAAATTACATCACGAACTTACATGTAAAGCTAATTGATTCACCCCCGAGCAGCCTATGTCACCCACTTCTCCCAGTGGGTATTTTAGTCCTCATATATGATCTAGCTTGTCTCGTTGCCTAAGGTCTCAGACCAGTATGATGTTTCTGGCTGTGGCTGTGGCTCTGGTTCAAGGAGGAGTTATGTTGCCTTGATTTCTGGGTAGATGAAATATGTACACTCGAAGTATCATACCCGTATCTTATTTCTTGGATTATTTGTCCCTTAATTAAGGCTGCTGGGGGTAGACGTTTTCTGTTTTTTTTTCTTCTTTTTTTTGCGTTATCCACCTGATAGTTACAGATCCGAACCTTTCAGTAACTTCAAAGGAGGCTATCCTATCAGCAGGTGTATAATATTGGGACTATTGTAATTTATAAATGGATTCTGAACCATGCAGTAGTCTCCTGTATGACCTCACAATACCATTGTGAAGGGTACTGTTACGGTAGTATCCCCGGATGATTCAATCCAGGTTATAGACACATGCATCTTCTGTGGGTGTAACTCTCTCAGTACCTATTATTCCACCAAACAAAATTCCCTCGAATTTCCTTTGACTAGCTTTCATATTTGTGGTGACTTCAGTATTCATTACAAAGTGGTTAGTCCACTTGAAAAAAAAAAACTGATGAAGGCAGATCATGTGACAGGACACCAGGCGAACTCCCTTGACCCCTTGACATGCCTCTCAGAAGTTTTGCACGCCACCCTGGGCATTTTAGATCCTTCTCTAGTCAGTGATAAAGATGATGCCAAACCAAAAGCATCCCCTGATAGACCATTCCATAGGATGATCTTTCGATACACGAAACAGATTGGAACAGCTTCAGATCTTACATAGTGGAAGCTCCTCTATCAGCCTCCTTCAAACAAATTGCCCCCTCCACCAAACTACTGTTCTCTTATCAGAATGGATCTTTACTGGAATGAGGAGTTTTATCAGAAGAGACCGATCAGCCAGCTATTGTCCATCCTCAAATATGTTGCAGCCATAGTTCATCGTAACCACTACTACAATACCTATCACAGTGAGCAGTGTAGTAGGACACTTACTGCATTCAGAACTGTCCGCAATCGCTGCAAGTGATTTCTAGAAAATGCAAGGTGTAGTATACTTGAGCAGTCCAAAGCAAGGTAGAAAGCAAACAAATTGGGTTTCGGAAGTTCTGGAAGATCTTTAACCAAATTCTGAGTAGAGGCAAGGCATGGTATCATCTCATCGTCGTCAGACAGGCCGAAGCTATTTGCCTCGAATTCAACGTTAGATGACAAAGGCCATCCCTTCATGACTTCCCACATCTCACTGAACACAATATAGACTCATCAGTCTCCTCAGTGTCATTAGCAAGCTTTTTGAAACTATAATCAACAAAAAGGTTTTTGATCATCTCAATAGGAACAATTTCTTGAGCGACAAGCAGTACAGATTTCGATCTACCGGGTCCAGTGCTGATAGTCTAATCACGCTCACCTACAGAATTAGTGAGGCACTTGACAACAAATATATCTCAAAGACAATCGACGCAGACGTACATTGTGGTTCACTTCTCGGTCTAACCTGCCGTACATAAATGATTTGCCTAAAAGTATACTTCAATCATTTGTGAAGATCTATGTTGGCGATACAATGGTATATGTGTGCACCGCCAAGACCCTATATGATCAAAGTTTGGTAGCTGATCTCTACTCTGACCTAGCTCTAACAGCTTCAGTGGGGAAAAACTAGCTGGTCATATTCAATGCCTCAAAAATCAAAATAGTGACCTTCTACCATTGCCGATCAGGTTCAGAACTTTCACCAATTGTGATGAACGGATATTCTCTGCCTTGAGCGTCTGTTTGGACTTAAACCAGACTTCAAGTGCAACTCGTACATGCGAACCATCTCTAAAGATGCTGGAAAAAGGTCAGTTGCCTGTACCACTCCAGCAAGTACCTCAATCCTCCTGCTATCCTCTCCCTTTCCAAGAGTCAGATCAATCCAAAAATGGAGTACTGCTTGCCCAGTCTTCAGTTTTCACTCTCGATAGTCCAAAAGCGTCTCTCTGCAACCACTTTCTCCTAGATGAAACATCACATGCCTCTCTCTGGACTAATGCTATTTTTAAGGAGAGTGTTCAGATGAACTACATTCAGTCCTAACCTTCATGACTAAGACCCGCTATGTCACGTACATTGTAGCGAACCACCCTCATTTCTTTCGTATTCCCTACTGAGATGTAAGTTCTTCTGAAGCAGCCTCTTTCTACGAACCACTGCCTTGTGGAACCGACTCCCTAAAGGTTGCTTCCTTGATCACTACAATCTTAACCTGTTCAAGTCTAGGGATAACCGTTATCTTCCACACATATCTGCGTAACCCTCTACCTTGAGTGGCCTTCGGGACTTGTACAAGATGAACACCACTGTAAAAAATCACTTAGATCACACAGTTCAACTGCTGTTGACGCCATGCTTACATAGAAATACAATAATTTACTCCCCCTTATATCCGATATCTGCCTTTGCATTCGCTAAAGGAAAACCCATTTCCTGTGACAAAAGACCAACAAAAAGGTAACATATACGACACAATCATCACATAGTGATTCATTAACACCTGGAAAAAAAGGTTATGACACACAAAACTCTTCCCTCTGTCTCTCTCTAAAGTTGGTCATGGTCCCATCAATTCTTTTAAAAACAAAATATGTAGTTATTAACATTAAACAAGAACCATTATCTCCACCGCACTATAGCAGGAATGGAATACTCCAGTCCCAAATTTTTGCTGAAACTGAGAATTAAACAGAACACTAAATTTGTTCTCTTGGTCTCGATTAATAACAATGTTATTTAGCTGATGCACATTTATAACAAAATCATTTAATGCAATTAATTTTCAAAATTAATTTGAAAACTTCATTTTCCGTTTTCCAAAGAAATTTTAGCTTTTAAAACTTAAATGAAAACTTTCATATATGTTTTATATGGAGAAAATTTTATGAGCCCCATTCCAGGAAATAAGTACAAGCGAAAGACAAATAATATGTTTTTAAAATAAAAAAATGCTTACAGTAGGATAATATATTTAAAAACTGTTCATGAATAAGGAATCATTAGAATTTAATATCTGACTTATCCCGCTCCACCAATTGTAACATCTGATTTACTCCTCTCCTTTATTTTGTGGTGTCCTGCTTGCATTAAGTCGGTAACATATAAAATGCACGCTGCTAGATGGAAACGTTCATTTTATCTGAATGTGGCACAAAGCCATGTTTAAAGTGAGAGTCCGACGTGTACATAGGACTTATAAACCAAAATAGTCCAGCATCTCCCCACACGGAACATGTCAGGCATCAGGAATTAATCCTAACCCCACTCCCAAAAGAGGGACATTGCCTGGGGAGACGGAACCACCATGAATTAGTTTATTTTGTTCCTCAAGGCCACCATCCCCCAAAGCCTTATTTAATCACCAGCCCAAGCATGACAGGATTCAACAAAAAGTAGTTTTTAACGTGGGGTTGCCATCGGCAAATCCCCAAATTGCCCAGCCCCCGCAACTACTGTCACGCTGGCATCGATATTCCACTGATCTCTCTCTCTCTCTCTCTTTTAAGCGATCAATTCATACTGTGTTTTTCTTTTCATTTTTTGAATCGTGTAATATTTTTTGTGTCATTCCAACACTTTATCTGGGTCTGAATAATTTGGAAATAAAAACTTTCTTAATCATGTCTCTCCTGAGAAAAATATACTCGCAGTTATCTATAAAATATTGTTTAGTCACACATTTAATGGGTATAAAAGATAATCTGTTCATTTTGTCTTTTCGTGACAAAGTCCGTAGAAGGGGGTCGATATTTTGTTTACCTCAAAGTAATGACCAGTTAATGTTAGTGAGGTTCCAAAACGATGTCTGCAGTGAAGGTCTTCTTTCAGAGTATTGCAAATTGATAGAAGGGTCATAGTTTATTTACCTAGTTATAAGGGTCAACCTTAGTGGCTAATGGAGTTTTTAGTTGTACTAGGAATCTTTCCCCAATCCCGTTGGCACAAGGATGACAAGCAGTATTTCAGATATATTTAACTCTGAGGAGGTGGACAAACTCCTGAAAGAGTGTAAATTGAAACTGATCCTGCCAGTAGTAATCACAGATACCACTCCATATGTACTAATCCATTTGTCCACTTGTACAACTTTTGTGGTAGTCTCTGCAGAATTATTTAAAATAGCAAAAGCAGCAGGCCATCGACTAAAACGATCCACTATATTGAACATATAGATGAAACCATGCGCTTTGAGGAGGGATCCAACAGTGTTGATATGCACATGATTCAATTTACCATTATGTCTTTAGAATTTACCAATAGACGATTTTGTGTTTTTGACACTGAATGCATTGCTGTGTCAAAGATTTTATTTCACTGCTCATGCTCGGACATAAAAAACGATCTGTTATCACTTTTATGGCTGCCCGTCTGTCAGGATGTGTTAATGCGTGAAGGTGGTTGAAGATTTCCTTACGTAACGATGGAAGTATATCAGGTTCATGTCACATAAGAAAGGCAAATGGCCGAAAGTGATGTTTAAGCTTTCAAGTTACAGTGAAGTATTTTCCTCGACTTGCAAAAGAGTAGAATCTTTTTGTTCGTTAGTGATATTCTTGTAGCTTAAGATTTCCGTATTTATTGAGGATATAGATATACGGGAAAGTGCGTCTGTAGTGAATTGTGAAATGTAGTCCAGGTGATTTGTTTCACGTGGTGAATATTTGACGAGGGCATAGGTGAGTGGCTTACCACGTCCTTCTAAAATATAATGGAAATGTCGGATTGATAACTATATAGTGAGAATTTATCTCGAAAATGTGCTGTATTTCTTCAGTGAAGAATTCAGCTCGAGAGAGAAAAACGATATGGATTTGATTTCTCCGTTAACATTTTATTGTAAGACGGCATCAACAGCATTCAATGAAGACACTTCTTAAAGTTAGTACTGTGTTCTAATCATAGCTTGAGATATTTTGGTTTTACAAAGTTTACCAAAGCTTTTATTGCCTTGTAAAAACATCTAAAGCACGACGTTGAAATAAAACATTCTTTTTAGTATGTCTTTTAATGAGGCTAATAATGATAAACAAAGTGGCAAAATTCTTTGATAGTAATGTATCATGCAATAAGCTTTTGAAGTTGTTGAGTTGATTCAGGTTGTGAGAAATTTTGTATAGTAGCTATATCAAGGAGTTAGCTGCAGTTAAATAATTTTCTCTTATTTCTTTTTTAATAATTTCATCCCAAGCAAGGAGACAATGCTACTAGAATGCAGAGGATTATAGAGAGTGAAAATGAAAGAGAACGATAATGGTGAGGATTGAGGAAAGAACAAAAAAGGAACAGGATTCAAGAAGACAGAAGATGACGATTGATGTTGCATTTAAATTTTTCAGTAATTGGGAAAGCAATAAATCAGAAGTGAGTTCCACAGGTCAGAAGCAAGAGAAAAGAAACAGAGTAGAACTGATGGTTGCACCTAGCTAGTTCAACAGTAAAATGGTGATACCTAGTTACTAATCTAGTAGTATGCTTAAATTCCTGTAGTTGGGGCACTAGGGAAAAAAAACTTGTCAGAACAGCTGCCAGGAAAATATTTGTAGAAAAGATAGAGGGAAGCCATGTCATGCCAGTGAGATAGTCACTGAAGTTGAGATGACTCATCAGGATTGATTACATTTCAGACCGTTCTTTGGATTTTGTCAAAAATCTCTGGATGTACAGCAGGAGCACCAGATCAGATATAGCAACAGTATTCAAGGCATGGATAAATGGTAGATTTATAAATGTACAAAATGGATTCTGATAATAATTTTCTGGCACAACACAGTAAACCAACTTTCCTTGCAGTAGATGAAGCAATTGATTTGATATAGTTTCTTCACTTCATGTCAGTGCAAAATGTGAGGCCAAGAAGTTGTAATGTGTTACTTTCCTGGAGTTTAGCATCAGCCATGCTGATGGCAAGCAGAACAGGTTCTCTGTAGTAATTAAATGAAAGCAGGTAACCACTGATTGGAAATCCTTTTCAAGAGTAGTTATCAGATTTACTTTGTCAGATTTGCTACTAAGACAGGAGTAGATGGTTATGTCATCTGCATAAATACTTAGTTGAGAACTGATTACAACAGGAAGATCACTGATGAAGATCAAAAACAGTGTCGCTCTCAGGATAGAGTCCTGGAAGACTTCTGTGTTAGTATGAAAAAATCTGGAAGTGAGCCTGGTCAACACAAAATTCATTACATGATTTGTTAGGAATGATTGGATTAAGCCAAATATTCGTCCTGTGATACCATAGCCTATGAACTTGTGTAGTTGGCCAGCATACCAAATCCTGTTGAATACCTTCGAGATATCTAGAGCTACAGTCCGAGCACTGCGATCCTTATCCGATCATTGGTGGTAGACCTGGTGAAATGGAAGCCATATTGCTCGTCAAAAAGGAGGTTTGTGTGAAGTAAGATGCTTAACCAATTTAACATTTATTAGAGCCTCAAGTACTTTGCCAAAAAGAGGTAAGAAGCTAATATGGTCATAATTTGAGAGGTCAGAGGGTCTCTAAACAGGAACTACAGAAGAGGTCTCCCAACAAGCTGGAAAGCAGTGGGGCACTTTTTATGAAGTTTGGAGAAAACAGAAGAACATTTCTTTAAGACAACAACAGGGATCCTGTCACATCTGCTTGCCTTGTGGGGATCTAATTTAGAAATGATATCTGATAGCAGTGATGGGGTTATGCACATATCACTCAGTAGAGCCTCTGCTCTAGGGGGAAAATCTGGCAGAGGTACACCAGACGAGTTGAGAGTAGAGTTAGGAGAAAACTTCCAATATCTGTCTATATTTCTGAGATGAGGTATTATCTACACTATTTACATTATTTGGACTATTGTCCTCTCTTGCCATATTTATCACAATGTTTCGGCCGTTGTATGCTCCGGTCTTCTTCAGGTGGTTGGAATATATATATTTGGATAACATTTTCATAGTTAAATTCCCTGAAATTGTAGATATCACCTTCTATACTTGGAATACCAAATATCAACAACCAAAATATTGATTAAGTAATCAGTTGCTTTATTTGTGTATATGTATTTTGTAAAAAAAAAAAAAAAAAGAAAAAAAAAAAAGTTTTTTTGTCACTTATCTATTTAAAATCTATAATCGAAACAAGAGAATGTATTGGTCTGCATGTTACCATAGAAACATGTTTCCATTAATCAATTCAGTTTTATGACAAAAAGTTACAAGAAAACTGTACCATGAATGTTATTATGGTGTCTTTCAATACAAAATTACCTCAAGGAAAAGAAAAATTAATAAGTGAGGTAAAATGAAAGAGAGAAAAAAAAAATATGAGAAGACAATCATTTATTTTGTGAGTTTCAATAATATAGAACTACAAATACAAAATAATAATTTTTTTCTCATTAATGACAATTTCTGAAAAAAGAAACAAATATTTTGTTCTCTAGGATTTATTTAGGCATATAATATTTGTTAAATTTCAAATCCAAAGTGTAGATTTTGGCAAAATAAAATCTTTTTTTTCTAACATTTTTTAAATTATTTATCTTGGACACATCACATGTCTTCCACCATCCACTGGAATCAAAGCTCCTGTTATGAAAGAGCTTTCATCTGACGCTAAGAAAGCAATTGTTTTAGCCACTTCATCACATTCTCCAGGCCGACCAAGTGCATGTGTTTCCTTACTTCTCTCTAAAAACTAAAAAGAAAAAGGAGAAGTTATTTGCTATCATGAAGTTGTTTCAATAAATAATGAAAATAAAATTTAGTAATTATAGTGAATTTATTTTATCAATGTAATATAATTCACAAAGGGTCAATTAAAAAACAAATAATTTTTTTTAACAGAATGAGTTAAATTTTTCTCCAATATAAAATATTTCTCAAATTAAAAATGTTTAAAACATTAAAACTGAACTTATTGAACTGTAGCATAAAGTAAATTTGAGTTCTACATATTTTGAATTCATACTTTTATATGAATGTTTTCTTTTACAGTTTCTACTATAATGTAGATATTTGAATACAAATCATTAACAAAAATTAAGATATATTCATAGCATGAGATTTTATTGGAAAATCTTTGTATAAAGAAATGTTTTGTATGCTTAAATGGATAAAATGTTTGCTGAATTCAGTGATTTTTAAAAGGCAGTTGACCTTAAGTGCATCAAAGGATTAGAATGTTCAAGCCTAACTAAAGTAAGAAATAAATTTAGCTATATCAATAATACAGATGTAAATCAAAACTCAAAGATTAAAAGTTACTAAAAATTATGTGTGGAGGTTTTATTCTTTATGTCTATTGAAAGAGCGAGACAAAAGGAAGAGAGAAGAAAAAAAAAAAAAAAAAAAAAAAATCAAATGATGGGAGACAAAAGAAAAAACCCTGAAAAGACTGACAATAATTCATCAATTAATTTTTTTCTTTTTTTTTTTTTTTTTTACAGCCTAAATTCCACCCAAAGATATCTTCAAATTAATCTTCTATTCTATATTATAATAAATAAAGCGCAGCATACATGTGTCTCTTGATTTTTCAGTCTCAGCAAATCATAAACAACCTGAAGTAACAGGTTGTTTATACTGTGGTTACATGCGATTAAAAATTAAATAAATAACTCATTTAAAGTTAAATTTAAATATCGGATAGAGTGAAAGGTTTAAAAAAAAACAATTCTTTCTTAAAGGTTTAACTTTAATTTTGCTTTTTGCTGCAATCGCAATAGATATTGTCTAATTAAACCATAATTAAAATTGAAGCAGGTCAGGGTATGTTGCTCATATGTTTTTTCTTTTCTTTTTCTAGCACACGTACTGTGATGTATTCAAAATAATACATAGTTTGGATTCTCTAATATCATTTAAGAGTGACTTTATATGAAGAGATCATAAAGAATGGTGATTAAAAAAAAAAAAAAAAAAAAAGATTGCATGCAAAATAAATGTAAACAAACTACAGAGATCAATTGTGCATATGAGAAAAGATTATGCAGAGTTAAGGTGTCAAATAAAGATAAAATAATTTTATTATTTCTAAATTCTTATAACTTTCATGTACATAGGACATTGAAGGTAAAAAGCCGAAGACCCCAAAGTCCTCCACAGGAGCTAGCATAACATTCACCCAAAGGGCAGCTTCTAGGCTAGTTTCAAATAAATTGTTGATTTTATAATTATTATTCTGTTTGTATTAATGAGAAAAGATAAGTATTTTGTGGAGTGGCAGTAGTCATAGTAGTTAAAACTATTAAGAGTTAAAAATAAATTAAAAATGAAAATGCCGCTTACTTTAGCATATGCTTCATCAGTCAAGCCTCCTCGTTTTTGCAATTCAGTAATTATCACCCCAGGGCTGTATGTAAAAACATTATAGATTAGAAGATATTTTTGTAAGAATCAGAGAGAAAAACATTTTTTTGTGTGTGTGCACATGTGTGTGCATGTGTAATGTAGGAATGGATTTCAAGCAAACTTTGTGTATTATCCAAACATTTTTTTAAATATTCAAATCTTTTTAATATAGTGCTTGTAAGACATCTTTTTACAATATATTTTTCTTAGAAATTTTATCACATTGGAATCATGTTCATTTTTTATTTGTATCTTTAATAAATCAATTATTATAAGTTTTATCTTTCAGGTAAAAACTAATCTTTCAAGAACTCCTGAAATGTATATATTCAGATAAAGTGTGACTAACATCAATTCCATATGCTGCTTTATTCTCAATTACTCAAAATTAGAATAATAGCATCCTAAGAATTAAGTTTATATAATTTTGATTAATTTATTTCTTATACATTTTGCTAGAGCAGCAAAGAGCATACGTTAACATGAATTATGAAATTTGCTGAACTTACTTGACACTATTTACCCTCACTTGTTTGGAAGCCAATTCTGAAATGAAAGAGTATAAATATAATTCATTTTTTAAATTTGAATACAGTTTCTGCCAAAATTGTCACCTTTCAATTTACTTAAGCAAAGAAATGTAGATTCACTGGTTTGAAACAACTTTGATCAGGAAATTATTACAAACTGACTTTATTATAAGTAATACAGAGATTAGACAGTACTGAAAAAAGAATTACATTTTTATGAATAATTGTTTAAGATTTCACTTTACAACCTCCACCCCAACAAAAAAACAAAAAAAAAACATCTAAAGCAGCAGAATCCAAAATCCAAATTTAATCAAGTATTTTCTAAACAGCCAAGCATTGAAGGCTGTTTTTACCTTGAAATTTATTAACCATCTAGGGTCAGTCTACCTGGATTAAAAGTGAAAAATTAAAATCCGAGTCATGCTCACGAATACAACAGCACAAAGAAATGATTTACATAAGCAAAAGGAAAACCAGATTGAAATAATCATATATTCATGTACATATTAACTTTTGTTTTTACATAGTGTTTGTTCTGGCCGTAATCAAAGTTCAAAAGGTCAACAAAATTTTCCATGTTAAAGGGTAGTTCATAAAGTCATATGCCTTGGTCAATATATAGTGTGAATATATGTGCATGTGTCTGAAAGACATTTTAATGGAGTGTATGTGAGGATGCCAACTGAATGTGTGTGTGTGTGTGTGTGTGTGTGAAGCACATTAGTAGAAATGTTGTATGTGTGCGAGTGCTAATGCATGACATCTGAAGGAAATGGACATACAGATAAATGATCAGACTTATTTTAAATCTATTAAGAATAACATACTGTAGGCATTAATTTAGGCACTGTTACTGGATGAAGAAACAGAAAAAAATCATTACAAAATAAATAAGAGGAAAAAATTTTCAAACATCACAAAATATAGAGATTTATCATTTTGAAATTTGACAGAAACAACATTATTTGACAATTTGAAATTGTAAAAGTTTACAAATAAATCAATCCATAAATGTAATTCAATAGAACAGGATTTTGAAATATTGGGATGATAAAATTTAATTTGAAATCCTTAAACAAAATCAAATTTATGTAAACAAAATTCAAAATGTATTTAAGGAAGCTGATAACAAAACGAAAGACAAGAAACTTTGTTTATATATATATATATATATATATATATATATATACACACACACACACATGGTGGTTGCCAACTCGGATCCAAGTACGACCATTATTACATATCTTTTTGGAGAATATCTACAGATGTGCTGAACAAATGTGGCTCTTCAGCCCAGCAAGGGACCTACATACTCTGGCACAAACAGGGCATTTACGAGGTGCAACAGCGGGTGTTATATTATAATGCAATTTAAAATGTCACATGAAACTGCTTATGGACCTGCATGTCTTACTGCAAATATCACATTTCAGTTGCTGGCTACATAGTCAATTACCACCCTCTGTTGGTGTGCTCTCAAGTGAATCCTTAGACTAGCCATCGACAAATGCACTCGACCATAATCTGTACACATCAGATCGCACTGTCTGTGGGTGAATTCAGGAAGTTCTATGGGGACACCTTTACACACATTTCTTAAGCCTTGTGTGCCTCCTCTTCTCCTCCTCAAAGTGGCACCTTCCACACAGAGCAGCCTCATTCCAATTATTGTGATCAGAAGCACATTCTTCCTAGTGCTTACAAGGATGTTGAATTTCTTCAGTGCTTCCTTGATGCAGTCCTTAAAGCGCATCTTGGGTTTGACAGCATTTCTCCTCCCTGTTTGCAGCTCACCATAAAACAGTTGCTTTGGAATATGGCTGTCATCCATTCTGATGATGTGGCAAGCCCACTGAAGTTGATGTGTTAGTATCTAGGACTCAATACTATCACGGCCACTCCACTCTAGCACATCTACATCACTAACAAACATTTGCCAGGTAATGCCAAAAATACAACGTAAGCAGTACTGGTGGAATCTCTTAAGCCTTTTCATTTGTTTGCAGTAAACCACCCACATCTCACAAGCATAAAGAAGTGCTGTAAGTACACATGCACAATAGACCTTTAGCTTTGTACTCACTGAAATTCCATGCTAAGACCACATGTTTATTCAGTTTTCCAATTGCATCACTAGCTTTTTGTATGCTCAATGTGCTTCCAAGTTATACAAACATGTTAACAGCCTTTAACCTTTCACCATAGACAAAAGTGCTTGGTTCACGATATGGTTTCCCTGGAGCTGGTTGGTACATGACTAATGTCTTTTTTAAACTAATAGTCAATCCCAGTGCAGTGCATGCATTAGAAAAAGCATCCATGAGATTCTGCGTATCTCCTTCCGAGTGAGCCACAAGATCGCAGTCATCAGCATATGGCAAATCCCTGATCAACAACAAGTGAACCTTTGACTTTGCATCAAACTTCCTGATGTTAAACAGCCTTCCTGTTGAACGATAGTGAATGTAAATACCAAGGTTGCAGCTTTTTTGAGGCTTGTTCGTAAACGATAGAGAAGTACAGGGCAAATAGGTTTGGAGCTGGAATGTTGCCTTGCTTAACTTCATTATCAACTGTCACCGGCTCAGAGAGCTTTCCACCAACATTAACCCATGCCTTCACATCATCATGAAACAAGTGAAGAATGGAAACAAACTTTTTGGGACTTCCAAGCTTCCCTAAAATATTCCACAAAGCCTTTCTGTTTATGGTGTCAAATGCCTTTGTCAAGTCAACAAATACCTGGTAGAGATCCATATTCTGCTTGACATACTTTTCTTGCCGTTGTCTGGCTGTGAAGATCATATTTACCATACCACGTCCAGCCCTAAATCCTGACTGTGACTCTGGAAGAGCTTCATTAGCAATGTGGTACAAGTGATCCGGCAGAACCCCACAAAGAACCTTCCTGACAACAGACAACAACAGCGATATGTCATGATAATTTCCAAGGTCATCCCTGTCCCTCTTGCCCTTGTACAAAACAACCATGACAGCATTTTTCCAGTTATCCGGAACACTGTTACTACTCCAGACATCCAGCAACAACAAATGAAGCCGACAAAAAAGACTTTCTCCTCCATGCTTAAAAATCTCTGCATGCAGCCCATCCATTCCAGGTGACTTTCCACCATTAAACTTTCTGACAGCACTTTCAACCTCCTCAAATGTTGGAGGCTCTGCAAGAAATTCTTTAACAGGCTTTTCAGGTACAGATCTGATAAACACTTTGTCAACCTCTGAGTGCCTATTGAGAAGCTCATCAAAATGTTCACACTATCTCAACAAAATATCATTGGGATCGAAGAATTTTTTTGCCATCTTTAGTTCTTAGAGGAGCAACAGGTGAAATAGAAGGCCCATAAACTTCATGAAGTAGATTGTACATAGCCTTATTATCCTTCATATCCAATGCAAGCTGTATTTCATCAGCTTTGTCACTCCACCATTTCTTCTTCATTGTGCGCAGATTTTGCTGTATGTCAGCTTTTATTGCCTTAAACTTGGCCTCAATTTCCTTCTTCTGACCATAAGGTAAATCACTACAGAGTAATGCAGAGTAGAGTTTATTTTTCTCTTCCAAGAGTTTTTCTATGTGCTTGTCATTCTGATCAAACCAATCCTGATGCTTCTTATCAGTAAATTCAACAACATCAGCACATGCCTCATAAACTGTCTCCTTGAAAGAAGTCTAGTTATTTTCACTTACTAAAATGATCAATCTTATTGACTAGATTCTGTCTAACCTCAGAAACTTGCAGACAGCTAGCATTCAGCCTCTTTGGAAGTGATACTCCCCCCTGCCTTTCCTTTTTACAGACAACACACTTAACTCTTGCTCTTACCAGACAATGGTCAGTTGAACAGTCAGCCCCATGCCCCACTCACTCAATACATAGATCCTGTACATCACAGCACCTCACAAGAACATAGTTAATCAGGTGTCACTGTTTTGATCCAGGATGCATCCATGTTGTCTGATATTTGTTCTTTTGTTGAAATATTGTGCTACCAATGAACAGGTCCAGTTCCGTACACATTTGCAACAACAACAGACCATTGCTATTGCACTTTCCAACCCCATGTTTACCAAGAACTTTCTATGCCTCACAGACGTGACCTGTGCTCCAAGAATGAAAACTTTGTCTGCTACAGGTACTTTCCTAACAAGAGACTTTAGTTTGTTATAAAAAGCTTCCAGCTTATAAAAAGCTTCATCTGTACAAACCAAGGTCGGTGCATAAACACCAATCAAGGTTGCATATCTTCCACATACTAGAGGAACTCTCATAGTGATCATTCTATCATTGACACCTGTCCAACTGACTAGTTATTGATGGCAAAAGCAACACCTGGTTCTCTCTTTCCCTTCTTCCTCTTGCCCCAGAATAATGTATAACCACCAGAATTTTCCATGAACTGACCCTCCCAAGAAATCTATTTTCTGAAAGGGTCACAACATCCATATTATATCTTTGGAGCTCCTTAGTAACCAGTGCAAATCTTCTCTCAGGTCAAATGCACATTTGCTTCAATATCAAGTAAAGTATGCAAATTCCAGCACCCAAAATTGAGTGGTTTGCACACAGTAGCATGATGACAACTGGGCCCAAGCTGTGGCTCCCTGGGCCAGACTCTTTCACATCTGGTTTCAGAATACTTATTGCCATTGACTTTGATTGTATTAAATACCTTCATTGTAATGCAAGTTGCCTTTTTAGGCTACGGCTAGCCAGAATTCTACATTAAGATGACAAGTACAGAAAAGATCTCCAGATATTAAGCAATACCTGTGCATGAAACCTTTATAGCGGGAAAAGGCAGTGCACAGACCCAGTCCTACTCTCTAAGCAAAAGATGATATTTACCAAAAAGAGCAAGTTGACATCATTGGATACCATCAAAAGCTGCAGGTGTTATCTCCTCCTCCTAGATGTCTGCCTTGACTAAGGCTAAGGGAAACATCTATCACAGTGGTTTAAACACACCCTCAAACTCCAGCCTGAGCATTTCTATGTCCCACCTGACTCCAGTTTAGGGGAGATGGGTAACTATTTACCCATAGCTAGGACCCTAACAGGTGCTACCACCCCGAGTCAGGGTGGACCTCGGAACTGTTACAGTTTTTTGGATATATGTGTATGACTAGTGAACCAATCCAGATGACTCAACTTCCTTTATAGTCTACCAATAGAAGCTTAACCAATCAGAAGCCGCAGAACATTGTATTCGTCGTGTATAAAGGCGGCCATCTTTGTTTAACCTACCGGAAGGACCAGTGCTAACTTGACAGGCGAAGAGGAAAGAAAGAAGAACTACGCTCTGCTAAGATATCCACTGCAAACCTGAACTACGCTTTTCTACTGTCTCCGAAATATTCACCGCCAACCTCTGGATTCTATACTTGAAGACGACCGTCATGAAAATGTCTAACATTGGTTATGAGGCCCAGATCACGATTTTATTTTGACGGGAATGAATCGAGATATAAATGAAGTTTTTAGGCTGTCTCAGAATACAAAACTCCATGACATCATTCTTTGCAAAGTCGACCAGGAGAGGGGGATGATGATTTTAAGAAAAATGTGACCGTGTTCGCTGAGTTAATACAACTCCTGGATGACTGGAGTTTGTCTTTAATAATGAGAGAGGCCAAGGACAATGGCCGAAGAACTCTACAGATTTGAACACTATTTGTCAAAAGGTAAGCCCAAAATTATTACTTTATATACTGAACTAACCGCATTAAAAAGACGAGAGAATGAATTTATAACCGATTACGTTATTCGAGCGGAGAACATTCCAAATGCCTTAAAATTGCAGTTGAGACTATCACGGATGGGCTGCTAATAGCCATGGTCTTAAAGGGCTTACCACAGATATTCAAACCATTCATGACAGTTATAACTCAAAGATAAACAGCTAACTTTAATTGAGTTTAAAATTGCGTTACGTAATTATGAAGAAATTATAAATATGTACCCCACAAAAGCGAGGCAAAAACGTAATGCAACTGGGAATGTCATTTGAAAATTCAGAAAATCAGTTCCTCAAAGCGATCAGACTAGGAATTATGATATTATGAACAGGCGGTTTTAAAGGCAATTATTACAAGAATTATAAAGGAAGAACCACTAAAGAAAAATGTTGTTTCTTTTCGTTGTGGTAATGTCAGCCATATTCGTTAATTTTTGTACGCGGAATGACTTTTGCCAAAATGTAAAAACTTTTCTGAATAGACGTACATGTGTATATTTTTGAATTGAGTGCTGTGGCCAGTAGTTATAATTCTTACTTGATGAATGCAGGTACGACAAATCGTGTAATTGCAGATGAAACAGAATTTATTAATTCTGAGCTCGACTCACATTTTTATCGAGTCGGTTGACGGGACCACAGAGCTAATGGTTTAGTTTTAAAGAAGTGACGCCTGTATTTATCTGCGAAATACTAAAGAAAATATTTGTAAATGTTTATTAGAAGAAAGGCTTTATATATTCCTAAATTTAAAATAACTGGACGGAACTGGATTTAATATACAGCAAATTGGTCGTTTGCATTTTTTTTTAAAGTGTTAAGTCTGCAATTACAGCCACGCATGACTTGGGAATTTGGCATAAATATTAAGCCACTGTAAAATTCTGATGTTAAAAGATTGCAGGAACATGTCACTGGAATGAAAATTACACTTCCAAATGATATTTAAAATAAATATAGTGACACGTGTATTAAAGGAAAAATGACTTAAACTTTATTGACGAATGTTCAGGACTTATTATGATATATTTTTAAAAACAAATCGGATATCCTGCAAGCTACAAAAATCTATTTATCCGATAGTTTCCCGCATGGAAAATTAAAACAATTTGGACAGATAATGGCGGAGAATTTACTTCTGATGCTTACAAAAACCTCCTAATAAATGAAGGAATTTAAACACTAGAGAACCTGTTATTCTTCACATAAGAACAGAGTCGCTGAACGGAGTTGGAGGACACTTTTTTGAAATGGCTAGATGTTTGTTAATAGAATTTGACTTACCCCCAAAATCTGTGGTTTTATGCATTAAACACAGCGGTATATGTAAGAAACCGCTGTTATAATAGTAACATTAAAATTTAAATTAAATATGTCGACCACAGGGCGAAACTGGATCCAAAAAGTGAAAGGGGCATATTTATAGGATAAGATAAGTCAAGTCCAGCCTATATGATTTATTTTCCACAAACTAAAACGATAAGGAAGATTAGATGCGTCAGATTTACAGATTCCTTTGAGCGAGAGGATAGAAGGAAGAACTATGCTCTGCTAAGATATCCACTGCGAACCTGAACTACGCTTTCCTACTGTCTCCGAAATATTCACTGCCAACCTCTGGATTCTATACTCGAAGACGACCGTCATGAAAATGTCTAAATATTCTTTTCTTCGGGAGGAACCCGAAGAAAAGAATATTAACTGCGACGAACTAATCCAACCCGAACTAGTATGGCCAAATTATGAGCCTATGAGTAGAAAAGCCGTTCAAAATCCACAATCAGAGGAAGGTATTATACCAGATGATGTAAACGAAGAAAAATCGGACGCAAAACTTGAGTTAAAAGAAAATATAACTGATGAGGGCGGAAAAATTCCGCGTTATCCATCAAGAAACAGAAGAATAGCCAGATTATTTTGAAATGGGTTAATGTAATTTTTATAACGCCGACTGTTGCTATTTGGTACAAATGTATCCCAAAGAACTAACAAGAAGCCATACATTCTGTCAATACCATTGTGGCCATGTGAAGAACAAAAAAAAAAAAAAAAAAAAAAAAAAAACAATTAAAATCTTTAGTATTAAAAGACACTTTTGAATTAGAAGGCCCCAGATGATAGAAATACCATCGGCAGCCGTACTGTAAAATGAACTGAGAAGGGATCACTAGGATACAAGGCTCATTTTATAGTTAACGGATTTTAATAGATATAAAAGGGGGGGGGGAGACTTATGTAGAAATCTTAAGTCTTAATTGATGATAGAAATATCATTGGCAGCCGTTGGGTTCACACTGTAAAGCGAACTGAGAATGGATCGCCAGTGTGCAAATGCTCGTTTTGTAGCTAACGGATTTTTTATAGATATATAGGGCAAATTATAAGATGTGATGACTTATGTAGAAACATTAAGTCTTAATTAGAGTTTTTGATGCAAATGGATGGCCATTATGGTAGGGATATACACCATATGGATGTGAAAGGAACTTATTTCAGAATGCTAACATCAAAGTTTGCGGCAGCTCTATTAAAGAGGATATTTAATAATGAAATATTAGTCGACGATATGTGAATTGCATCATAGTATGCGGCAGCTCTATTAAAGAGGATATTTAATAATGAAACATTAGTCAACGATATGTGAATTGCATCAAAGTATGCGGCAGCTCTACTAAAGAGGATATTTAATAATGAAATATTAGTCGACGATATGTGAATGACATCAAAGTGTGAGGCCGCTCTATTGAAAAAAAAAAAAAAAAACAGAAAAAAACACATCTCTGGAAATAAGGTTTAAAATGACCGATTTGGGTCGGCTATCATGGTTTCTTGGTATACAGTAAGAATTTAAAGGCAACACTATTAAAAATGAATCCATCTAGATACATTGAAAGACTCTTATCTTAATTTGGCATGCAAAATTATAAAACAAGAACTATACCATGTGAAATGGATTTAAACACAATTATCAATAAGGAAGATGGTATAGCGGCGTGTGAGAAAGAATACAGGACATTGGTCGGAAGTCTTATTGACGTGATGACATTAACCAAGCCAGATATCTGCTACACGGTTACCAAGTTGTCCCAAAACTTAAGTAAACCGGGGACTGTATATTTAACAAGAATTAAAACAAGTATTACGTTATCTGACGGGGACGAAGAATCGGTGCCTAGAATTATCGATAGTCAGACCATTAGAAATAAACAATCAAAATTCGAAGGATTTTTTGATGCAGACTGGGCCAACTCACCAGACCGTAAGAGTATAACAGGCTATTGCTTTAAGCTAGCAGATGGTAACTTGGTAATCAGCTGGAAGTCAGAGAAACAGCGAATGATTTCACTTTTTACTTGTGAAGCTGGATATATTGCATTGTTAAAAGGAACACAAGAGTCTATTTTTCTTAAATTGCTAATAAAAGCAATTGCAACACTGGTAATAACTGAGCCAATAATTATTTACGGCTACAATCAGGGCAGTATTGCTTTGACTAGAAATTCAATATTACATTAAAGATCAAAGCATATCAATATAAAATATCAGTTTTGTTAAGGACCAAGTACAAAAGAAAATGATACAAAATTGAATACGTTCAATCTGGAAATAATATGGCGGATTTATTTGTAAAAACCGATTGCGAAATTGAGACTACAGGCTTTTTGCTTTTGCAATATTTAGTGCTGACTTCTTGGGTCCTTATTGGTCCTGGGCAAGACGTAAAACTGCATCCATTAAGTCCCTATAAGGTCCTTATTAGTCCTGGGTAGGACGTAAAACTGCATCCATTAGTTGTCCTAAGAAACGTCAGTTCGGTTTTAGGTATGAATGCAAGTCCTTAGTTTCGGGGTATAAATGTAAATAGTCCTACTTTTAGCCCAATCCTCTTCTAAATGATTCTATGGATCACTCTGACCCGGAGTGATAGTAACTGTTTTAATGGGTCCCAGCTATGGATAAAATAACAATTTTTCACTTAATGATTTTCAGGAGCACTCTGACCTGAAGTGATAGTAACTATTTCAGTGGGTCCCAGCTATGGATAAAGTAACAATTCTTTTTACTTTTGTTGTGATCGCAATCCAAACTTATAATATTGTTGTTCATGTTTCTATTAACCCAGAAGTACTTAACATTGAATAAAGTGATATGAGTAATTTTTATGGAAAAAAAAAAAAAAAAAAAATTTGGAATACTAAAATATTTGTTACATATTAATATTAACTTTAAGAGAAAAAAAAAAAAAAAAAAAAATATATAATTTTTGGAATTAAAGTATTTATTGACTTCCTTAATATTTTGAAAGAAGATTCCATAATATACCCAAAATAGGGGGGGGGGGTGTTACGGTTTTTTGGATATATGTGTGTATGACTAGGAGATTTATTCAGTACTATGTACAGAATTGCGGCACAAGGCCAAAAAAGGGGATGGGTAGAGGCTGGTCCAAACTAACTATCCTATACCTAGCTAATCTATATGTGTGTATGACTAGTGAGCCAATCCAGATGACTCAACTTCCTTTATAGTCTACCAATAGAAGCTTAACCAATCAGAAGCCGCAGAACATTGTATTCGTCGTGTATAAAGGCGGCCATCTTTGTTTAACCTACCGGAAGGACCAGTGCTAACTTGACATGCGAAGAGGAAAGAAGGAAGAACTACGCTCTGCTAAGATATCCACTGCAAACCTGAACTACACTTTCCTACTGTCTCCGAAATATTCACTGCCAACCTCTGGATTCTATACTCGAAGACGACCGTCATGAAAATGTCTAACAGGAACAGCAGCAATTACGAGGTGGAGGTGGTTCCCAACTCTTCCAGTGTACCCATACCCAATTTCCGCCTTCGAACTGACACTCACTTGAGCGACTTGCACATAACCCCGTCATTGGTTCTGGGCATCATCTCTAAATTAGAGCCCCACAAGGCTAGTGGTGGAGGTGGGATACCAGCCATTATCCTGAAGAAATGTGCACCTGAACTAGCTCCTGCTCTCTCTAAATTTTATAACTACTGCCTCAATGAATCTTGTTTTCCACCATGTTGGAAGTCCTCATCCGTTGTTCCTGTCTTTAAGAACTCTGGAGACCATTCTGGCCCTTCTAATTACCATCCTATCAGTATCCTACCACTCTTCGGTAAAGTCTTTGAAGCTTTAATCAACGCCAAAGTGGTTATGCATCTTACATCCCATGATCTGCTCTCCGACAAGCAATATGGTTTCCGCTTTGCCCGTTCTACAGCTGATGTGCTTATGGCCATAACTGAAATTGATAACCAAGCACTTCATAATAACGGAGAAGCTTGTGCCGTGGCTCTTGATATCTCCAAAGTGTTTGATAGAGTTTGGCATGCCAGACTTCTTCGCAAGCTTCAGGATTATGGAATTACAGGTCGATTTTTTGACTTAATACAATCATTCCTGTCGAACTGTACATTGAAGGTCGTTCTCAACAGATTCTCCTCCAGCTCCTATCCCACGAACACAGGTGTTTCCCAAGGCTCTATCCTAGGCCCTACTCTGTTCCTTATCTTCATTAATGATCTTCCTGATGTCATAGGTTCACAAGTAGGCATCTATGCGGATGATACTACTATTTACTCCTGCCTCAAAAACAAATCTAGTGTCACCGACAAAACTAACCTGGCTGTTTGTCTTGAAAAGGACCTCCAATTGCTTGTGGAATGGGGCAGGTATTGGCTGGTTAACTTTAATGCCTCAAAAACAAAACTGCTCTCTATTACTCACCAGAGAGAACCATTCCTGCCCACCCCCATTAGAATGTCTGATGCTCAACTCCAGGAGAGCACCTCTTTGCGACTGCTCGATCTCACATTGTCCACTAACCCGAGATGGAATAAATACATTGAGTCAATTGCTTTGTCCCCCGCAAGGAAAGTTGGCTCCCTATGCAGTGCCAGGAAATTTTTCTCACTGGAGTCGATCCTTCAAATCTACAAATCAACCATTTGCTCTTGCATGGAGTATTGCTGCCATATATGGTCTGAAGCCGCTTCTAATTGTCTCAAAGTCCTTGATAAAATCCGAAGACAGATATGCAATGTAATTGGCACTGATCTGGCATCTCTTCTCCAGTCGCTCTCTCACAGACGTGCCGTTGCCTCTCTCTGTCTTTTTTACAAATACTTTCATGGTAACTGCTCCAGTGAGCTGCTTTTGCCGGTTCCCAGACTTTGTGAATTTAAGCACTTTCACTGTCGAAACTGTTAAAATGTAGCTGTCTCTTCTACTCCAATAGCTTCATGTATCACACTTCTCGCTTGTGGAACTCCCTCCCCATTTCTTGTTTTCCTGATGACTATAATCTCCAGCTATTCAAATGTAACATCAATTGACATCTCCAGATACCCTGATCTATCCCCTAACTGTCTCTTCATCCTTTCCTCTATCACTCCTCTTTGTTCTCACTCCTACTCTGAAACCCTTTGCTTGGGGTTGAATGGTTAGAAAAAAAAAAAATAAAAAATAAAAATAAAAACACTCCTCAAAACCTCCTGATCAAAGGCCTTGCTGTTGGATGTAGTTTATTGTCTTACCCAGGACATGTTATATTATATAAATTAATATATACATGCATATATACATACCCAATGCTACACATTTTGTGAATTGGTCTAGAGCACTTTTGGACATGTTATATGCAAGAACACCAGGAAACTGTAATGAAATCAGAGCAATCATGATTAGACATTTTTAATGGCAAACAAGCAGGAAACATTGAAATAATATACTAAATACTTTAAGTTTTGTTGAGTAAAACTCATTGACATTTATGATATTTTTTTTTATAAAAAAATGAATAAGCGCAAGAGATAAAGAAATTTTAAAAGACATTATCTCAAATTTATTTTGCAATTGTATTAGTATAAATTGAAAATAAAAATTAAGTAAAACTCACCGATCTCATTCCATTGACACTAGACACATTGACAATGCTTCCTTTTGTTGATATAAGGTGAGGCACAGCCAACATTGTCAGTTGATAAACTGAACTGGAATATAAAGATCATAATTAGATTCTGTAATTAAACTAACATTTGTATTTTATAAATACTATCATTTCTTAAAATATTTTTGTATATTTAACATCTATGTGTGGGTGCTGGAAATATCTCAGCCTAATCAACAAGGTTATTCAAAAAGAAATTCTATAAATGGGTTAAACAAATAATTTTTCAGAGCTGCCTTGTATAGAAAAATTGGGTTGATAAAATATTTCAACAAAAATATTTGTAGTCAAATTTGTTGAAAAATGTCATATCAATCTGACAGAAGATTTTGAAATGAAAATCTTTATCTTAAGCTAACAGGAAACTTAATTATTTTCATTAAAATGAATGAAAATATTTTAAACTTTTGTAAAATTCTTTAAATCAAAATCAGGAAAAAAAATAAGTATGGAATCAGTTTTTTCTTATACAAAAAGAAAAAGATTTAATTTAATTTTTAAATTAAGTTTTCTTTATAAAAAAAATTCTGGTTTATTTAATAAATTAAAGTAAAATTTGCCAATACACAAATGCAAATGAAAAGTAAAGAGAATTTATTTCTAATACTACTCATATTTCATTTCATTAAAAGTAACCTTATCAGTTATAATTTGTGATTTTATTAAGAAATGAAAATATTAAAATCAGTACTATTAAAGCATTACATATGATGGAAAACATATATGCAATAAATATACTAAGTGAAAATATGTATGAAAGATTACTATTTACAACAATGTTATAATATTGATTCTTCAATAAAGTAAACACAAACTGCAAAAATTGTTATTAAAAAATAGTATTAATTAGGTAAAAATTTGCTAAAAACAAAGTTTTATCACCAAAATGTTTATGTTATTATTAAGAGAAAAGAACAAAGTATTTTTTGTTTTATTAAATCCTTTCTAGCATATTCAAAATTTTTGTTAAAAATCTTTTTTCTTGCATCAGTGGTTGGGCCAAAGATTAGTATGGGAAATTTAGTATCATTTTGCAGTAAAAAAAAAAAAAAAAAAAAAAAAAAAACCGTTTTGGAAATTCTTGCAAAAATCAAATTGTTAGATTTTAATGAAATCAGGATTTATTCCCAAATGAATTAAATTATTATTTTTTATTACAAAATCTTGGTAGTTTTTTTTTTTTTTTTTTTTTTTTTACATGTTACACCCACTTACTTAATTTTATGAAATTTTGAGAAATTAAAATTCCTCCCTCTTCATATTTATATTAGTTAAAAGCAGGAATCCTTGGAGAATTTAAATCATCAATTTGTTTTTGTCAAATAGAAACACCATTTACCAAAAATCTACTCTGAATTGTAAAATAAAAAAAAAGCAATAAAAGTATGATATAATTTAATTAGAAAAGCCTTTATGAATGCAATATATTAAGGACACTATTGCCATAAGAAATTTTTTTTTTGATGAATAATGAATTCTTAGAAGAATTATTTTCTTTTTAAATTTTAATTAGAACAATTTAGTAAGTTTTAAATCTTTTAAAATTCTGTATTAATTTCACCCTTTTAGATATTATTAAGTTAAACTCCATTTACTAATCATAAATGGAAAAGCTTAGTACAAATCATCAAACACCAACATTTTCAAAAAGAATTTTGAATTTTTTGGGATGTGTATAAATGTGCCAATTTTTCTAGATATTGTTGATCATCAGAAAATAAGAGTGATAACTTAAATCCAGAAAGTATCCAAAATTCAATAAAACATATACATATATATATATATATATAATTATAAATTGATTTATTTAAAATTTGTTTTTTTTTTTTTTCTCTACACAGTTCTAACCAGGTTTTCGAAAATGGAAGCTAAAAGCTACGAATTTAATTTTGTAATTAAAGACATTAGTTCCATTTCATCCTCAAGCAAATTTTGGAGCAACCTTTAAAATTACTGGGTTTTAAAGACACAGCTAAAATCATAATTCACGTTTCCAAGGTTACAGATAAATCTACTTCAACTGGACAGGGGGTGTCTGGGTGTTCATTATGTCTGTAAGGTGCGATCAGGTAGTGTGCATACTTATATTTAACATGAAAAATAATTTTATATACTGTAAGTAATTCTATTACATTTACTTGTTTTTTCTTTATGAAAAAAGAAAAAAGTCTATTAAAATAACAGTGAAAATATTTTAAAGTTGTATTTAAAATTGTAGTTAAAATGAATTCTAACCTAAACATCTTTTAAAATTGTAGTTAAATAAAATGTATTCTAACCTAAACACCTCTCAAAAAGTACTACCGGCACTTAAATGAATCCAATAAAACACCTAATGAAAAATGAAATTATAACGAAAAGCTAGATGATGTAGGCCATTGAATGACCCATGTCCTTTGTACATACATATGAAACTTTATTACTAAGTTTATATATTAGGTTGGTGCAAAAATAATATCGTTTTTGACGTAGTTTTTAACATCAAAAAACGATATTATTTTTGCACCAACCTATTTAAAAAAAAAAATAAAATAAATAAATAAAGTTTACTAAATCTGAGAAATGAATTAGCTATTTTTGCAGTAAGTGCCATAAATATTACTTAAATAATATTTAAATATAAAAGTTTAAAAATCGTAATATACATATACTTGATATGGAAAAATAATTTTACTTATAAGTAATTCAAATACATTTCCTTCTATTATAAAGTAATATAGTCTATTAAAACTAACAATGAAAATATTTTAAAGTTGTAATTAAAATTGTAGTTAAATAAAATGAATTCTAACCTAAACTTCTTTTACATAGTACTACACACACTTAAAAGAATCCAATAAAACACCTACAGTAAAATAAAATTAATATGAAATGCCAGATGTAAGCTTTTGAATGACCCATGTCCTTTGTACTTACATGAGAAACAATATATTACTGGGTTTATATAAAAAATAAAAGTTTACTAAATCAGTGAAATTAAGTAACTATTGTTGCCGTCATTGTCATAAATTTTACTTAAATAATATTTAAATACAAAAAAAAAAAAAAAAAAAATTTTGTAACCTAATATACATACTTATACTGTGTTAAAAATAATTCTACATACTATAATGGATTCTAATACATTTAATTGTTAAAAAATATAGTATAATAAAAATTAAAAATGAAAATATTTCAAATCGTAGTTAAATAAAATGTATTCTAACCTAAACACCCCCAAAAATCTTTAAAATTACAAATAGAAAAAAATGCCGTAAGAATTTTTTTGCAGTTAACAATGAGTTTAAAAAAAATCCAGACGACATGCATTCAACAGATGTCAGATTTCATTGAAAAATACATCCCTACCCCTTACCAAAACGTAGCTAATAACGGATACAATAATACAGACATAATGAACACCCAGACACCCCTTGTCCTGTTGAAGTAGATTTATCTGTAACCTTTGAAACGTGAATTGTAATTTAGCCGTGTCTTTAAAATCTAGTAATTTTAAAGGTTACTCCAAAATTCGCTTGAGGATGAAATGGAACTAATGTCTAATTTAATTACAAAATTAAATTTGTAGCTTTTAGCTTCCATTTTTGAAACATGGTTAGAACTGTGTAGTGAAAAAAACCATATTTTAAATAAATCAATTTATAATATTAATGCTCTGTAAATTTACATTGAGCACTATTTTGTAAAAATAAAAATATCTATAAGAACACCGGATTATATATCTTACTGTTCTTTCTTTTTATTTATATATATTATATATATATATATATAAAGAGAAAAAACAGTAAGATATATAATTCAGTGTTCTTATTAAAATTATTTTTTACAAAACAGTGCTCAATGGAAATCTACAGAGCATGAATATTATAAATTTAATTATTTAAAAATATGGTTCCATCACTACACAGTAATTACCATGTTTCAAAAACAGAAGCTAAAAACTTCAAATTCAATTTTAGAATTAAAGTCCCTAGTTCTGTTTCATTTTCAAAAATTCACTTGAAAATGAAACAGAACTATTTTATTTTTAGAAGGTTTAATAAAGTGAATTACACAGTGATGAAATGTAACAAAAAAGCTAACCAGCTCTTTTAGCAAAAAAATAATCAATTTAAATTAGTTTTTGAAATAAAACAAAATATTATGCTTATTGGAAATATTACATTTAATATATTAGCTTGAAATTAAAACTAAAATAAAAGCTTCAAGAAAGATGTTTGATTTTAAACCTTAGTTATTGTATTTTCTGTAATGGTACCTAGTATTAATCATCAACTAGAAACCAGAGTTGAGAGGAAAAATTGCATTTTAGGTTTTTTTTTTTTTTTAAATTGGATAATAAATTCACTTTTTCATTTACACTAATTTCAAAATTTCATAAAAATATATTGAAAATACCAACAGAGAATTTGGTGCTAATAAATGTCACTAAAAGAAAGAATTTAATTTTTTCTCAAAGGAAGAGAATTTGAAATTTCATTGGGTTCTTCAATGAACACAAAAATATATACATAATGTATGATGATTTAATATTGTAAAATTAAGTTTAAAAACTTAATTAAAATAGGTTTTGTTAAATATTTTCAAGTAGGATTTAAATTTTTGGAGTTAGTTTTGATGTTTAAAAAGTTCAGTCACTGATAAATTTCTCGAAAATGCCATAGATTGCAAATAAAACTCACCGCACATTGGTCCTGAACACTCTGTCATACTGTTCAAGAGATGTGTTCTCTATTGTTCCAAAATCTATAATTCCTGCACAATTAATCTGAAATATCCAATCAAAATAAAATAGTTGTAATAGAATCTAAATTTATTTCTTAGGTTTTATTCAACAACAACAACAACAAAAAAAAAAAAAAAAAAAAGAAGACAATACATAGGACAGCAATCTATATAGGCTTTTTCATGAGAAATAATGTCTACCAACTTCATAAGAGAATATATATATTGTCTTGTCAGCCATGACACTAGTAATCCTGTATTTAATAACTGTAAGTGCCATTACAATATGGAAGAGTGTGTCACAAATAAAACAACATGCTCCCTCGCTAAATAAGTTCCTTAGCATGAAATTTAAAAAAAAAAAAAAAAAAAAAAAAAAAAAAAAAAAAAAAAAAAATCAATACACAAATATCTCAGCTTAGCTTCATTAATTTTGTTAGATAATTTTGTTAAATTTGATTTGAATATAGAAAAAAAAAAACGTATGGAAGTGTGAAATGATGCTGACATTTACTTAGAGAATATTACTTATCTACAGCAAAAATTGTTTATGAAATTTAAAGATTTTAGATCATGTATTTTATTCAGTTGATAAAAGAAATTAATCCTTTTAGTATTCATTAGAGAATAACTCAACAGTTATCTGTCAAGCCAAAAAGATACTTTAATAAAATTGAAAAAAATTTCACTTGAATTTGTTACCATAACAATTTGGTACAAAATTTGACCTTGAATATCAAATGCAATTATATTTTCTTTGGATTAAATTGACAAAAAGAATAGGTTCATTTTAATTTACATTGCTTTATTACTTGCAGTATAAGAGGGTACTAAAATTCTTTTGGCCTAACACACAGAATTATTTTGTCACTGTAGCTGGAAAGAGTGTGTTTTACATTATAAAGCACCAATTTGTATGATCCTTGTATTACTTTTGAATTTATTTCAGATCATTGATTGAACCATGTCAGTGCAAAGTGTGAAACTTTCAATTATTGAAGGTCATCATGAAGTTCCATTTCTTGCAGAAGGACTCCAAATGAGATCCATGAATGTATGATGCAAACATTGGGTGACAAGTGCTTGTCATACACAATTGTGAAGAAATTCTGTGAAGACTTTCAGGCTCAAGATGCAGCTCAAGCTGAGAGTCTTCAAAGGTGATCATGTTCACTATCTAATTTTAGCCAAAGTAATTGCCAAGACAAAAGAGATAGCCAGGGAATCAGTTGGGTTTATGTAGATTAAATAAGTCTATTGCTCTCCCAACTGTCACTTGTACAAATCACAATATCGCTGGTTCAATTCACCGTCCTCACTTTCTTCACACGTCACTACGTATAGCCAACGTTTCTGTCCCTTTTTCACGGCTCCAGCACTCTTATCAGGCCAACACCGCGGTTCCCCAGCCAATCAGCGTTCTTTGCTGTTATTCTTGGTTACACAGGCAAATTGCCTCCTCCAGTTCGACCAATCAGCACACAACTTGCTATTGGTGGAAGCATTCCAAACTGTACAAAAAACCCTCATCCTTGCACATACTGCTAGAATGGCTGGACAGGAGAATAATGCCATTTTCATGAAGCAAACTTGCTGATGTCACGTGCCGCACGTTAAGGTAAGACCCTTATTTTCTTATACACCAGATGCAAGCCACTCTGGCTCGCTTGCTTCTATGGGGCTGTTCACCACACTCCCCCCTGATCTCATGATCACAAAACATACAGTCGCGAGCAGGTTGTTTTTGCCGGGTACTTCGTTGAGGGAGTGGAGCAACACAAGCTTCATCTTCAGATGAACTGTCATCAGGGGAGCTAGCAGGATGTACCACATTAGTATTTTGGATGCTAACAGTTAGGGAGTTGTCTTCCTCATTTGTGTCATCTATAACAGATTCAGTATCAAGCAAGTGATCAGTGTCTCCTAACGGGGTTGATTTCAAATTTACTAACCGCTCACTCTCTTCAGAATCACTGTTCTGTGTATCTGTCGGGACTGTTCCCATAAAGGGACGCAAGTCCTTCACATGACGTGGAACTCCATCAATGTGCACTGACTGTGGGCTATTAACCTGAGCCACGTGACCCATTCTAAATTTAGTCGTGCACCTCCCATGTGGAGTTTTCACCCAAACGACGTCTCCTACTTCATATGCTCCTTGAATATTCTGCGATTCAATTGGGGACATAGCCTTGATGCCCCATACACGGGTATGGTACCTATAAAGTGCATCAGCTGGTGCAGTGCTAGGCAAATGATTATCTTTAGGTATAACGTTATACCAGTAAACTGCCTCCGGTATAGAGCACTGCTTTCTAGCTGCAATGGTTTTGATACTTCGGTGACTTCTTTCTACTATACCATTCCCGGCAGGTGCATAGGCACATCGGAACTGCAACCGTACACCCCAATTACTCAAAAAATTCTTGAAATGTTTGCACGTGAATGCTGTGTCATTGTCTGTCAATATCTCAAGTGGTGGACCCCGTTCATAAAAAATTGCCTCTAACTGCCGAACTACGCTAATAGAATCTTGTTGACGTAGTGGATGCCATATTGCGAAAAGAGAAGGCCCACAATCAATAATTGTCAGAAAATGCTTACCACCACGGTGAGTGATGTCTATCGCTAACCTATTCCAGTTGTCCCTCACGTTCAGCTTTCCTTTTCGCCAATGCACTGGAGCCGGGTCAATGGTTTGGCACGCCTCACATTCCTTGACAACGGCTTTTACCACTTCTGATGATACTGAAGGGTCTATCAACCTGACAAAGTACAGGGTCCTTTTTATGCCTGGGTATCCGGTTTTTTGGTGGACATTAGCCACTTGGCGTGCGTCCACCTTGCAGTGACGCATACTGAATGCACTGGCTCCGTTTCCTCCTTGTGTAGGTTTAACCACTTTTTTGGCACCCTGGTCAGCCGGTCTGCCAGAATCATGTTGAATTTGACCAGCATTATGTCCACCATCAAGCCATATTCAGCTAGAAGCTCGCGAAGTGTGTTTAGCCGTCTCCGCACTAACATTTCCCCAGACGCCTTCGTATTTATTCGAGCCTTGCCAGTTAAGGTGTTCGAAATCCACTGATGAACACATGCTGAATCAGTAAAAAGATGTATTGTTGACACTTGCCATTGAAGAGCCAAATTTACACCCTTTATCGTTGTGTCTAGCTCGGCCAAATTGATGTGCTTAGCATCTCCAACCGGGCGTAGCCACGATGCACCCTCAATAACGTTTCCATCTACCTCTAATACGATGCCTGTGGCTACGGAACTCGCATCCACCCATACGTTCATTTCGCGGCCACTCACACACCAGTCTCCTCCTACTGGATCAGCCTTGCGTATTCTGGCTATAATGTCGGTTAACATGCAATTAATAGAGGCATTCTCAACTTCGTCATCCCATCCTGTGGTTAGAGCGCTTGCTTGTCGTTTCACAAATGCAGTGGCCACTCATAGCCAGCCGCAAACAGGAAAGTGGCCCACAAGTTTTCCACATAACGAGAATACGCGCCGGCGAGTTATCCTCACTGGGATATCGGGGATTTCTCCACCTCGCCTCCATCGGAGAGTTCCATTGTCACTCCAGACGTGTAAGCCCAGCACCTTAGCTCCGTCTTCTAATCTCGTTGGTTCCTTGCACACTAGTCCGTACTTGGACAGGAGCTCTCTCACACGTGCAACAGGAATGAGACTCTCGTTGACATATGCCGATGTGGCATTTGCAATGGTTTTGTCTTGCGATAATACTGCAGCAATTATGGCTTTCATAATGAGAGGTGCCACATTTAAACCGAAACCCAGTCGGGTGAGGCAATATCTTTGCTCCTTCACTATGACAGTTTGATAGGGCCACAGTGCCTTCTACACATGTATCTGCAGATACGCCCTCCGCAAGTCCAACAAAGATACATCGGCCCCCAATCATCGCCATTCTCGCAACTTATGTGCACAAACCTCTGAGTTAGCAGTATATGGTTCTACAAAACCATTCAACTCGCGGTAATCCAGTACTGGACAGACCTTCTGCTTGCTCTCTTGTATCACTGCCATTAATGGGATTAGACACTTCGGTGGACCAAGTTCGTCTTCGGGGTATGGTTGCAGCCATCCATTATCCAGCCAGGACTGCAGTTCCCTTTCATATTCGTCCCGTGCATAGTCAGGTACTGAATATTCTGCCACTATTCTTCAGGGTTATAGGCGGTTGTCCATTGGTCCACTTCCATGAGGCTGTCCATACTTTGTTTGTTTGTTTGGGTTTTATGGCATATCAACCACAGTGGGTTATTTAATGCCAAATCCAGTTTATATGAATTTTAAATGCCTATTTTGTATAGAATAAAAAACGTATAGCTGGCAACATTATTGTTTCAAAAACGTATAGCTGGCAACATTATTTTTCTGAAAACATTATCTGAGACCTTGCTGTTGGATGCAGTTTATCGCCATACCCAGGACGCGGATGTAGTTTACCGTCATACCCAGGACGTGAGCAAAACCTGGAAAACTAGCAGTTCACTATTTACCCATAGCTGGGACCCTAACAGGTGCTACCACCCCGGGTCAAGGTGGACCTGGGAACACCAGCAATTAAGAGGTGGTTCCACGCTCCTCAAAACCCCCAGATCAGAGGCCTTGCTGTTGGATGCAATTTAACGTCATACCCAGGACGCCTCATTGGGGGTGTCTTACCCCTCTACAGAGGTGCAGTCGGCGTATTCTAAAGCCCCAGCCGACAGGGCCGTGGATGCAATTTAATGTCATACCCAGGATTCCTCATTGGGGGGGGGGGGTCTTACCCCCTCTACAGAGGTGCAGTCAGCGTATTCTAAAGCCCCAGCCGACAGGGCACCATACTTTGTTATGACGGTCGAACTCTACACTAAAATCAGGTTCAATGATAGAAATAGCAGCACATTGGGGCTTACTTTCTTCATAAAACTGAACTTCTCCCGAGGAATTGATGTGCACTCCTCCTAATTCTTTAATTGCGTCAATCCCAAGAAGAAGATCGAACCCAAGTAGTGGTCCGTCCACAATTAGGGCATCAATGTACACGGGTTGAGCACGACTAACATTCAACACAATATTGCCCTGTCCACGGCATTTTAGTGCCTTACTGTCGGCAGTTAGGACTTGTGTCTTCATTGGTCACCAATTGCAACATGCGCATTTGCTCACCAACGTCCGTGAGCACCCAGAATCAACCAGGGTCGTGCACTTTCCGTCTACAGCCACCTCAATGATAGGTAGTGCTGTGTTTTTTAGTTGATTGGAGAAAAGACCGGCGCTAACGTCTTTTCCCCGGATCCGTTTCCCTGGCACTTTGAGGAAATGTGCCCAACCTTGTTGCACTGAAAACACCGTATCCTGCGGCGGGATCATCGGTTCTGGGTAGCTGTCTTCTCCGAGTAGCCTTGCCTGCAATCCTTTGCCAGGTGGTTGGGACCAAAACATTTAAAGCACACAATGCCGCCCGTCCGTTGAGCTGCTATATTCGTCTGTTGAGCTGCTGCGGCAACTGACTCATCCGGCTCTTTGCTATCGGTCATAACGGCCCGAGCGAGAGTCAGGATCTGGTCCAACGTCATAGTGTCCATTCTGGATGATGCACGGAGAAGTTGCTTGACTTGTTACGGCAGTCCAGAAACGAAGGCACACATCATCCATCGTTCAGGCAGTTGGCCGCCAACCAACAAAGCTAGCCGTTTCAGCTCTGCTAAAAATTTGTCTACTGTTTCCCCTGGCCGAAATCGTCGTGACACAAACTGATCATACGCAGTGAATGAATCCACCGCATATGCAGTTATAAGGGCCCGCTTGATCTGCTCTGGATCTGACCTCTGCTCCTTTGTCAGTTGCCGATATACAGAGAGAGCCCCGGCTTGCAAGCGCAGTGGCAATACCCGCTCGACTTTCTTCATCTCGCAAAGTTCACAAACCAACTCCACATTTTCAATCCATTCTACAATTGGTAGATTGGTAGCAGCTTCACTGAATTCAGGTATCAGCCTGATATTGATACTTCTGTCCGCCATGATTAGAGAAAATGCCGAAATAGCTTGTAGATTAAATAAGTCTATTGCTCTCCCAACTGTCACTTGTACAAATCACAATATCGCTGGTTCAATTCACTGTCTTCGCTTTCTTCACACGTCACTATGTATAGCCAACGTTTCTGTCCCTTTTTCACGGCTCCCGCACTCTTTTATCAGGCCAACACCGCGGTTCCCCAGCCAATCAGCGTTCTTCGCTGTTATTCTCGGTTACACAGGCAAATTGCCTCCTCTAGTTCGACCAATCAGCACACAACTTGCTATTGGTGGAAGCATTCCAAACTGTACAAAAAACCCTCATCCTTGCACATACTGCTAGAATGGCTGGACGGGAGAGTAATGCCATTTTCATGAAGCAAACTTGCTGATGTCACATGCCGCACGTTAAGGTAAGACCCTTATTTTCCTATACACCAGATGCAAGCCACTCTGGCTCGCTTGCTTCTACGGGGCTGTCCACCACAGTTTATAATTCATGAGCAGATGGGTATGTAAATGCTGTCAGTCAAGCAAGTGTCAAAAGTTTTAAATGTAGATCAGAATAGGATATTGAGTGGATACATCTCCCAAGTTGATATTGCATTTTCAGCAATCTATTGATCATTCTTTGAATGACATGTCACTATTGCTGAAACATGCCAATACCACTATGATCAAAGGATCAAATGACAGTTCATGTCCAAAAGAATTCAAGCAGGGAAGGACATGACTATTTTTTTATTATAAGGATGCTATTTTGATGTCTGCGTTAAGAGACCAAAAAGTTCATGCAAAATATAGCTCTTAACTAGCTGTGCCAGGTAAAGGAGATGTTGAAAAAAAAAAAAAAAAAAAAAAAAAAAAAAAAAAAAAAACACAACAACAAAGTAAGCTGCAGATTGTGTTCTCTTTTTCACTGAACAATGCACAGTCCTGGCAAGACAATAGTTGTTTTGAAGAATTTGGTGTTTGAATGCATGCACTTTCCAATAAATATACTCACCAAACCTTGCACCATCTATTTCCTTGTAAACTTTATAAGGAGCTTGAAAGGGCGGGGGCATTCTTGACTGATCTGGAGGCAACAGCAGCAACAGATCAGTATTTCAATATTTAAATAGAATTAAAGAAATTTGTGAAATGATGTGCCACATGTGAGGAACTGCAAGCTGAACATGTGGAATAACATGTATGTTTCATAGCTCTAAATCATTCCCTTCTTGGTCAGGCCTAAAACATATCAGCACTTTAATTTTTACAAAAAAATTACAGCTTCACACATTTTTAATATTATCAATCAAAAAAATAAATAAATAAATAAATTGACTTATAAGATTTAATTTAAAATCTACAAAAGTTTATTGTTACTTCTCATAGAAGTAATTCCCATTTTTTTTAAGATGGATAGACAGATGTTAGTATGTTTGGATAGTAGAGAATGATGTAGAGGTAGGCTAGTTTCATTAGACCATTTACTATTTTTTTTATCATTGAGATAATCTGTTCAAGTTGATGCTCTTTTACACTGTTGAAAACCAATTTTAGAATCTTAGAGCAGTTACAGGATGATTATACAAGATGCTCATAAACAAATACTCTGTCATTCATACTTTCACTGCTTATTCACAACAACAATTTGTGATATATTTTCTTCTTTTTTAATAAGGTACTCTCTCAGATCAAACCTGTGAGAGAGAGGCACAGTTGTATAATAGATGATCACATTGTACACTTACGAGGATATTTAATTTGCCAAAATGGGAAATGGTCTTCTCCATTATATTATTGATATCATCTTCTTTTGAAAGATCAGCAGGAATCAAAAGTGGCTGAAAAGAGAAAAAAAACATTTTTATAAGTGTGCAATAATAACAATTGACAGTCCTTCGGGAATTCCCTGGTGAATGAAGGTTATCAGCACTTAAGGAACCCTCCTGGACTACGACACACTCCCTGTATGCCACAAGGGAACAAAGGTGGGATTTTTAAGTCACTAAAAATAGCCTGTAAAATTAGTTTATTAAAGCTTCTTAAGTTGTAATAATTGTTTGTTTTTCATTACAATAAACTAATTTTATTGTATTTATTCTGTATGATATTGTCTCATACCTGACATAGAGCAAATGTTTAAACCATCAAAACTGGAACTCAACCTGAACTCCCCTACAAAGGAATGGAAGTACTGGATTAAAATGTTAAATAATTTCTTTGAAGAATGCAGTGACACTACTCTTAACAAATTAAGGTAGCTATGTTTTGTTCAGAGTTTATGAAGATATAGAGGACCGTATCATGTACGAGACGACCATTAATGTCCTAGAAAAACTATATGTTAAGACACCAAACAAAATTTTTGCCAGGCACATTCTAGCTACCTGTTGATAGAAATTGTTGTAGAGTTTGAATCCTCGTTGTCAAGTGTTGTAGAGTGGTTTCACAGTGGAGGCTTGTATTTGTACTAAGTCGGTCCTAAAATAGGTTTGACGTACAAAACGTTAGGAACTTGATATAATAGGTAATGACGCAGTAATCTAGTTGTGGTGGCTGATACTTTAATATCCAACTAACGGTTGTCTGACATTGACTGACCAACTCCCTGAGCCACTCCTACTACTCCTACTTATTATAGGTGGGAGAGTCTATTAACTATAGAATAGGTGTGTTCCACTATAACAGAAATCGAGCAAGTTTTTGGATGAATTTCTGTGAGAACTCCATAAACCAAGCAAAAACTGTGCTTTCAAAATGGTAACTGTTGAACAGCACCAAGAAGAATTTGTAAGGGAGGGGTATTTATTAAATGGTCTAGCTTCACCTGTCTACACCAGAGACTACTCGAGAATTGTACCCTGGATATGCAGGCTGCCTATAGACAGGCTTACTCCCTAGACTTAGCGCAGAAAAACAACATGATGAATGGACTATAATGCTGCTGCTGCTACTACTACTACCACTGCTTCTACAGAGCCCAAAGAAATTCAAAGGGAAGAAAACATAAGTAGACACATTGCTGCATCATTTAGTAAAGGAAGGTTGTTTCATACTTTTAATAAAAAGAACTGTTATATTTACCTATATTTACACCAGAGAAATGTATGTCTGGCTTGAGAGTCCATGTGTTAAACTTGTAAAAAAAAAAAAAAAAAAAAAAAAAAAAAAAAAAAAAAAAATAGGACTTTATTCAAAATTGTATAAAACTAAAAGTAGTAGCATAACCGCTGCTATGCGTGCAACAAACTTATGCACCATAGCAGTGTCAGTTCCAGAAAGTCTATGGCTTGCAACCACAAGAGTGTCCGTTAAAGGTTACAGGCTAAATGCACTACTGGACTTGGGCAGCTTAGAAATTTTCATTAACGAGAAGGTTACTTTGAAATTTCAAATTGAAACCAGTCCACTCAAAGAAATCTCCATGGCTCTGACCACAATGAATACACAGACTTGTGGTTTCTGTATTGTCAACCTACAAATAAACAAGACACACGATAAGTCTGTCATTCTCAAAATTTTAGAGAACTTGTGTAGCAACTTGATAGTGGGACAGGATTTTCAGAAACATAAGTCTCTGTAAAATCAGATACAGGGCCCTAAATCAGTTTATATTCTTTCTGCCGTTTTTGTTAGTGAATGCTTGTTTTTTTCCAAACCTGTCTCCTAATTGTAAACCAATCACAACAAAATTATGGCAGTTTGGGAAGGATGACAGGAATTTAATCAGAAACGAAGTTGAGAAGCTACTACAAGGAATAATTGAACCAATTTATCTCCCTGGTTGGCCAAGGTGGTGACTGTTAAGGACTCCACTAATAGACATAAGAGGTTATGCATTGATTACAGACTCAACCAATTTACAGAACTTGATGCATATCCTCTCCCATGTATCAAAGTGACTGTAAACAAACTAGCCAAATACATAGTCTGTTCTACCTTTAATCTGAAGGAGAAAAAAAAAAAAAAAAAAAAAAAAAAAAATATGCCTACCACCAAATTCCCCCAAGGCAAAATGAAAAAAAATTTACTGCTTTCAAGCTGGAGGCTCTATCAATACTGTAGAGTGCCATTTGGTGTAATGAATAGTGTGGCTATTTTTCAGAGGGTAATGCACAAACTTATTCAAGAACAAACATTAAGAAATACATTTCGCTACCTTGACAACATAACTGTTACAGGGAGAAACCAAAAAGAACATGACCAGAGTATTAAAAGATTTTTAACAATCATCAGAACTAAAAATCTTATACTGAACGAGACAAAAAACAGTATTCTCTGTATCCTCACTTAATATCCTTAACTACTGGATAGGTAATAGGATAATTAAACCTGACCAAGAAAAACTTCAACCACTCTAAGACTTATCCATGCCAATAACCCTAAAATCCTTAAGGAGAGCTGTTATGTTTATATACTACACTAAATAGATACCAAAGTTATCCAACATAATGCAGCCACTGATTAAAAACAAGACTTTTCCATGGAATGCAACAAATATTAAAGCATTTAAAACTCTAAGGAAACAGTTGGAAACATTGCAAAATATAGATGAAAATGTGCCCTTTTTTGTAGTGTGATGTTTCAGATGTGACAGTAGCAACTACTCTAAACTAGAGAGTTAGATCAGAGACTTTTATGTCACACACCGCGAAGGGGAGCAAATTGTATTGTCCTTCCATAGAAAAAGAAGCAACAGCAATAATCAAGGCTGTTAGGAATTGGAATCACCTCCTTGTAAGTCAACATTTTCCCTTGATTACAGACCAATGTTTGGTGGCAATAACCACAAGAGGACAAAAATTAAAAACAGTTTTAGAATGGCAAATTGAGCTGTCTGCCTTTAGCTACTCAATAAGATATCAGCCTAGAAAAAACAGTGTTGCCGCTGACACACTTAATAGAGCATTTTGTGCTCCAGTGTCTTCATCAACCCTTTGTGATCTGCATCAAAGTCTATGCCATACTGGAATTACACAAATGCTCCATTTTGTATGAACTGAAAACCTATCCTTCTCAACAGAAGAAGTAAAGGAAGTGTGTTCTTCATGTCAACTATGTACAGAACACAAGCCAAGATTTTTTCGCATGGAAAATGCAACTAATTAAAGCTACTCAATCAATGGAACACCTAAACATGCATTTTATAGGGTCTTCTACCCTCAATTCCAGGTAATGTTTATATCCTCACCATTGTGGATGAATATTCTTAATTTCCATTTGCTTTTCCCTGCCCAAGTATGCATTCATCGATGATAAAATGTCTGGACCAGTTATTTTCACGAAATGGCATTCCTGGTTATATCCACTCTGATAGAGGTACTTCTTTTATATCAAAAGAAATAAAGGCCTATCTATTAAATAAGGGCATTGCTGCAAGCAAGACAACACCCTACCACCCCAGTGGTAATGGACAGGCAGAGAGATACAATGGTATCATCTGGAAAGCAATTAAACTTGCCTTTAAGTCAAACAAACTGGATGATCGTCATTGGGAATCAGTCCACCCCATCAGATATCTCCTGTCAACTGCAACCAACTCCGTTGGAACAGTTCTTTAGTTTCAAAAGACACTTTTTTAGTACTTCTCTGCCAATTTGGCTAACAAGCCTGAACCAGTACTGCTTTGTAAATTCATCAGAAACAAGAATGATTCTCTGGTGGATGAGGTTGAGCTGATAGATGCAAATCCATCCTACGCTACCGTTAAGCACCAAGATGGACAAGAATCAACGGTATAATTAAGGGATCTAGCACCATGTCGAGTATCAGAGGCAGAAAACACTGGTGTAATAAAAGAAACCTCTGAGGTCCCTTTAGCACTGATAGAAAGAACTAATTGCGTTGAAAAGGAAGATACCAATAGTAATGAAACAGTTGTCATCCAAGTCATCTGAATTTGAGGTACCCACCCTTTCACAAACTAAAGCCAACTATCTAGTACTTCATAGATCTTCCAGATTGGTAAAACCTCCCCAGTGTCTGGACTTGTAACCAAATAAAAATAGAATGGGAGAATGTAATAACAATTGATAGCCTTTGAAGAACTCCCTGGTGAATGAAGGTCATTGGCCCTTAAGGAACTCTCCTGAACTATGACACACTCCCTGCGCACCACAAGGAAACAAAGGCAAACTTTTGAAGTCACTAACAGTAACCTGTAAAATTAGTTTATTAAAGCTTTTTAAGTTGTAATAATTGTTGGTTAAAGTGTTTTGTATATAAAATCTAAAATAGAACTTTTTAAAAATGCTAACTCATAATTTGAATTTAAAGTTTTTACTTGCATTGTAATCTGAATGTTATCAGTGGAAAGCATACTTTTATAAACATGAAATTATTTTTTTATGATTCAAGGAAATATTTCTCACAAATTTAAATTAACACATTTGGTTTTGCTATTTTCATTATATTTCAGCTAAGATTTTCTAGTCATTAAAATTAGTGCCTTAATTAGAAATGGAATTCACAAAACATAAAAGCAAAATTGTTTGTCTGAAACATTGTTTTCTCTCTTCAGTAGATAATGACAATAGATTTCCTGTACATTGTACTTCCAGTTTTCATTTAAATTTTAATTAAATTCAAGCAAGAAAGTCAATTCATCTTATTTCAAAAGTCAAATAAAAGAATAATGAAATTTAAAAGTCGTCATTCATATGTCATCATTTCTGAAACATTAAATTGTTTTATTGAAAGTTTTAATTTCGTTTTGTAGTTCAATTTTTCTTAAAATTGAAATCACTGAAACAATCTATAATTGCTGCCCTATTTTATGATTGGTTAATGTTATCATTTCTGAAGTTGAAAGTTTTTATTCGGATTAAGTCACTGCTTGAATAAATACAAATGAATGAATAAATCAATTCAATTAAACTTCCTATAATGATTGGGAAAAAATGATATAAAAGACACATGTATAGATAGATTACAAATAAAAAAAAAAGAAAAATCAATTAAAACAAGAAACAACATATTCTACCTTCTCTCCATGTTTTTGACAGTTGAAGCCAACATTAGCCAAATTATTTTCTTTTCTACCAGTGATGGCTATAGATGCTCCCAATTTAGTGAACAATTCAGCTGTAACAGCCCCAATACCAGAACTAGCACCTAGGAAGAAAAATTGATTATAGGTAAGAGTCATTGATTAATACCAATAAATATTTTATACAGTTGCACAAAGTATGTTTCCATTTTTTTTAATTTGATTTACTATTTAAAGGAATCCATTTATGACTGAAAATGAATGTGCAAGTATCAAGATTTTTTGCATCAGCATATTATCAAATGAATTATTCCTTTAAACATATCTATAAAAAGAGAAGTGTCTAATGAAAACAAGCCTAATGTGCAACAATGCTGGAGCATTTCATTGATATTAACATTACTCTACATATTTTTGGAACAGCAAGATGTTTAAACAATGTCCAGATATTAAAGAATCATCAAATTTGACAGACATTATAAATTTCAGTTATGAAAATATATATTATTTCTTATAATAAATACCACTGAAGTTCTGCTATTCATGCTTATATTTTGAAAGATTTATCAAAAATTACAAAAAATAAGTACTTTTTTCAACTGAGAAGTAATTTTCCAAGGACTTCTGGACAAATAATGACTACAAACTATTCAACTATAAGATTTGGAAACGCTACTTCTATAATTCTCCATAATTTCCTATCCTTTGTAACTTTTAGCAATATTTGTCTTTTTACTATCTATCCCAGTTCCTGTTCTACCATCCATTTACACAAACTTGTTAAGTAGGTTACACCTTTGTTTGTACTGTACCTTATCAAATGCTTTTGCATAGTCTATAAAACATAAGTAAATATCCTTTGGCATTTGTATTGTTCTCTCCAGTATAATTCTGATCATAAATATCACATTCCTTGTTCCAATGTCTTTAAAGAAACCACACTGTTCTTGTTTTATTTCTTGTCTAATTCTACTGCACACTTTATTCTTCAGAATTCAGATGATAAGCTTAGTTATTTATCTCATTAAGCCATGAATCTGATGGAACTCACATTCATTTGCACCCAACTTCCTAGGCAGTGCTACAAACATGGATCTACTAAGTTCTTCCAGTATGTTGTAGTTGATAGTCACAACAAGTCTGGTCCAGAACAGGTCAAGTTCTGTTAACCCTTTTATCTGCTTGTCTATGCAGTTCACCTTTCATTCAGGTTTTTGACCATTCATGCAAATTAGCAATAGTTTTAATAGCCCTAAAACTACACATGCATTTTACCTAAATTGCAAATGGCAGCACTGACTGGGCAAGCAAGACATTGTGGCCTCTTATAACCAAAGGTAGGTTAGAATTTCTTCGTCCTATTTCACCACAAGCCCCACTGATCTTGTGATCACAAAGTGTAGCCAGGCACAGGTTGCTTTTGACACATATTCCTTCTGAGAGGGATAGCTCTGGCTTGGTTGTCTAGGAGTTTGTGAGGAGTTCTTGTATCAACCCCCTGATTGCTGGTGACAGGGAGACTACTTGGTAAAGCTGGTTCATCCACAGGTGATTTGCTAGTAGATGATTCTTTATTGGATATTGGTGAGGTTGTACCTATCGGGATCAGGCTCACACTTTTCTCAGAGTTGCTCTCATTTTCTGATGAGTATGATTCTGGAAAGGGATGCACATCTTTTACACAATGTAGAACTCCAACTTCTACTGACTGCTGATTCCAGTCATGTGACCCACTTTGAATTTTGTGCATCCATCTTTTGGGACCTTGACCCAGACAAGATCGTCCACCTTGTACATCTCTTGTTCATCCTGCAGTTCAGGTGGGAGAATAGCATCGACTCCTCTGATTCTGACATGGCATTTATATATCATATTGGAAGATGAAAAACTGTCTTTGGGTATCACATTGTGGCAATGCACTGCTTTCTGGTCAAAATGATCTTTATGTGCATGTGGCATCTCCCCACAATTCCATTTCTGGTCATGGCATAGGAACATCAGAGGTTGAGCTGCACACCCCAATCTTTCAGAAGTTTCTGAAGCTCTCACAAGTGAAGTCAGTTGGAATTTCATTTGGTGGACCTTGCTCACAAAAAAAAAAAAAAAAAACAAAAAACACCAGCTTCTAACTGATATATCACACTGCCTGAGTACTGGCATTGAATGGACTGCCATATCTTGAATTGGGAGAGTCCACAGTCAATTAGGACTAAGAAGTGACTAAAACTTATAATTTAAGATTTTTGTTAAAAAAAAAAAAAAAAAAAAAAAAAAAAAAAGAAAAAGTAAAACCTGCAATTCATAGACCACAAATATCTCAAAAAGAAAATAATATCACCTTTTCATATTCTGTAGTCATGTGGGAAAACTGAAAAATCAGTTTATACTTCCCCCAGAAGGTGTAGTTTGAAATTAATATTAGCTCAAGCTCCCTGTAGTTGATTATCCCACCAAGCCTGGTCTAGGAAAGGGCAAGTTCTGTCAATCCATGATTTATTACTGATTTGATACAGCAATTGTGGCACAAGGCCGAAAAAAAGTGGGGAGATTGCTCTAGTGTTGGTCATCACTAGCTATCTTATACCTAGCTAATTGGATTCACAACCCATTCATTCATTACAATATACTCATTCATCATAAGAATTTATCCATCAACATTTGCCCCTTCATACACCAAAATTCCTCACCCACACAGAGCATCTACTGGCTAAAAACCTCCCCATAAGTTAAAAATTTTGATATGTACAACAAAAATTTATATATAAAATAAAATGATGGGGTGGGGGTGAGGGGTAATGTTATTCTGACAAAATCAATAGGCTTTCTCACTAAAAGAGGAAAAAGATTAAAAACATGGGCATTAAAAAAAAAAAAAAAAAAAAAATATACTCACCCATTAAAAAGGCAGACGAAAACAAACTTGGGAGGTAGGAAATCTTGACTAGGATCATAACCAAAGAGAAAACCTGGAACAGGCCAGGAATGACATTTGCTCATATTACGTAGGTACACTTAGAAGAACCTATCTTAACCAGGGGAGGGCTCCTCACTAAACTGCCCCATTGTGACTTTGGATAGACTTAAAAAAAGAAAATCAAGGCTAGCCTTGTTCATGCCACAGATTTGTCACAGCTACCCAACTTTTTGTTGAAATCTGTCAATACTAACTGCTTTCTATCAGTTCTACTTTTCAACCTGAGCTGAGCTGCCAGAATCTGATCAGATCCTGATGAGTATAGCTATGACATTAGAAAGTTTCCTCCATCCATATCATCCAAATCACCATTTGAGCCATGGCCAGCAGCATCAGAAACACCATCCATTTCACCCCAGAATACGGAGGCGATATATTGTCACACTTTTCAGGAGCGATATGAGCCATCAACTCGACAACATAGTCCCAAAAGGGGCAGACGTAAGGACAATAGTAGAAGGCATGTGAAGCTGTTTCCTCTAAGCCAAGGTAACACTGTTGACAGTCTGGCAAATCTGTCAAGCCCTATTTGAAAGCTACATCATTGAGAGGTTGTTGATTCTAAACCAATTACCAGGTAAGCAAAAACTCAGAGTTGCTGAGATAATCCGCTGCTGGCACCCAAGTCCAGAAAGAACACAACTTGGTCACTGACAAATTGAACTGGTCACAGAGCGGGTCCTTAACAGCACCTAACTACCTCCAAAACATCATGGCCTCTTAGCCACAGATAGGTTAGAATTTCTTGGTCCTATTTTGCCACTGTTGTATGTTTCATTTATTATTTCTTTTCAAAGCTAAAATCATCTATGGCTGATAGTATTTTTATTTTATGGAGAAGAGAATCATTCTTAAAATATAAAGATTTATGTGGGGAGGGGGGGAACAACCTTATGCCCTTTGCCAATAAGAGCAAAGACTTTATTATTAATCAATGATTTGTTTTGTATGGATGAGATCTTTCTTGAAAAGTCTTGATGTTTAGCGTGTTTATGGCGACGCACCATCTGGCTCAGAGTAATAAAAAATTGAATGTTCAGGAAAAAAAAAAAAATCTCCTTTGGATTATTTCTCACCAACCAGAAGAACTGAATTTGAAACCCGCGATAATTTGAAAAGATACCTTCGTGAGCCTGCCAACTGAAATAAGAAGGTCGTCAGCCGGTTAAAAATTCATTCACGCCTCATCTGTGAATAATAGTCACGCATTTAGGGGTTAAGCACATCAATTAACATTTTTAGCTGTGAAGGAAAAGAGAACTAAGCTCCGACATGACACGTGATCAACCCAAACTACGGATAATATGCCAAATCTAAAAAAATATGACAATTTCTTCTGAAACTATCCTCAAGCAAACGCAGACCAAACCGTCCTCAATCGCTGCTACCATAATTCTTCATTTGTTACTCCTCATTCTTCAATAGACGCTTCGCTACTACGAAAGGTCAGACAATTAACAACTTTGTATCCATTTTTACCAAGAACATTTTTTTTTTAGCGAATTTCATCATCTGTATAAGTCCCACTTTTACAAACACTTTCTCTCTCTACCCAGCAAAACTTTAACTACTACACTTTTCTTTTCACATACATTTATTGTAAATAAAAAATATCTTTCAATTGCAGACTAAGTCTTTTGTGCACCTAATGAACCTACTATTTTAAAATTTTAATTATTTTTTTCTGTATGGGGAAATTCACCATAAAAAGTTACTAGGCAGATTTTGTCTTGCTGGACAAATAACAACAGTAATAAAAATAAGAGAATTTGAAAACAAATGTTTTTAAAATAAATTTATTAAAAGTAAAACAGTAAAAATATCGCAAACTAGGCTCACCGTATTTTCCAAGCCTGAAAGTGAAACCGAAACATTTAAATTTTTATTAATTTCACGCACCTTATGTTTCCTTACGCACAAGAAAGCCTGGACATATGGGAAATTAAATACGAGAACTTGCCATTTACAAAAAGAAAAAATTAAAATATTAAGTTTTTAATATTTACTTTGTTTTACCATCTTTTTGAGTTGAGGAATACAATTTTTAAGTTTCAACAATATTCGACCACTAAAAATGTTTTAAATACCCAAAATTAAAAATATGACTCCTCCTCTCAGACAAGACAAATACCTAGTGACTAGTCTTAGTACCTAAAAAAAAATATGGATTAAAAAATAAAAATATTATTTTGTTTGTTTTACTAGAAATTTTGAAACCAAATAATTTAAATGAAATTGAAATAAAAATGTATTATGCTGAATTTAAGACCCTCATCTCATCCCTATGCCAACTAAGCATCACAACTGTATTTTCCGATGCGCTAATGAAAATAGTTTTTTTTTTTTAAAACAATTCATAATGGAAGGCAGTTTTTAAATTAAAGGTCAATTACTTTTCTTTTTTTTTTTTTTACTATAGAGAAAAAAGGCTGCCACCACGTGTTTACACCGTCTGCAACACGAAAATTGGTTTATGAACAGAACTGTTACTTAATTTCAATAAAAATTTACCAATACAAATTATTACATCGATGTTTAACCGATCACTAAAAAAATGTTAATGAACTTAAATGTTTTTCAAGTTTTAAACTAAAGTATTTCAGTTTTTAATTTCCGTGTTGAAATAAAGCAAACATAAATGTCTAATCTTCGATAATAATAAAATAAAAGTAATAATATTTCTTTTCAAATAATGTATTTTCAAAAAAAATATTTGCAAGTTTAATCTCGACCTTCAAAAACCAAAATAATTATCTAAATTTAAGTTAAGAGTCAAATTAATGAATGAGTACAAAGAAAATAACATTTACATTGAGACGCACCAACCAAAGAATATTGTTTTTGTATATTTTTTAACTACTCACCTGTAATGAGGGCCACTTTGCCAACTAAACTACAGAGGCCGTTGCGCAGTGCCATTATTATGCGGATGAGGAGAAAGAATGAAAGGTCGTAGTGCTCTTTTTTGTTGTTTTTTCCAGCTGCGAAACGAGATTGAATGACCCGGTAGTGGTTTTGCTGGCTCTTCAGATTGCGCACACAATTTCAACTATCGTTTTAAATCATTTGTCGCAATGGAACACCGTACTTGCTATAAATAAGACTACATTTTAATATGTTGATAGTTAGCCCCCTTTCCTGACATAAAATTTCGTAGTCTCAGACTTGTTACTTGAGGGAAGGCTGCATCCAGTTCTACAGTGTAAAAATGGTAGTAATTTTTCGTAGCAATTTGTTTTTTTTTTCTATTTACGAAACGATATTTGAGATGATGGGAAATCGTAAATGACTTTAATACGAAAATTATCAATAAGTAAAATGTTTAATTTTTAAAATAAATTTTAAAAAGTTTTTATTTTGATAGCATAACAATATGCGTCCGTAAAAAAAAAAAGAAGCCCTTTTGTGGTCATCATCCAGAATTAACTGAATGATGAATTCTGTTCACAAAATATACATTATTTTCATTTTTCAGTTGTAGCATTAATTAATAATTTAAAAATTAATAAATTTCAGAAGATATTTTCAAACAATTTTTATTACACACGCACGCATAAAATTAATTGGCACTACTTACTGGTCCACTCGTAAAAAATGGGGGGAAAATTATCGTTTTTTTTTTTTTTTTTTTTTTTTTTTTTAAATTTTATTTCTTATTATTGTTTGGTGTACTGTAAATGAAATGTTTAATCGTCGGGTAATTTGCAGTTTAAGCCCCGCGCTCAATTTAGAATAAAAATTTCACGAATAGTTAGTTAGTTGTTAGTTAAATTTATTTTACATGCTTAATTCGAAAATAATAAAGAAATTTTGCTAAAATCTACCGTTTTGGAATTAACGACAATAAAAGTTCGAACTCATTCGGCAGCCATTACTGGTGTTACAGTACTGTTGTTACATACGTTTGCCTCGGAGCAATCATGCGCGGAAGATTCACTTGTTTTGATTAATGCTCACGCAATGCGCAAATTTTGTGCGAAATTTAAAAAGAGCATGATTATTTACAAAATGAAAAATGCTAGAAAGGAAATACTAATAAAAAGAACAAATTTAAAATTCAAATTTGCTTTTTTTTAAATTAAATTTTGGAGTTTTACAAAGCATGATTATTGAATACCTTAATATTACTACAATTTGTTTTATTATTTAACTTGTTTTATTATAAAAAAACAACACTTGTCATTCCTTTTCTAAATAGCTTAAACAAATTTACCAAAAGCCCTAACCCTTGCGCACTAATTGAAACGAGTAAGATCAGTAAAAAGGCCGTTAACAAAGTAAGCTACCGCGCATGACTACTTCGAGGCAAATGTATGTAAACAGCGCCAGTAATGGCGGACGGACCCGAGGCGAATGAGTCCGAACTTTTATTGTCGATAACACCAAAATGGTAGATTTTAGCAAAAATTTCTTTAATTTCGAATTAAGCAGTTACATATTTACATCTAAATGTAACTATTCGGGAAATTTTTAATAAAAACTGAGCTCGGGACTTACACTGCAAATTACCATAATCGTTTTGGTTGTGTTTTTTTAACACGTTTTTTGAGAAGGCCATACAGTTTGTTTGTGTGTGTGTGTGTGTGTGTGTGTATATATATATATATATATATATATAAAGGCCCAGCAGTTAAAAACTACCTAAATTGTTAAGGATCTATTTTAAATTTATCGAAAATCTTTTCGTCTTTACGGGGGTGCTTGTGTGATCCTCTTTTTTCTAATAAATAGAACTCGGGTCAGGGGACGAGGCAAGTTAACATCAAAGATGGAAGGAAATTGAAATCAGTAGAGACAGACGATAAGGCAACAGTTTCTAGCCAGCCAGCTGCAGAGATCGTTGAAGTTCACAAGTGAAAATTTTCATGGACAACAAAGAACGAAAAGAATTCAAATTTTCCCAAGAACGAACAGTGTGAATTTCGGGCTTTTCTAAAGTTACTATATGTCCCTGAGACCATCGTAGGGCAAGTAAAAGTAGGTGTTTTCGTTTTTTCTGAAAGGTGGTCACACCTTTTTCTGCTTTCTTGAATTGTTTTATATTTTTTTGCCATTGAATCTTTGTCTTTTTCCAAACTCTAAACCTTTTTACCATTTTCGATGGTAATCCCTTTTGAAACATCAGAAATTTGTTTTTCTGCTTTGATAAGCGCACAAAAGGACATTTTTGTGCAAATTTTGTATTTGTACCCTTGTTTTTTGGCTTGTGTAATAAATGTTTTTCCATTTAAAAAATTACGCAGTGATTGAATCTTGATTTGTTACTTGCGCCGATTTTGACCTCTAGGAGAAGAGAATCATGTGTTCCCTTTTCATTTTCTATTCCTACTAACTAGGTTTTTGTGTTTGGCGCAATAATTTAAATTCGGTAGGGAGTTAAAATTTTTATATTTTGCACAAAAATGACAAATTTAGTCTTTTTTTATAGTTTACATTAGATATTCCTCAAGCCGTGACATTTTTCAGAATCGAAAAATATTGATTTTTATAGATTTAGAAGGGGTGTCCTTTTCATAATAGTGTAAAATCAATCCCTGAATTTTAAAGTTATTTCTATTTACTTTTTTGGCAACCCGCAATTTAGACGTAATGTCAGGGAGGTTTTTCCCATGACACGGGTTTTTTAAACTATTTTCACTCTTCAATGTTTGTTTTTTTATAAGTGATGATTAGAAATGTTAAACGTAACAAAACATATTTAAAGTGAATTTATATATTTTCTTTGTTCTTGAGAAATGACAACAAAAATAATAAACATTATTTACTTATTAGATTGTTTATTTACACTATTGGAATGGTTAGTACGTCATCGGCTAATTGCTAATTGATTCTAAATTTATAAAAATTTCATAATAAAATGGTAAATAAGGATTTACTTATCGTTTTCATATTTTAATAATTTAGTAAATGTTTATAAATTTATGAATAAAAATTGTTTTCACATCTATTTCTTTATAAATTAGTAAATAAAAAATGTTGCATTGCATGAGTTTTTAGCATCCCGATATGATTTTCTTATCAATGTTGAATTTTGTACAAATCTGTGCAAAAAGTGGATCAAAGTGCTTACCCAGCTTTATACATATTTTCAGGAAATCTCAACTTCTAATTGGTCAATAAACACACAAGTGGGCGTTGCAATTCATCCACGTACAAGTCTTTTTTCAGCGTATGACCAAGTCAAGTTTTCCCGATTTCGCCTACGAAAATGTAACCTTAAAGGAAACTGCGTTGCGACCCCATTGCGGAAGAACGCTGAAAACATATTCACACATGCGCGTACGTACGAAATTTTCCAAACTACATTACAAACATACGAAACATTTCCAAACCAGCAACAACAACTTTTCTCTTTAAAATACTCTGATAAATCTTTCACATACATCTTTACAAAACAAAATTGTAATATTCTGCATATAAAAAAATTATTTGTTGTTTCAAACAAATCGTTTTTGTCGTAATTGAATATCGTTACCATTTGATTTTTTATTTAAATTTATGTTTGTGGATGTTGCATGTTTTATTTACAGCGAAACATTAAAATATTCACGTAGCCTTCTTAGATCCACTACAAGTTCTAACTAGAGTTTTTACAATGTTAAATAAATTATTCTTGTAAATAAACAATGTGTTTAATATTTTTGTTGGTATGCTTGTCCATGTTTGTCACTTTTAAAAATTTACATGTAAATTAAATGTGCTTTGAATATATGCTTACGTCATTGATATTTGTACATATTTTTTATACTTAATTTCTGTTCTTTTAATTAAAAATGTATATATTCGTTTGTTCTTTAATAAACGGAATCTTTGCGAAAAAATGTAAAAAAACAAAAACAACCAAAAAAAAAAAAACCCAAAAAACAAAATCAGTTTCACCTAACAAACAATTACTTACTTAAAATATGTAATATCCGTTGTTTCTTAAATTAAAAATGTATTTGTACTTTAATAACAATATCTTCTGCAAAAAACAAAATTCGGCAGACACATTAGCTATTCTTTAAGATATTTTCTTTAAAAATTTAAAATGTGTGTGTATACATAATATACGTTTTTTCTTTATTTAAAAGTAGGTACCTCCAAAAAAGAAAGCGATACCTAAGTTTAAAAGGCATTTAAAAATGATTGCAGTTTTTTGGGTTTTTTTTTTAAATAGCTTTCTTAATTTTCTCACCATAGTTTCATTATTTTATTTGGACTTTTTAATGATTGGATGTATTTTGTATATGTTCTATTTCTGCGGCATCTTTAGTGTTGAAAATGTGTTTAGGGTCGAAATATGATTCAATGCTTTTCTAATTAAAATGCCTTAGCTTTATTGCATTCTTTATTTTACAATTCAGGGCAGTTTTTCTGTAACTGGAGGGACTGTTTGACAAAACAAATTATTTAAATTCTCCGATGACTTGTCCTTAATAAATATAAACATTAAACGATACAAAAAGGAATTTTTCGAAGTTTTCATAAGAATTAAAAAAATGAATGGGGGTTAATTGATATAAACGTGCAAGATATTCTGGTGAAAAAAATTGCCTAGCAATTGAACCAACTTTCCTAGCAATTGATTCAATATTCAAATATTCCACTTTGTCAGTGGAAAACGTGAGACTGAAAATGCACAATAAGTTGCTCTCCTGGAGGTTAGCATCAGTCATGCTGATGATGGTTTTCTAAGATGATTAAAAACAGCAGTTTCGTTTTGAAGGCATTAAAGTTTACAAGCCATTTCTTGCCCAACTAACAACAGATTGAAAGTCATTTTGAAGATCAGCTGCCAATTTTGCTTTGTCAGACTTAGTATTAGGACAGGAGTAAATAGTTGTCATCATCTTAAATACTGAGTTGGGAACTGATGACATCTGGAAGGTCGTTAATAAAGATATGAAGCAAAGTAAGTTCAAGGGTAGAGCCTCAGGGAATACCCGCATTAACATGGAAGGATTTAGAAAAGTGGCCATTCAACACGGATTTTATTATACGATGTGTTAAGAAAGATTGGATCATGTCAAACATTCGACTGGAGACAAAATAGTCCTTCAGTTTGTGAAGACCAGCATGCCAAATCCTATCAAACGCTTTCTAAAGCCACAGCTCGAGCTTCGTCGTGCTTATCTAAAGCTTTATTATTTCACAAAGTTACTTTAATATTTTTGCTATTCATAAAGAACAAATACGTTCATAGAATTTTTTTAGTTGTCTTTCTTTAACGTAAAATAAACAAACAAATATTTAGTTTATTTTTTTTTTTAAATTTTCCATTAAAGTGTAAAATAGAAACCAATACAAAATTAATGTAAAAGCCAGTTAAGGTTTTTTACGTAAATTAATGTCATATAATAAAATTTAATATATTTAATTCGATATTCTAAAAACGCGGTGAACGAAATATTAACCGTGCTTGCTGCCCTCTCATTTTCCAGGTTCTAAAATATTTACTTACTCAAGTTGTGCACGAAACTAATTTTTGAGACAATAAGGCCAATATTGTTGCACTGGGGTGGATTGCCCCATCACGAGACATTGTCTCAAAAATAGCCAAAGCCCTTTCCCCTTGTGGGGCACTTGCGGCTCCCCTTTAAATCGAGAGGGAAGTGTTGTCTGGAGAAGCAGCACTCTGGGAGAGAGCCAGACAATAGCTGATATTATGTTGACAAGTGCCAGAAATTTAGATATTAATTAACTCTATAATTAAATAAAAGAGTATGTAATATTTTGCAAACCTCAAAACTAATATAACATCCGCCCCAAAAAATTAAATTTAAAAGAGGATTCTCATGTTTCAGGCAACCCTCTAAAATTTGTTTTTAACTTTTTGGTACTGGTGGGAGTGGGGGTAAAAGTTGGGATTAAGTGTATAATTAATTTGGCTTGAAAAGTTACCCCTAAATTGAAACAGTAAAAGAAATAATTGTGCTTAAGAAGCCTAATCTATCATTTCAGATATTATCTAGTTTTCAGCAATGCCCCTTAAGTGATGTGTCGTTGATTGCAAAACAAATGACAGAAGTCAGCAAGATTAAAACTATGAATAAAATACTAGTTTATCGTTTTCCATAAGACAAAGATGAGAGAGAACGATCGAGAAAATCAGTTCCAAATACCAATCTGAATGTTACAAACAATACAGTTATTTGTCAACTAAATTGGCCTTCAAATTTTGATATCAGAGAATTTCATGGAAAAATGCGCCCCAAAAATCCACCATCTGTTTGGCCTGGTGTGCCAAAGAGTCAAATACTATCATCCTTTGTTGTTCCAAGGGATATATATATATATATATATATATATATATATATATATATATATATATATAACTTCCAGTTCTACTCGAAATCAAATTGATGATGAAGTGAATGCTTTTTTAGAATTAGATAAAATTAGTTATACAAGTTTGAATGAAAGTCTAATCAATCCATTAGAAAAGCAATTTAGTAAACTTTATCAAAGATCAGGTGGCGCGTATTTTATAAATGTCCAACAGTGTATTGTAAAGCTGCATATTAAGGAGACATCTTTACTTTTAAATCAAAATGTAAATATTGATCTTTTTGATGTTAAGCCGAGTCACCAATGTACATATTGTGATTATAAATTTTGTAAGGAAGGTTCAGTATTTGACACTCTGGAGAATTTAGAACCATCTCTTTCTGAGGAAATAAAAATGTCTCTTGTATACATAGCTGGATATATTACAAGAAATCATAATCAACTCAGTAAATATGAAACTCATTTTTATTATGAAAAGTATGGAAAATATATCAATTCACTTGACCGTGGAAAAGTAAAGGTTCCTTTGATCAAACTTGCCAATGGTTATTTTTTTGTTTCATGCTTTTCCGCACAATAAATGAAAACTATTAACTATCATTTTTACGCTTATTTCTGAGTTTCATTTTTTCAACACAGTGATAAAGCATGCTCAGAAGAAAAAAAAGTTAGCTTTCTTTCAAAATTTCTGAAAATCAAACCTTTTTCAATAGGGTTTTCAGTTTTGCTTCATTTGTGCCATGAGCAAGCCTGGAGTATAGTACGCCATGATTAAGACATTTTAAATGAAGGACACCGACTGCTTAAAAATCTACTAAATATCAATTAATTATCGAACTTGTTTTGATTTTAAATACAAAGTAAAACTGTAGTATTGCGTTATAAAAGTTAAGTATCTGTTCTTGACTCAGCTATAGGCAAAAGTTAAAGATACGTAATACATCACGCGGCAGTCTGCCTAGAGGCGCAAATTGTAAATCGTCTGAGCAATTACTGCTAATTTATTAGAGCGACATCACGTCTTCGTCAGTCTCCTATATTCTCTCGTCATTCATGACATATGACATGATATAAGATATAAATAAGTTAACTATCAAGTAAGACTTTAATTCTCTTCTCTTTTCCATGTCTACTAATATGTATCTGGTTCGCTGCTTGAGCAAACTGATGTTGCATTAAGATTCTGTAAATATGAAGATAAAATATTTTACCTCGTACATGCATATGTATATATGTTCGTGTTTGTTTTCACCCATTTATAATATCGTGAGTATAATAATGCTGGGATAGTAAGGTAATTTTTTCCACCAGCTATTCCAATAATTGGTGATTCTCGATATGATAAGCATTTTATCTAACTACAAATTTATTTTATAATGATGACTTCTAAGAGTTATGTTTTAACATAACTTGATATTGATGACTTGTAAGAGTTACATTTTGACATATTTAATGAAATTTCTGTCATTATCTACTTGCTTGTCCAACAGGTTTTTATCGGAATGCTCCAGGCTTGATTGTCAATGTGATTTTATTTAATAATTCGTGTTATTCTACATGTACTGCATAACACGTACAACTTGTTATAATTACAAGTTCGCTTTTTGTAAGAAGACACATAGCATACATATAGAGTCCGAACGTAAAGAAAAAAATTCTAGTAAAGCCATTTGGAGTATTTCTTTATAAGCAATACATTTTGTGTTGTAAATCAGTGGTTGTTTGAAATGCAATGTTACTATCTTCGTCGTCTTGATCTGTCTCAAATTTGGCGCGCAAGCAGAAAACCTTACTTTCCCATTACTGTAGTTGGCATACCCCCTAATAAGGATTGAGTTCAACTATAAGCTCCACCTATTATTATTATTATTATTATTATTAGCATCATCATCTCATTTACACTTTATATTTCAGCTTAGTAAAACATTATTTAGCAGGAAACATGAAAAGGATAAAATAATGTCCTTCGGAGACTAATAAGTTTACGTTAGCAATATCTGCGTTACCACACGATAACTACGAAGGCAAGAGATATTATTTTTGCACAGGTAGACAATCCCTTCACAAATTTGAAGGAAGAATTGATTGTCATAATCTCATCGGAGAAAATTGTCGTTGCTGTTAAATTAAGAGATGTTGTGAGAGAGTAAAACTTCCCAACTCCTTCAGCGTTTACAGCGTCATGCTGGTAACTATTAGGTTGGTGCAAAAATAATGACGTAATAATGTCGTTTTTTGACGTATTTTTTAACGTCAAAAAACGACATTATTACGTCATTATTTTTGCACCAACCTAATACAATGACCATGACATTATCGGTAACATATTTCTCCAACGCCTTCCTGAAGAATTTCACAGTTTAGCCTCAATTTGGGAAGAGACTTTCGTGAAAAAATATGGCAGTGGTCAGAAAGATCATTGCGGATTCAAATGACTTCAGCACCAAGCGGCTGTAATTCAGAGCCATACACCCAAGACAAAAATGAAAATGCAAAACAGATTGGAAAAAATGTTCACTCGGCTGTAAAGCTACTCTTAGGTGTTTTCTTCTCGGGGATTGAGGGAGAGGAATACGAATCCTGTATATTATACAAACAAAAAATATACTATATGGCTTGTGTGTATAAACCGCCTTGCCCCTTTGAGAAGCTAGCTGCCGGCGATGAGTAGGTTCGCCATAACATCACAGCAATCTCCCAAAATAAACTAGATCAAACTAGAGCTCATCAGACACTACCACCAGATCGCGGTAGTCAGTTGATATTTTCAAAATTATTACTATTCTATGTTGTTTGAGTTTTGGACGAAGGAACGCAGCGCAGTCTTTCCAAAGGTTTATTATTCATCTGTTGCATGATTTACATTTTTCTTTATAGCCAGTACTTCCATGGAATAAGATGTGCAACAGATGCAACTCGTTTTTTGAACGTTTACAAAAAATACGAAGGCTTTTCAAAACTTTATCAACCCAAGTAAATGTGAGTTTGGTCAATACGATATAATTTTTCTAGGGCACCATATTAATTCAGCTGGTAGTTTTCCTTCTTCAGTGATATTAGTTATTTCTAATTCCAATACCTAATACATGAGAAAATTGTGCCAATTCGTAGCAATAATTTAATTCTATAGTAGATATCTTTTTAAATGTGCCCAGATACTAAAACCTTTTGACAGACGTTTAAACAAATGTCAAAAATTGTAACATAGTTTCATCTGACGCAAACTTAGTAACTTTTCGCAAAACTAAATCTATTTTGACTCGTGTAGGGAAAATTTCCCATATCGAATTTGAATTTGTCGGTTGATGGTTCTTCTGGCGTAGGTGATGTTAACAACGACCATTGGAAGCCAAATTTCTTTTTAAAAATTGTTACTGACAGAAGGACATACGGTAATTTCGTACGAGAGCTTTTAGCAGTTTATTCGGTGGTACGATCTATTCTCCAGTTATTGGAGGAGCACAACTCTCGCATCCACATCGTTAATGATCATAAGCTCTTCAAACAATTTATCTTCAGTTTATCTCCTTCTTTCGCAGGAGATAAACTGGATTGGAGAATTCAAATGTCTTATCTCAGATATCACTTTTATTGAATTAGTGGATATCATTCTCGAAGCGTCTATAGACTTCTTTTGGACACTTGTACGGAATACCACTCATTTGCTAAAGAACAGGTGAAGGATCAGCAAATAATTTCTCTTGAATAACTCCACGTTTTTGTAACTTACTAAAATGTGTGTTTGAAACAGCAACTTCGAAATTGTGCGACACCAACACCGATCAACTATGTCCCTTTGAGCTTGATTTTTTTTTTCTTCACACTTCATAAATTGTCTCATCTTGTTGTTAATGCCTCCATCAAGCTAATGACAGACAGAATTTTTTGGCCGTACATGAAGTCGAATACGCGGCTTTGAACGAAGACCTGCGTTCAATGTTAGAAGACACACTTAAATACCTCCAGACTTTTTTCCCCTGACCCGATGAACGATTCACTCATTTGCGCGTCGACATTTACCTTCCTATGAAGAATGCAGTTTGCTAACGTCTATTGATCTTTTTTTTTCTCGCTGGAGAGAAGTACCCCACATGGCACACATTTTCATCTGTACTACGGCAAAAAAATTATTTCTTGACAGATATCCTGTTTCAGTATCCCATCTGTCGTTTCCACAGAAAGAAGCCGGCAAATCGAATCTGATATATTCTGTCATTAATGAAACACTTGGGTATTAAAAGAATTCTTGCTACCCATAATCATCCTGAAGAAAATGGCATGGCGGATAGATTCCACTGCAGATTAAAGTCAAGCCTGAAAAAATGCTGAGCCAGTCTAATTGGCTGGAGCACTTTCCTTTAGTCATTCTGGGATTCTAGTACAATAAAGGATATTCAATTTTAGTCTGCCAAAGTGGTGTATGGTTACCACGCTCAGGCTTACAGGATATTTTTTTTCAAACGCCATAGAAAGCCATGGACCTCACTTCCTTTATCGATCGTTTCACAGCCAGAATGGCGAACTTGGCATACAACTCTTATTGCACGGATTTCAAAATCCACGTACATACAGAAAGTGTTAAACTCTTGTAAACGTGTTTTTGTACGCGACTCTGCTAAATCATATATACTGTTGAGACTCCTTTAAGATCCTCAAAATGCACCCTAAGTACTTTGCTGTATCTAGGCTCGAGCATATTTTTTGGGAAGTTACATGGCCTATATATAATAACAGGTATACTTGTAGCCATCCAGTCGGGCAATCCATAAAAAGGAACGTATATTCCCTTTCTTATGAAACAACTGAAACATCCAAATTGACCAAATGAAGACACCAGGAAATTTATTGTTTCTCGCAAGTTTATCGACTGATCAGTAACCCACTTTCAAACATACCCGGTGGCTGCCGATATTTTGACCTAATTAATTGGTGGGGTTTGTCTAATAATAAATAAGTTAATTCTTTTAAATAATTTCATTAAATTCTCTTCGATATATAATTTCAGTATTATTTCTTCACTCGTATCATAAATGAGAAATAAAACACTCATTTATAATTTTCTTTCTTTCATACACACACAAACGCACGTGCATACACAAGGAGTATTATACGTAGGAGCCAAGATAGGCAAGTTGTTTCCCTGTCGCTTTTTAAAATTGGTTTGTCACCTTATTATCTACTTCCGGCTCTACTTTTGTAGAGACTTTCTCTAGCGTTTCTGCCATACGTGACAGGAAATCAGCGCAAGTATATTCTTACTTCTTATTTTGCTACCAAAGACCCAGTTTGGTTAAAATCGGCGCATGTGTGGTCAGCGTCCATATCTATTGATGACCAATTTGTTGCGTCTGCGAAAACTTATACTACTACTTTATTTGCAAATTTATCGGTAGACAGAAATCACTGATACATAAATACTCATTTGTATTTTTAAATAGTTATTTAGATTAACATAGTCTGGCGCAAGGTCATAAGTGTAGGGCGCCCAGTGAAGTTCAGACTTATTACAATAATAATAGTCTTCTTGACGAGCTTGCTAACCATTATTCCACTGTCGGGCTTTTTTTTTTTCTTGCATTTGTATACAATACAAACGGTTACCATATTCTTCTTCCATGTGCCGTGTCCCTTCAGTACGTGGACGATCCATAATTTCCTGTAATAAAAGATTGCACTGAATGTCGCCCAAACTTTTAATATCAAGAATTTAATACTTTTTGGAAACTATTTCTCTGTTTAAAAATAGTTTGCAATTTCAAATTTGTTTTTATAAAAGCTGAAAGCATTACTCAGTTAAGGACCAGTTTTACATTTTCAGTATTAAATTACACAATATTTGCTATTTATCAAAATTAAAATGTAGTTAAAAATACATATACATAGTAAACAGAAAACTGATTTTCCCAAAAGTGTAAACAAGTAATCAAGTGAAGTGAAATGTCTGTGTTTTTTTTTTTTTTTTGATGAAAAAAAATTTTTTTTTTTTTAATATGGGTGACATAGATAACAAAACAAACATAATTATTTACCGGGACCCACACTCAACGCCAACAATTGTATACAAGACTAGAAAAAACGAATCTAAAATTAAAATGTATGGGCTGTTAGTTCCAGTACAAGAAACGCTCCGATAATGACGAATTTAATAAAACAACAACCGACAAATTTTATTTTTAACAGTACAGAGAAATTACTACTACTTTATTCAGTGAGTTACTGGTACAGAAAAAAATCTTGTATTCGTGAAAGTGTAAGTATGAGTAGCAGAGTTCTATGTGTGAAACGTTGAAGGGGAGAAGAAATGATGTTTTTACTCACTGTTAGTGTTATGTTTGTGTAAAAGAGTAAAACATGGAAGCTTGATACAATACTTTCTTCGGCAAGCTAGATGTTTTCTTTTACTGGAGTGGATACGCTGGGATGTGCTCTGTGTCTTGCAGTTGTCATATTTCAATTGTTGTAAGAGCTGTTTGTTTGAATTTATTCCAGAAGGATCGGAAACGTGATTTTAAAAATAAATTGTCAACCATGCCGTAATTGGTTGGAATTAATAATTATATAAATTATAATTTTATGTATATTTCAAGAATCAAATGGAAATTATGCGTGGAGTTTCCTGCGTAGTAATTTGTTTTTGATTATCATTATTCTGATTTAGATTTTAATGTAGTGTGTCCCTGTCTAGGTTCTAGGTACAAAAATGAATACGTTTTTTTGTATCCAAAATGCTCTGTTTTTAAAAATTTACCAAAACAATTATTCAATGTAAGTGAAATTTTAGTACTTATTCATTAATGAATTAATTGAATACTGATTTTTTTTTTTTTTTTTTTTTTTTTTTTTGGTGTTTGGGGGTCAGTTCGATATTCCTTTTAGTTTTATTCAATATCAAGCGAGAACATACTGAAAATTCGCCGAAAACCTTACCAAAACTAATTCAATAAATCTCAAAAGAATATTCTTTTGAAAGTTGGTAGTTGCAAAATTTAATAAAACTCTTTTAGATGGGATCGGAAAAAAATTGTAGTGAATACAATATCTACAAATAAAATAGCTGTAATTTTTCTGTGCGATTTTCGAATTCATCCCTTCATAAGAAGAGTTTTTAATTTTTTATTGAAAAAAAACCCAACCTGTTCCTACTACCACTCCTCTCTATGATGATTCGACTTACTCTCCTGCCGATGATGTCTCACCTTTAAAAACACCAGAACAACCTGTCACTGCTGTATCAACCAAACGATTTTGGGCCACGATTTTTCCAGCAACACTCTAGCATAGAAATCCCGTTCTGCAGCCAACTTTCCGTACCCCTCACTTCTAGAAAACCCGACAAAGTACTGTAAGCCAATAGCTATTAAGAGCCGACGTTATTCACATGACAACAAACAATTTATAGGGTCCGAAATAAAAAGAATGTTTCAACAAGGAATAATTGAGCCAAGTATGTCACCATAGAGGGTCCAAGTATTAATAACAAAAACAAAAACAAAATGGATGGTTATCTATTAGTCTCAGACAACCGGTTCACTCTTCTGGACGCTTTTCCATTGCCACGCATAGATGAAATACTATGTGAATGAAGCTAAATATAGTATTTTCAACACGTTAGATTTGAAAAGTGCTTATCATCAGGTGGCCATTAAACCGAAAGACAGACCCTACACTGCATTTGAAGTAGTTGGCCGGCTGTACCAGTCCCGGGGGATAGCTATTGCGGTAACTAATGGAGCAGCCAGTTTACAAAGAATTTATTGACAAAATCATAATGGATGAAAAACTGGAAAGTACTTTTGCTTATATAGATAATATGTGGCCACAATCAGAAGGACCACGACGAAAACCTTTGACGGTCATGGACGTCTTAAGCAAATATAACTTTACACTAAATAATGACAAATGCTCGTTTGGGCAACATAAAATCAATTTTTGGGGCTATACAATAAGCAATGGGTCAATGGCGCCGGACCCAGAGCGATGAAAAACTTTGCTCAGATTGCCAATCCCAGATAACATACATGCGCTGCGACGAACTATGGGCATGTTCGCCCACAATTCAATAGATCGCCTCTGTCTCAGAAGATACATCTTTTCCTTTATTTCGTCCAGCAATAGAAGCATTCGAAAAGCTCAAGCAAGACATTGCAAAATCCACAATCACAACTATATATCCTTCTGTCCCACTGGTAGTTGAAACTGATGCAACAAACTGCACAATTGCTGTTTCATTAAGTCAAGGTGACCGCCCTGTAGCATTTCTTTTCAAAGACTCTCTCTCAATCTGAACGACGGCATACGGCGATTGAAAAAGAAGCCTACGCCATAGTTGAGGCGTTAAGAAAGTGAAGACACTATTTGATTGGAATGTCACTTCAGAATAGTCACAGACCAAAAATTTGTTTCGTTCATGTTCAACTCAAAGGCTACCGGTAAAATAAAAAAAATGAAAAATAGCAAGGTGGAGAATTGAACTATCTTGTTTCTCGTTCGATATTCCTAATAAAAGCAACGCAGCCATTTGAAAGACTCAATCTGGACTTTAAAGGCCTGTTACTATCCAAAACACAAAACCGATATATGTTAACTATTGTAGACGAATATTCACGGTTTCCTTTTGCTTTTCCTTGTCCAGATATGACTGCAACAACAATTATACAATGCCTTTGTTCCCTATTTTGCCGTCTTGGAGTACAGGCATACATACATTCAGACGAAGAGCTTCTTTTATGTCCGAGCAGCTTCGGCAATTCTTACAAGAACGCAGAGTTGCGGTAAGTCGGATAACCCCGTACAACCCCTAGGGTAACGGTCAATGCGAGAGATATAACAGCTTAATTTGGAAAACACTTCAATTGGCTGCTTCAACACACAAATGCTCAATAAATAATTGAGAAAATCTTCTTCCAGTATCCCTGTATGCCATCGCTATTATGTATGGCCACCAATGCCACCCGACACGAAAGATTTCTACCCTTCCAACGACGGAGTTCGGATGGGACTTCGCTTCTCACTTGACTCTCTCAACCAGGTACGCTGTGACGCCACATTCGCTCTACCAAACATGACCCCCCTGGTAGACGGGGTGGGACTAATAGAAGCAAACCCACAATACACAGTCGTGCGACACCCGGGTGGAAGGCAAACTACCGTCTCTCAGAGATCTGGGCCCCTGCTGGAGATGTACAAGATCCTAAATCCACCTTAGTGAGAAAATCTGATCTCTTTGACACTGAAAACCAATCGGGAGATCATCGTGCCGAAATCACTCCCGACACATTACCCCAGGATGATGACACAGCTTCCGTTGCCCCTCCATCTGACATTTCAGAGGGATTAATATCCGAGACCCGACAACTCCAGACGATTCTGATGAGCGATCAATACACCAAAAGCTAGTACATCGAGAAACAGATCAAGAAGGACGAGATAATTCCATTCCAGAACTAACATGCGAGCTCAAAATAAGAGATCTTCCAGCCCGAATAGTCCAATACAAGAACTACCAAGGCGTTCACATCTGGAAAGAGCCAGGACACCTGAGATTTTCTCCCTTATGAATAAAATACGTAGGGGAGAATGTGCTAATAAATCATCAATTACCTCCCATTAAGATCTAGAAGGTATAAAAAGCACCCTGTAACATCCGTCAGTAGATGAGTAGTCAGAGTAAAGTGCAATAAAACTTTGGTATAAGTTTATTTACTAGTTCTGTTTTTACTACAGATCTAATAAAGATGAGCTGTCAAATACCAATCATCAAAGAAGATATCGCCCTCCTCACAAAATTAGAAATGCTGTAACAATGATATTCGAACTTTTTAAATTCATCCAAATTCATTTTTGTTTGGATAATGCAGCCCAATCATTTCAAAGGTTGATGGACACATTTGAAGAGGTCTACTTATGTCTATGCATATTTTGATATCAAACAAAACTGAACAGGGACAAAAGATAAATTTAAAATCAATATTACAACTTTGAATCCCAAATCAATACTGTAAATATATATTTGACATACCCAAGTCCCTTGGATATATAATTAATACAGAAGGAATAACTCCCATATATGGACTTATTAAACCCCCCCAACCCCCCGCAAAAAAACGAAAAACGCAACTTAAATAATTAAATGTTTTCTTTGAGGTTAAATTTTAGTTTTTTTTTTAAATAATAGACTAAAGTTAATCCGTATGAAGAGAAAAATTAATTTCCGCATATAAATAGTTTTTCGATATTTTTAAAGTATTTTCATCTTCACTCGTCACCCATCGGATTGCTATTATAGACGAAAAATATAAAAAGCAAATGTAAAAAAATCTCTTAAAAATCCAATGTTTGTTCTAGAGATGTATTTCAAATAAAATTAGTAAATTTAAGGATTAATTATATAAAAAAAAAAAAAAAATATAGGTTATCTCCCTTTGGTAGATAACTCCTGCTGGTAGTAAATTGGGTCCATTCATTTGATAATAATAGGTCTGGCCCAAATTTAGGCGCCAAATAGAACTTAGGCGCAAAAGTAGAGGCCGATACGACCACGAACGGGACAGACGTGTTTTCAGCCTACTCCAAGAACAGACGATGATAGCCATTAGCAAACCTCAATTATGCTAGGAAGAAGCAGCTATTAGTAGAAGATATGAGCAAAACAGATAAGTATTTCAATCTATTTCAACAGACATGTATTTGGATATCGTTCCCGATGCCATGACTTTTAACTGCTAGAAGAATACGTTTTTAGCAATCCTCTATTCTCTTTCTCGTTATGTAATGCATTTTTTATATAAAGTACATTTTCAAATTGTTCAATTGTCTCATCTTTGTTCATCAAACCACGACTCAATTTGGGGAGTTATTAAATTTCCCACACTTCGCTAAAAATTATTTGCAAGTAAGCAATTTTGCCAAATATATACGCAATTTCGTTAAGCAGATAAGCATTTGCTATAATATATATATATATATATATATATATATATATAAATTTTCTGAACGTATAAAGAATGAAGAAAACAATGTGATGCTACCTATCGTAGAAGTCACATTATATTGAGGCGCTAAGGAAGTCTCTATAAACTACTTATTGGACACAACAGTAGTATTTCCGTAAAGGAATATTAAAAAGTTATCTGGAATTCATCCATCCATACTTGCAGAATTATGTGTCCCCGAAGGATGTGGAGGAGAATGATCCTGGTAACTGTTACACGGGGGAGGCAGAGGTATTGTATTAGAAAGATGTGATGGGCCTGGAGCCAGTCATCGGATATGTGCACGGTGAATCCAGATTGTATCACCATTATCGTTTTGCACCTGACACATCATATTGTTCGTTTTTATAATGGTGTAATTTCCTATCCAGGGCAGATGAGAGGATTGGGCAACAGTTGAGTGTGGCCGATGAAGTAAAACCTTGTCACCTACTTGTATTGGGTTCTTGTATGTGAGGCGATTTAAGTTAGTCTCAAGTTTGTGGTCAGCTTTGTCGTTGGCCAGGGTGACGTGGTGGTGAACCTGCTTTAACAGGGTATTAATTTGCATTCCATATGCTCCAGGATCGTCGCTTGTAATTTCTTTTCTGTGTAGTGTAGGTAGGCCGATGTTGGGGTGACGACCGGTAATGGCATAGTGCGGGGAGACACCGGTGGCGCTGTTGGTCGTGGCATTCATGGACGAGACGACAGATTCTAGAACGTCTGTCCATTCACAGTTCCTGTCTTCGCATAACATATAAAGTGCGTTCTTCATCGTGCGATGTTGTCTCTCGATATTTCCTGAGCTTTGCGGGCGCCACGGACAGTGAAGTTCTTGCGTGATTGACATCTGGTTACAGAATTGTCGATAGACTTCTCCAGTGAAGTGTGTGCCTCAATCAGAGGATACTATGCGTGGAATCTCTCTGTGTCGAAGGAAGAACTGGTACAATCCGCGGGCGGCGTCGATAGCACGGTCTCTCGCGCATGGTATGGCGGTAAAGTGTCGGCTGAAGCTATCCAAGATGGTTAGGATGTAGCGTTTTCCCTTTGAGTTGGGCATTGTGACAAAGTCTATAAAGACGAGATCGAATGGTCTCTTTCCTCGTTTGCAGTGGCCAATGGGCCAGTGGGGACGTCTACCGTAGTTGCCCTTGCACTTAGCACACGTGTCGCAAGAATCGACATAGGCTTTGATGTCGCGGTTTTTGAATTCCCACCAGTAGCTGGAAAGGAGTTCTCGCATGCGGGTAACACTTGAGTGGTTGTTGCACTCGTGTGCCTGGTAGAGGTATCTGGGTCGCAGTTTGTATGGTTCAACCAATCTCGGAGAGTGTTTACTGTCTCTTGTCATCAAAACAGAGGTGCCTGGTTCTAGAAAAAATTGGTGCAAATGTTTTTTGAAAAGCGTAGCTCGGTGGTCGTCAGGATCGATATGAGGTTCGCTTGGAGTGGGTGACTGGAGGGCGCTGATGATCTTTGCCAGGGCGTCGTCCTTCTGTTGTTTATCTGCGAAGCCGAGGTGGTTGCAGATTCTCTCAGTAGGGATGGTGGTGGTGGAGTGATAGGCGAAGAATGCGTTGGTGACGCGCTTGTCGGTGCGGGCGTTTTGTGGTGTGTGAGTTTTGGGAATGAGCTGTAAACCGTTAAACTCGCCGAGGCACCAAGATGGGATGTATACACGGAGGTCTGAGCCGCTTACCTCGAATGTCCTGCCTGCCGGTGTAGGGTCATTCGGAGCTTTCGTTTTCTTATGTCCGCAACCTCTGCTGAGCATGTCAGCCCATACATTTGATTTGCCTTCAACATATTCCAAGACGAATTTATAACATGAAATTTCTTCTTGCCATCGTCGTATTTTGGCATTATTGAACTCTCGTTGGTCCAGATATGTCAGCGATCAGTGGTCGGTGAAGATGACGAAGGGGCGGTTCCGAAGGAAATAATCAAATTTCAATATTGCCCACTTTATTGCATATGCCTCTCGTTCCGTCGTGGACCAGTTCTGTTCCGTGGAGTTGAATGTATGGGAAGCGACCGCTATGATATCTTTTTTCCATTGTCGGCTTCTTGCATTAGGATTGCTCCGCATGCGACGTCACTGGCGTCGGTGGTGAGTGTAAAAAGTTTGGAGAAGTCTGGAAACGAGATGACGGGTGGCGAAGAGAGACGGTCCTTGATTTTTTTGAAGGCTCTGTCGGCATTTTGCGTCCAGACAAACGGTTTATTAACCTTCGTGTATGGGACCCATAAGTTTTGAAAACATATCTGATCTGAATTGTTCGTGAAGACGTGTCTCTAGGAATTGTCTGATCCACACTAAACGGCCGATAAGGCTTTGTAATTCCTTTTTTGATGTTGGAGGTTTCATTTCCCTGATGGCACGAACGTATTCTGGATCAGCCTTGAATGCTTCGCTGTTTACTATGCGTCCGAGGAATTTTGCCTGTGGTGCGAGGAAGGAACATTTATCGGGATTCAGCTTGAGTCCGAATTTTCGGAGGGCAGTGAAGAATTATTCGAGGGAGAGTATGTACTCCCTAAATGTCCTAGCGTGGACCAGGTTGTCGTCGATATAGGAGGAAATGTTGTCACGGGATGTGACCGTGGCTAGGGCATCTGCTATGCAACGGGAGAAGATTTGTCCGGCAGATGTAAGGCCGAAGGCCAGGCGCGTGTATTGATAGCATTGGTCCTTCCATGTAAATGCTGTTTTGTATCGGTCTCGCTTGTCGACTTCAATTTGCCAGTAGCCGCTGCGTAGATCGAGGGTAGTAAAATATCTGTTGCCTTTGCCGATTTTGTTGAACAAGTGGTCGATCCTTGGCATTGGGTAAGGGTCAAGATCGACTAAGACCTTGTTGAGAGTTCTCTTAAAGTTAGCAACGACGCGAATCGATCCGTTTTTCTTGCGTACGGCAAATACGGGGCTATTGAAGCCTTTGGGGTCGCTGCAGTTTTCAATAATACCTTCATCAGCCATACGCTTAATTTCGGTATCTACGTCTGCTTCCAAAGCCTGGGCTATCGGGTGTTGTTTCTGGCTGCGAGACTGGCCGTTGGTTGGTATGCGGATGGGTCGGATGAATGTGCCTTTGCTGCTGCTTTCTGTGCCGATAATGTCAGCGTAGCGAATGAGTAAGCTTGCAGTGGCTTCTAGTTCGTCTTGGTTCGGGTGGTTTGGTAGCGATAACCCCGTGTTATGCTTTAGCCAGGTTAGCTTTTGATCCAGTGTCTGGATGTTGGGCTGTAGTTCCATAGTAGGCTGGTTTTGGATGATGTCCGCTTGGGCGCCATATGCTGGATCGTTGGTTGACGATGACGGTGATATGATTGCGGCTGTGTGTGCTGTGTATCCTGAGGAAAGTGTGCGTCTGAATTCTATCGTCGCACTTTGGTTGTCAATTAGATAGGAATCGAGTGTGTTGTGACGTAGGATATTTTGGCCGATCAGGATTGGTGTGGTTTGGGTAGTTACCAGCACGTTAACCTTTTTGAATGTGGGTGAGTCTCGACTGCCGATGGTGATGTCGCAAGTCAGTTCGCCGACGGCGGTGGTGCTGCCGTTGATTCCTTTTACTACGACGTCGGAGTGGGTCATGAGTTTCTTGGCTTCTCTGGGTAACTGAGATATTGACACTATGCAGGTGGAGCATCCAGAGTCTAGCATTGCGACGCCAGAGAAGGTGATGTCCCTGAAGTTGAAGGTGGACTGGACGAGCGGTGAATGGTGAGCGAATCCTTGAAAGTTGAAGGTGTGATGGCTGACGTAGGGGCATGGCGAACGAGGCATCACATCTCGTCCTGCCCGAAGCGAAAATCCTGTTCCACATCATTTATGGTTTGTGCATTATCATTCGTTGCGGCGATATGGGCCTGTGCCCGGCGGTGGTAGGGGCGACCTCTGAGGTAGTTCTTGCACACGCTGATTCGTGGTGTGTGCTGATGGTTTCTGCGTGTCGGATGGTGGCCATGTTCCGGAGGGTTGGTGAGGCCCGTCTGCTGTAGATTTGGTTGGCTGCTGGGTCGGGGTGGCGTGTTTCTTTGGTTTGACCGCTGTGGTTTCTGTGTGAAATACACAGTGTTGTGCGAAGTCGTGTCGTTAGATTTTACGCCGCGATCAAGGTATATTTGAGCTTCGGAGGCTATGCCAATGGCTGAATAGTGGTTGTCCATTGTCTTGACGAGATGTGGGTAAAGATTTGAGTTCCAAATTTTCACCTTTTCGCTCATTAGCATAGCACCGATGATGGAAATAAGTCCGTCGACTGTTAAGTCTGTATTTTTGTCTTTTTTTTATTTGTTTTTTATGTGGACGGCTGCCTCTCTAAGGGTGTTTTCGAGTTGACATGCGAAGTCTGTTAATTTTTCGCCGTCTCGCCGTTCCAGATCCCAGGCTCGACTGAGGTGTTGGAAGTTAGTCATCTGGCTTCCGTGGGCTGCTAATAAGTATTCCTTCAGTTGTTCCAAGGTGGAGATGTCCTTTTTTGAGTCAACCATCTGCTGAAAGATACTTTGGTCCAGTAAATCTTTAGCAGACTTGACGAATTCGCATTCCAGGCTGGGATAGGTATTGAGTTCTGGCGTGACGTGGATTGTGTATGCTTTGTTTAGGGCCTTGATGAATCGGTTGACGTCGTGTCCAGGGTGAAAAGTTCTCTCTAGCTTCAATATGTCGCGTATGGTTTGTTGGCGCATCATTAAGCTGTAATCGCCGTTTGTTTGAGCGGTGGGAGGTGTTGAAGTAGTTGATTTTAGGGCAGTCACCATGTCGTTTATGTCGGCTTGAATTTCGTGTATCGTAGCTTCGGAAGGCTGTGTTGGTCCTGTTTTCAAGTTGAATAGTAGTGTTTTCTGTTCCTTGATGAGAGTAAATAGTTCGGCTCGGGTGAAGCTCGTGTAGTCGGCCATATTTCTCTTGCTGTACGCTTCTGACACCAATGTTATAGATAAGCGTATGGTTGCAAGAAAGGAATACAACAGCAGAAATAGATTTACGTGGTTTATTTCAACAGGAACGTGAGGGTTTGGGACAGCTCCTTTGTGGTAAAGTTCATAAGCCGGCTTCGGATCTAGGTCGATCTCTCATAGTAGTTCACACATGTTGACGCTGGCACTCCCTGCTGATAGCTGGTGTCGCTCGGCCTGACCGTGACAGGTCTCTACACTGGCCACCTGTTGACTGCCTGTTGAACTTCCGTGTGACCCCTTTTCTAGCCATTTTATGGCTTAACAGGCTCGAAAAACGAAGCGGGTATAATTAGGAGCGAAGCATTTTTATTGGACGAAAAATAGAGCACTTTAAATATTATTTTATCTTTTGACCGGAACTCGAGTGTCGGGAACATTTGTAAACGAAGATGATGTTCATTTTGTGACGGGGCTTTGACCCGCTCACATCCTGTTCTCGCTCTTGAGTATTTGCCTGTAAATCAGCCGAGATATGACTTATTTTATTTTATAACAGAGTCAGCCCTTGGTTGTCCTTACTCCCATGTCCATTCTGACCCGGAGTGGTAATACCTGTTAGGGTTGTCCTTAATAAGACATTAAACTGTTTAGATGTGTGATGATGTCTTCCACACGTCACTGCACAAGCTGTGATGACACCCAAGGTCGACTGTGTATGCGTATACACCTGACTCGCTATGTTCACAGGTTTGGCCGTGATCGAATTCAACAAAGAAATGCTTTTCAAAACACTGAGTGGTAAATAGCAAACAATTTCCCACTTAATCGGCAATATCTTCCTTCAACTTCGAGAAGGTGAACTGCTATATTATTAACTTACGGCCACGGAGAGATAACTCTTACATTCATTGTCCGACGCGGCGACTGCTGACTCACTCACTATTGGTCCTTTTTTTACTGACTGCTCCTGACTGACTGTCTGTCCCTTCCTCACTAACTGCGGCTACTTCACTCACCACTCGTTATATGGATACTTGAGTTCCGGAGAAGGAGACCACCCATTCAGCTTGGGTAGTCTGTTTTTCAAAGGACTCTACTTTTATGATTATCTAAAATCACTAACAAAACTTTGTTTGTCAATTAAAAGGCGGTCTGAAGACAGGATTCCTGAAAACACTGGTCATTAAATAGACTCAAAATAGACTGAAGACATGATTCTTAAGAAACTCTGGTCATTAAATTGACTTAAAAGGAAAATAATTTATCTATTTATCTCCTAAGGATGTGTGAGGAAACACACGCAATACATTAGAAAATCCAACATCTTATTGTCTTGCACGCTTTTTTCTTTATTTTTACATTCAGAATGCTTTAAAAATTCCATTTACAAGACAATTGTTTATAATAAAATTCTATTCAATCGGTAGACTCATAACGATTGAAAACAATGTTTTTGTTTGAGTTTGGGTTTGACCAATTCGTAAAAAAAAAATAAAAATAAAACTAATTAAGACATGCGTGTCCGTCAACCTTAAACAATAATCTTTGTCAATTTTATTTTTCAGTCTTTATGATGGTCGATACTTGATCTATCTCTTACTGTTACATCCCCGGGAAACGCCGGGCTCTACTGCTAGTAGTGTATATATAACACATAAGCTAGAATTTATACCTAAGGGCATACTTCGAATTGGATTAATAAACAAGTGTCTAAAAAATGGGTGTGGGGGACACTTATGCATGAATTCATTAATAATTGGCCATAATAATTACGAAGGACATATCAATAATAATAATACATCAAAGACTATCATATGTCACAACCAATGAAATTATTCTAAATGAATAATTCTAAAAAGTTAATTGTCAAGTAAACATGATGGAAATGCTTATTGTATTAATAAAGAATTGATTTATGTTTATATAAAAAATATTGTATAAATAAAAGAAATGCTTATTGAAATGCTAATTGTATATAAAAAAAAGAACTGTATTATGATGTTATGAACATCATAACAGGCAATGGAATGCTGACTCGCATGTTTTTCTGCGTGTTGGGAGAATATAAAAATATAGATTATCTCCCTTTGGTAGATAACTCTTGCTGATATAAGGTCGGTGCAAAAAATAATGACGTAATAATGTCGTTTTTATTATGATATTATTACGTCATTATTTTTGTACCAACCTAATAGTAGGTCGGGTCCAGTCATCTGATAATAATGGGTATAGCCCAAAATTAGGCACCAAATAGAATTTAGACGCTAAAGTAGAGACCGAGACGACCACGAACGGGATAGACGTGTTTTCAGCCTACTCCAAGAACAGGCGATTCTAGCCACAAGCAAAACTGAATGATGCTAGGAAAAGCAACTATTGGAAGAAGACAGGAGCAAAACAATTGTTTCAATCTATTTCACATGTATTTGGATATAGTCCTCGATGTCATGACTTTTAGCTGTTAAAAGAATATGTTTTTAGCAATCCTCTATTAATTTTCTCGTTATGTAATATATTCCTTATATAAAATATGTTCTTTTAAACCTATGCAATTGTCTCGTCTTTGTTCATCAAGTCACAACTCAATCTGGGGAGTCGTTAAATTTCTCACATAATTAACTGACTTTTGTAAGCGTAATGCTTATTTCTTTATTAAAACATAACAAATAACGCTTCCACAGGGTAGACTGTGAGTTGTCGTCAATCTCATAGGCCAACAACCTACTGCAATCACTGACACGCAGGAAAAAGCGCACGAAAAAGCATTACAAACACCAGCAATGCAATAATCATGAAATTGATATTTATTTGCACTAATGAGATATTTGAAATTATTTAGAATTTAAGAATTATCACATATCATATTAATCTCCCGAGAGGGAAGATGGAAGAGTGTAGTCAATCAAAGGAAGTCATTCTCAATTATTTCTTTTTTATCAACTGTACAAAAATAATCTAACAGTTGCAAAAATGAAAATAATATTTTTAAAAAAATGGTTCACAGTCGAAAATGGTATTAACCTTTACATTTTTTGATTTTTCAAACATATCTTTATTTAATACAAACAACGCTTGTTACAAACAGTAACGGAATGAATTTCAAAAGTGCACTGACAAATTAGAAGTAAATTAAAAAAATATTCAGTGTAAATTTTTTCTTGTCCTATCTGAAAGAAAATAATGTATTTATTAAATTATGCACGCACCAATTGTCAAAAATTTTAATTTTTTTAAATTGTTTTTTGTTAGTTTCAGATGAATTTTCTGTATGTTCTCACTTGATACTGCATAAATGTTTTACCAAAATAACATATTCAGGGATTTTTCTTTATGTAACTGTAAAATAATTTCGTGAACACCGGCAAAAGTAGATAGATACACAGACACAGATATGAATATGTACAACAACCGATGATCGTTTTATCAACATCGTTTTGCCAAGGTTTAATTGGACTCTTACCATCATTCAAAGGATTTAAATATTGGCTAACATCTGCCGATCGTTTTACATGAAGGTCAACTGCTGCACCAATAAAAATATATGTACAGAAATATTGTCACAAGTTATCCTGCCAGATTGTACTTACTGTCATGATATAATTGGCTGGGACATACATTTTAACTCAGCATTATCTGAAAAATTCAATCAACTTTTAGAAACGAAATACATTAGGACAACTGCGTATCATTCACGTGAAAACGGCCTTGTTGAGCGCAATTAAAGACGCCATTTACACCCCAATGCAACAAAACAAAGAAAGAATCTACCGCTTGTTCTGTTAGCATTATCAATAAGGATATAGGATGCGTCTAAGCAAATATTCTATTTGAGACTTTTTTCTCACTACCAGGACAATCTTTGGAAAATATTACAACTTCAAAGTTATCAAGTACAATTATCGGCGACTTGAAGAATAAAATGTCTCAATTGACACCAGCATGACGAACAACACAACATTACATACAGAAAGACTTATAAAGTAGTGATTATTTTTATACACAATGATCGCGACACGAGGTTATTTACTCCAAATTATATAAGACTTTAAAACAAAACAAAACACAATGGATACGCTCAAAAACAGATTTAAATCCATTTATATAGAGAAACAAATACAAATTAAACATGAGCAACACTTCCAAGTCGAACAACAGTCGAAAGTTAAGAAACAACATACAAAAATACTCCGACAAAATCATCCTTACCTTTCGCAAGGACACACAAACACAACCAAGGTGCACAGTACATTGACCCAAGCATTACAAAACATATATATACATTATTAAGAACCAACAAATGTTTCTTGTTTGAGACATCTGAATTTTTTAAGAAACATCGACCAAGAGGTGAGTATTTTGTGGGACTAAAAAGTACTTCCAAATTAGAATAACAAAAGCATATTCAACTACAATCCTCAAAAAAATAAAATAAAGTTCAAGAATTGGCACAAAATGTGAGACGCTAAGGTGCAATATTCAAATTTCAAACTAGATAAATATATTTAAATGAAAAAATAAAATGAAAAAATTCGAATCAGTTTTAAAAGCTGACAAAATCTCTACGATTCTTCGTTTAAAAAACGTCCAAAACCATTAAAATATGCTGACAGAAGTGATTGGTATAATATGCTAAATTTGTAAATACAGTCAGAGCCTCTGTAATAATCTATACTATCACACTCACTGAATTAAGCCTGTTGTGGTCAGAGGTTGATCGATCGTAACCACTGATTTTATACAAGTAGCATGACTGTTAGTCGCTAATTATGGAGTAGGGAGAGAAAGAGGCTGCTGCTAAGTTACAGATTACCTTTATTGATGGAAGGGTCTCCACTTAGCATAAGACGAAATTAGGCCGTCGTCTATTGCTTAATTAAGGAGAGAGAGAGAGAGAGAGAGAGAGAGAGAGAGAGAGAGAGAGAGAGAGAGAGAGAGTAGAACTATGACGGAGAGAAAGAAAGGGCAAAATGAACAAGGTGAGTTTGGTTTTTCACAGTATTCAAGAAACAATTTTATTCGACTAACTAATTTTCCTCACAAAGTTTGGATCAAACGGTGATACGATTTTCAGCGACTTCTAAACGGATGCTGCCCTCTGAAATTGTCTACACAGCCCGATATTACCAAGAAGTCACTTCTTTGATGAAACGACTATGGTGAGATTTGAAACCAGGTCTCAGGGTTGAAACACTGGCATTCTAATCACTCAACCACGCGCTCACTGAATAACACACACACACATATACACAATGTGGTGGGAATTTTTTTCCTTTAATATGATCAAAGTAAATGTATTAAATGCTATTTAGTTAAACAGGTTTTTTCTGTATAAAAAATTCTCCAAAAGTGTTTCCCTTGCTACCTCTGCTACGTGTTGTTTTCGAGGTCCATTATTTTGCTGTCTTCTGTTCCACGCTCTATTCGTTAGAATCCTAATTTATGAACCACTAAATATAGCCCACTGTGACTAAGAGACTACAGTAACTCTACCCCTACAAGTATAAATGTACGAGGAAGTACTGAAAAGTTCTCTTGATTTACTTACCAAAATCAGTATATCAATGACTAAATATTAGAATACTTATTTTTGGAATTGGGTCCAGCTGAGAATTTTTCAGCATCCCCTGTACAATCAATGGCATATAATTTTGTACTTTTTATGTTGGTGTCACTTCAAAAGTGTTCCTGGCTTGTTAACAAATATTCTGTTTTCTGTTATGGATGACTGATACATTAAAGATGCAGCCTTCAAGTTCTCTCGAATCAGTCTATCTGAATATACTACTGCCAACTGTAATATCAAAACGACTGTTAATGATTCAACCACAGAATTTTTCTTGTTATATCTATCATTGGTTTTAATATAACCACTGTTAAAAGTGAATTTCTGTTTTATATTACTTTAACCACTGTTAATTCACATATTTTTAATTTCTGGTTCGTTTGATTTTTGTAATCGATAGTTTGGAATTCTTTATTACTGATGCTCCAGTACAGGGACGCTGCAAGGGTTTCGTGAGTGCTACCCCCTCTACTACATCTCAATTCTCATAAGGTAGTATTCATATAAAATATAAATTTTATTCTAACCTAATTGTGTACAATCATGGATCATATAGGGGAACAATTCAACTAGAAAAATTGAAATTAATAGAATGTATCTAAATATAAATTAGAGATGTCATAATAGGTCATTTAATTTTAAATAAATCAACAATATTTTGCGGCAATTTTTAACATCAACTTGAAATTTTACACCTTAAAATCTCTGCAATCATTCTTCAAGTCAGCTGTGCTTTGTTTAACTTGTAACGTATATAAATGTAGGTAGAAAAAAAGCAAATGTTGATAAGGCTTGTACCCCCGCCCATTGGGTGGTTTAGGGGTAGTACACACCATGCTCCAGTATTTATTGAGATTTTAGTAACTTGATGTCCTACACCTATCTTAACATATTTATCAGTCCCTGATAAATATGTTAAACATTATACTGAATGGACTAAACTTCCCTGTCATCCATTTCTAGTGAGACCATCCGGGTCACCTTCCAACCTCTTTCTTAATTTTCTCCCGTAAGCTACAGGGACAAAATATCAGAGTGTTCGAGTTCTTGTCTCTCGATTGTTTCGATTTTTTAAGATGGATTTGACTGCATATATCATCAAGTGCATTATGTTATCAACAACAATCTGAAAATAACAGAAAGACAAAATTGATCATGAATACACAGACAACTAAAATTTATTACACACAGACACGCGCGTGCACATCACTGATATTATACACACACACACACACGCATATATATATATATATATATATATATATATATATATATATATATATTACAATGAATCATTCATACAAAAAGTAGATTAGTAAAGTTAATGATATAAAATGGCGAAAACTTCGCAAAAAAAAAAAAAAATTTAAAGTTGCATTAAGCTACAAACCACACGATGAATGTTATGATCCTTGTTTTTAATAACTACAAATTGTATAAGGTCTTTTTTTAATCTGCTATTACTTTCAACTGTACACACAGTCATCCTCAGGCATGGAAATTATTTTGTTTTTAGTAAATCCAGGTAGCATCGGAGACGAAAGATTAAATGCGAGTCGAAATATGTCTTTTTAGAAATGTGTTATTGTTAACGGATAAAAACTTTTGGAACGTGTAGTCACAACGCTAAGGTTGAATTTTTTTGAAAATTTTCAAAAAAATTCAACCTTGATATATATATGTCTGTGATGTGCGTGCGCATGTGTGTAATAAATTTTAGCAGTCGTGGTCAGTCACTGCCTACCTGGATTTTAAATTAATATATGTATATATGACGTCTACCTCGGCCTCTCCGTATTCAAATTCGATCCCCTCGGCTGATCGTACAGTTGATCGCTTCGGCTCAAGTCTTGTCTTCCCCACGTTGTGTTGATTGTTCGCAAGACTGGCTTGGTCCGAATGTCCGACTGGAATTGATGACATGGTTTGGTCCGGTTTGAGTAAAGTCACACGAAAGAAGAAAAACTAAATTTGGTAAAAGAAAAAGAAATATTTATATGCAATTCCTTGATACAAGGTTGATGGTATAGTTATTGATGGCTTAAGCAGGCCTATACTCTCCATGCAGTAACTATCGACCCTTCCCGATTATAGTGACACACCGTTGTTATGATTTTGGAACTAGTCTTCTGGAACAAGGCTTTAAATCGGAGGCTTTTTCTTCAGGGCGGCAAATCACATGAGATCAGGCGAAGCGGTGGTTCCCGTCCCATTCGGTCTCGTCTTCGCAAATCTCTCACTGCCGTGTCCCTCCGCGGTGTCTTCGCGGTCTGTCTTCATCTACTCAGAGTTCTGCTTTTATGGAACCATGCGCAAGTGCTGATCATGATGTGCTCCGGGTGTGCCAGCGTTCTCCAAACAACCAATCAGGGTTCTCCCTGCAAATGTCCAAATATGGCTCCTCCCTCCTTGGAATTCTACTTGGCCTTCTCCTTCTTTTCGTCACCTGATCAAACCCGTCTCCTTCCAGCTTTGAGTGAGTGTCTCTCACCATCACTGCCTGAGAGGCGTAGAAGAGACGTAGAAAGTCCTCCGCCTTTCCTGAAATTCCACCTGAGCTCTCTCCTCCTTGGTCACCTGATCAAACCAGTCCCCCAAGGGCCAGGCGTTATCTAGCCTAAACGGCCAAATTTTAATTATCGTTCAAATTTTTTATCGTACTTTTGTGTGTGGTCGTCTTCGCATCTGCGATTTATCATTTTTTTTTTTATCCCCGCATCAACCCTTTATCTGAACTCACAGAAAAGATTTCAGTTCATGAAATAATAGTAAGTTTCAATGGAAAGAATGTTCTTCGATAAGGTGTTATAGGTTGAAACTTCTTTAGCGAAAAGAAATTGTAGTCTTCACTTGCAATATCAAGAAGTTGTGTTTGGTACTGTAGGGTTCAGCGTACCCGGATTAAAAGGAGAATTTAATACGGGATACCCTGCCCACAAAATACAACGCAAATTTCAAGAAGAAACAACACGATAAGGAACGTTTGTATATTTATTATCTTGTGAATAGGGTAAAAAAGATTAATGCTTTAGTTCGTTTAAGCAAAATGTGATTTTGACAAAAATGTCTGTGTTCGCTGTCTTTCAACAGAGTAGCAGAGTAATGTCTGTTTCTTTTGTTTTTGTATAGGTGTAAAGGAAAATGAGGCGATCGATTTAAGTTGAAAAAGAGAGTGTAGATGAGGAATAAAAGATAAAAGGAAAATGTACTTATGAATTGTTTTGCAGTCAGTTGTAAATTTGTTGTTGTTGTTGTTTTCCTTTCCTACTCCACTTTCGGCTCTTAGTGTCGGGTTGAGTCAGTGATGGAATTGACTGTCAGTCTTCTGTCCTCTATGATCTCTGCGCCCTTCTGACTGGTGATTGACTTGAAATTCTCTATTTATTGTTGACTTTTTTTTCACACTGGCTCGTTATCTTTTTTTTAGTTTAGCAAATCGCCTCCTTTCATTGGTCAGAAAATTAATTTCACACCTTATTGCGAAATCTGTTTTTAGTCGTTTTGATCCGATTTTGCGGGTGTGCAAATCTACTTTGCGTTTTTTAGTCATTTGTTGGAATGATATAGGATTTGTATCATATAGTACTAAGAATGTAGTTTTTAGTTTTTAAAATTCTATATAAAATTAGGCGTAAATAAGTTGACATAACTTGCCGCTTAAATTGTTCACTGAAGAGATGAATATGAGAGAATTCTGGAAAGCTGAGAATATGTTGATGAGAACTTTTAGCTCCAGAATACGTGACGTAAAATTTCTCACTGGTAAAAATTGATAAGAGTTGAAAGTTGTATTCTCTCAGACGGCATGTTTGTTGCTGAAGAAAATCTCACTGTTAGAAGTTGATAAATTTCTGTTGCTTGTAGTCGATGGAATGAATAAGATGTCGTAGATGTGCGTACGTACGTGTGAGCGTGTGTGTGTATGCGTGTTTCAGAGCGTTTTCCCTTAAAGGGACAAACGCAATTTTTCCACAGCTACATCTTGTATGTGTGAAAGAAGACAAAAGAAAGAGAATTGAAGATGTCGCTATCTATTTATAACGTTGTATGTCACGTGATAAACACATAGACAGATTTGGGAGGTAAATCAATTTTAACCGTGCGGACGTAGTGGAAAACATGATATTGGCATTAGTTGACCAATCAGGAGTCAAAGAAATACCAAGGCTCTGTGATCCAATTTTTTTTTACAGATTTTGTCGATCGCAGTAGTGTTATGTAGGAAATGTATTGGAATCTTTTTTAACGAATGGAATTAGTTACATCACAAATATTATTAAATTGAAGTAGAACACTAAAAATTCTTTAGTGTGACATTTTCTTTTAGCGTTGGGGATTACCAAATTATATGGGTGCGTGTTCTGGAGATGTGTCAAACTTTGTTTACCCTAATCATTGTTAATAGTGTAGAGAGCAAGTCAACCTACAAGTTGTGGAATTAGGTATCAGTTGAGTATAAGCCTTTCCGTTTTTATCTCTTTTGAATAGATGTATGTGCGTATGTGTGTGTATGTGTTTGAGTGTATGTGTGTGTGATACTTTAAAAGATTAATGCCAACTACTATTTTACAAAATATCAAACGTTTAGGTTCATGAATTTTTTCTATTTTACCAACATTATTTCTGTATATATTACTACAATATTTAGGGATTTATTAAAATTTTTAGCGACGGTCATTAATTATTATAATAATTATTTGAACCTCTTAAAATGTGCTTAAAAGGCCTTAAAATATTTCACTTGGTTAACATTTGGCACTGAAGATATCGGATACCAATAAACAATTTTGATGTAAAAATTTAAATCAGGAACGAAAATTATCTCTAAAATTGTTAACTGATTTTTGATAGTTTTCTCAAAGCTCATATACAAATAGCTGTTTCTGGAACGGAACAGAACAATAATTTTTCTATACTTTATGCTTTAAATAACAATTTTGCAAAACACTTGAATTTTCCTGGTCTTTTGGTCAAATCTTGTCAGAATAATTACTCTGGTTTTTATTACGATGAAAATGTTATAAAATTTTTAAATGTCTCAACAGAATATGATATGTATCCAGAAAGGTTTATGATTCCTGAGTGGAGTTATCAATGCACTAATGTCGTGAGTTATAGAAGCGAACGAAATTAAAAATATTTTTGAGGAGGGGAGCAGAAGAGAGAACCTCAAGTATTATGAATGAAGCAAACGAAATAAAAAGAAAAAAAAAAAAAAAAAAAGAAACAAACAAAACAAAAAAAACAAAAAAAAACAAAAAAACAAACAAACAAAATATAAAAAAAAACAAATCTCTTACTCCGGTGTGAAATTTGAAAGAAATTTAGATTTATTAAATGGCACAGAAATAATAATAATAATAGTACAGAATACAAAATTTACAAAACAACCTTGTACAAAATTCTCCTCTGCGCCAAACAATTAAGCAAGATAACAGTTTTAAAATGCAATTATGTTGGGCTAATAAAAAAAATTATAATTATTATCAATAAAATGTTCCCTTCCTTCGAGTCATTCGCCTGTCGAAAGGAGTTGAGTAGGTTGGCGATTCAGACACGTTGTTGGGTTTGTTTAGAAAATAGTTGTTTTACAAACTAAAATGAGAAAAATCTCGCATTTTTATAAGTTCAAAATCATGGTTAATACAACTAATTTTTTGACAAACTTTAGAATGGTAATCGTATGTCTGTATATTTTTGGAATCTTCTCTTTTCTTTTCTTTCAGTTTTCCTTTTTGTTCAGCAACTTTAATTTCATGGATGTCGTCACCGTTCTGCTTTTTTCTTTTGTTTAGATCACATATCCTCCTCCTCCTCCTCCTCCTTCACAAATTGGATCCAAATTGAATAAGAAATTCTATCCTATGGGGTCGCAACTTCCTTCCTTCATTGTTTAAAAATCACAAAAGGCACTTATTTAAATCATGCCTCTATGCAAAATTTATTTAGACGGGGTTTGAGACCTTCAAACTAGAGCCTCTTTTTTTTCACAAATTTTTGAAAACCATATTTTATACATGTATCTTTTTTATAAACCTCCAGGCTTGTTTTCATTTTTACAACAATTTCAGCCATATATATATATATATATATATATATATATATATATATATATATATATATATATATATATGCAAATATATATATGCAAAGTTTTAGACATGGAATTTTATTTAAGCCATGGCCGACTGACGTCATTCAGCAGTTCTGAAAAAATGTGTTAGTAACTTACTTCTATTAATAAATGTTTTTTTTAACATTCTCTTCAAAAGAAAGTTTAATAAACAAACATAGTATATTGTAATTTTTTATTTACTCTTTAATTATTTTTATGTAATTTTACATTTCTTTTTATTATGAAAATTTTTTCAAAAATATATATTGATGAACACAAATGAATCTGCAATTTCACAGAACCAGATAAAGGACTTGTTAACATTAATGAGAAAGGGTTAAGAAGAGTTATATTACTAGAGACCAAAATTTTCATAAAGGTTGCAAGTTAAGAAAATGTTATTTAAAATAATAGAATTAATTTCGAATGCTAGTTGAACAACTATTTTTGTTTAAATCTTATATATAAAGTACAGTGTATGGATGTGTATGTGTGTCTGTGCGTGTGTTTGTCTAAGCAACTCCTCCGCTCCCACTGGTCCGATTTCAATGATTCATAGCTCATTCAAAAGACTTAGAAAAATAGGCACAGGGAACGATTTTCGTTGAGCTCAGATTCAGGGTTACCAGATTATGCGAGGTAAAAAATATATATTAATATATTATACTAGCCATTATCGGTGCTTTCATGGTTCAAGGGGAGTAACACTTATTTTTACTTTTGTACCCAAAATTGCAGTGCACGTTTTATTATAAACTAGCTTAAAAGCCGCCCTATCGAGCGGCATTTAAGCTAGCTCTTGTGGAGGACTCTTGGTTTGGCCATTCTCACAACAGCTAGAGAGGAGCAGATGCGATAGGCATCAATAAACTACAGAAGAGCTCAAAATTGATCACCGCATTTAAATATTGAATTAATGATTAAGCTTACATTTTAAAAGTTCAACGATAATTATTTTGCTGCCACTTAATTTAAAGACGATTTGATGTACGTAGATCCGTATTTCCTGTACAAACAATTATTTTGATTTCATGGGTGACAGAACAGGGGAAAACTTATAAGGTAAAATTAATATAGTGTAAAGATGGGAAAATAGAAATTAGAATTAGTTATACATTCAACATTTGAAGAGTTAGAGAAACATAATAGCTAATTAAGTAAAACCTATATTATGGAAACTATAATGCGGAATTGAATTCTGAGATTAAAAAGCCCCAGCTGTACTTTATAGTAATTTGGTAGTCACTCGACCCTCACACCTCACGAATTCGCGTTGTGACACAAGGTCGATTTAATGTGGGGAGCCAGAATGCGTACACACGGGTTAGGAAAAAAATTGCCCGCAGCCGCCGGTTGCGCTGGACTCGGTGCGAGCACCGATCCCTCTCTCTGGCGCAATGAAAAGGCGTGGCCTTGGGCAGCTGTTACCCAGGGCTGGGCACCTCTCAGAATAATTTTCCTCAGTTGCGACTCTGTCCTTCGACGGAGCCGCCCTTGAGCGCACTCTTCCCAGAGACAGAGACACAACTGAGAGATGATAAATAATGTGTTACAAACTACTCAAGAGAGTAATTTGTATTTACTCAACATCCCAAAAGGTCAGGTTGTGACACAAGGTCGGTTTAATGTGGAGAGCCCGAGCGCGTACACCGGGTCTAGGAACAAAAATTGCACGCAGTCCCCGAAACTGTCGGTCACTCAGGTTCCCACGTTAAAAACCGACCTTGTGTCACAACCTGACTCAGTTATGGGGTCCAGTAAATACAAACTGCTCGCTCGAGTAGTTTGTGACACATTGATACTTACAGGGTACTGAGATTTGTCCATGCGCTGGTAGTATCATGGCCATGACTAGTTTAGACCGGCTCTGATTAGCTTCTCCCAGCTATGACTAGTTTAGACCAGCTTGGACAAGTTATGACCAGCTAAGACTAGCGGCCGAGTGATGACACTCGGGGGTCCCCACGTTCAAACAGCGACCTTGTGTCACAACCTGACTCAGTGGGGGCCAAGTAAATACAAACTGGTCTTTCGAGTAGTTTGTTACACATCTATTTATCATCTCCCAGTTGCGTCTCTGTCTTTGAGAAAAGTGCATTCAGGGGTGACTCCGTCAAAGGACTCCGTCAAACTGCGCTGGCTTCGGTGCGAGCACCGATCCCTCTCTATGGTACAATGAAAGAGCGCGGTCTCGCGGTCTCGGATAGCCGTTCCTTAGGGCTGGGCGCCTCTCAGTATAATTTTCCTCAGTTGCGATTCTGTCCTTGGCAGAGTCGCCGCTGAGTACACTCTGCTCAAAGACAGAGACGTAACTGAGAGATGATAAATAATGTGTTACAAACCACCCTCTTGAGTGGTTTGTATTTACTTGACTCCCCACTGAGTCAGCTTGTGACATAAAGTCGGTTTTTAACGTGGGGACCCGAGTGTCTTCACTGGGTCCCCTGGTCTTAGCTGGTCTAAGCTAGACAAAGGCTGTTCAAGCTGGTCAAAGCCGATGTAAGCTACTCATAGATGTGATACTACCAGAACAGGGACGGATCCCTGAGCCCGGCAAATATCAGAATGTGTATACCACTGAAGAGAGTGGTTGATTTTCTTGACCCGCCACTGAGTCAGATTGTGACACAAAATCAGTTTTTAACGTTAGAACCCAAATGTCTTCATAGACAGCTGGTCAGCTGGTCATAGATTCTCCAAGCTGGTCATAGCTAGTCTAAGCTACATAGCTGGTCTTAGGTGGTCATAGCTGGTTAGAGCCGGTCAAGCTAGTCATAGCTGTGATACTACCAGCGCACGGACGGATTCCCGTGACTGGTAAGTATCTGAATTTGTATAGCACTCAAGAGAGCCATTTACAAACAAGCTATTTACTCTGTCTCTCCATTAAGATGAGTTGTGACACAAGGTCTTTTTTTAAGGTGGGGACCGAAGCGCATACACCCGTGCGAGGAAAAAAATTGCCTGCAAAACCTGACGTCGGTTGCGCTGGCCTCGGTGCAAGCACCGATCCCTCTTTCTGGTGCAATGAGAGGGCGCGGTCTCGGGCAGCTGTTCCTCAGGGCTGAGCACCACTCAGTATAATTTTTCTCAGTTGCGAGCTGTCCTTTGACGGAATCGCTCCTGAGTGCAATCTGCCAAAGACAGAGACGCACATGACAGATGATAAATAATGTTACAAACCACTCTCTTGAGTGGTTTGTATTTACTTGACCCCACCTCTGAGACAGGTTGTGAAACAAGGTCAGTTTTTAACATGGGATCTGACTGTCTTCACTCGGACCCCTGGTCTTAGCTGGTCATAGCTTGTCAAAGCTGGTCATAGCTGGTCTATGCTAGTCATAGCTGTGATACTACCAGTGCAGGGACGGATCTCTGTGACCGGTAAGTACCAGAATGTGTTGATTTACTTGATTCCTATTGAGTCCCGTTGTAACACATGGTCAGTTTTTAACATTGTGGACCTGAATATCTTCACTCGCACCGCTGGTCTCAGCTGGTCATAGCTTGTCCAAACTGGTCAGAGCTGGTCTAAGCTAGTCTAAGCAAATCAGAGCTGGTCAAAGCTAGTCATAGATGCGTTACTACCATCGCAGTGACGGATTCCTTTGACCGGTAAGTATCAGAATGTGTGTACGACTCAAGAGAGTGATTTGTATTTACTTGACTCCCCACTGAGTCAGGTTTTGAAACGAGGTCAGTTTTTAACGTGCGGACCTGACTGTCTTCACTCGGGCCGCTGGTCTTAGCTGGTCATAGCTTGTCAAAGCTAGTCAGAGCTGGTCTATACTAATCGTAGCTGTGATACTACCAGCGCAGGTACAGATCCCTGTGGCCGGTAAGTATCAGAATGTATTGATTTACTTGACTTCCCACTGAGTCAGGTTGTAACACAAAGTCAGTTTTTAACGTGGGGACCCGAGTGTCTTCATTAGGGCACCTGGTCTTATCTGGTTATAGCTTGTCTAAACTTGTCAGAGCTGGTCTAAGCTAGTCGTAGCTGTTATTAGCTGGTCAGAGCCGGTCCAAGCTAATCACATTTGTGATACTACCAGCGCAGGGACGGATACCTGTGACCGGCAGGTTTCACAATGTGTATACCACTCAAGAGAGTGGTTGATTTATTTGTCTCCACACCCCACTGCGTCAGGTTGTGAAACAAGGTCAGTTTTTAACGTGGGGATCCGAGTGTCTCCACACGGGCCTCTGGTCTTAGCTAGTCATAGCTTGTCCAAGCTGGTCCAAGCAAATCTGAACCGCTCGAAGTTAGTCATAGCGGTGATACTACCAGCGAGGAGAAGGTCCATGTGACCGGCATGTATCAGAATGTGTTGATTTACTTGACTCCTCGCTGAATTAGGTTGTAACACACGGTCAGTTTTTAACGTGGAGACCCGAGTGTCTTCACTCGGGCCGCTGGTTTTAGCTGGTCATAGCTTGTCTAAACTGGTCAAAGCTGGTCTTAGCTGTGATACTACCAACCAAGAGATGGATCCCTGTGACCGAAAGTATCAGAATGTCTTGATTTACTTGACTCCCTATTGAGTCAGAGTGTAACACAAGGTATTAGGTTGGTGCAAAAATAATGACGTAATAATGTCGTTTTTTGACGTAAAAGTTTTTAAAGTGGGGACCGAATGTCTTAGCTGGTCATAGCTTGTCCATGCTGGTCACAGCTGATCAAGCTAGTGATAGTTGGTCTAGCGCAGAGACGGATCCCTGTGACCAGTAAGTATCAGAATGTGTTGATTTACTTGACTCCCCATTGAGTTAGGTTGTAACACAAAGTCAGTTTTTAACGTGGGGACCCGAATGTCTTCACTCGGGCCGCTGGTCTCAGCTCGTTATAGCTTGTCCAAGCTAGTCAGAGCTCGTCTAAGCTACTTGTAGCTGGTTTTAGCTGATCAGAGCCGGTCCAAGCTAGTCATAGTGGTGATACTACTAGCAGGGACGGATCCCTGTGACCGGCAAGTATCATAATGTGCATACCACTCAAGAGAGTGGTTGATTTACTTGACCCCCCCACTGAGTCAGGTTGTGACACAAGGTCAGTTTTTAACATGGGACCCGAGTGTCTTCACTCCGGCCGCTGGTATTAGCTTGTCCAAGCTGGTCAGAGTCGGTCCAAGCTAGTCATGGCGGTGATACTACTAGCGCAGGGACAGATCCCTATGACCGGCAAGTATCAGATGTTTATACCACTCAAAAGAGTAGTTGATTTACTTGACCCCCCTCCCCGAGTCTGGTTGTGACACAAGATCGGTTTTTAAAGTGGGGACCCGAGTGTCTCCACTTGGGCCTCTGGTCTTAGCAAGTCATAGTGGTGATACCACCAGCGCAAGGACTGATCCCTGTGACCGGTAAGTATCAGAATGTGTTGATTTACTTGACTCCCCACTGAGTCAGAGTGTAACACAATGTCATTTTTTATCGTGCGGGCCGCTGGTCTTTGCTGGACATGACTTGTCCTACCCATCGGTAAGTATCAGAATGTGTATACTACTCGAGAGTGGTTTGCGCCCTAATATCTTAACACCTGTATTATATCATATTATCTACTTCTAGGCAATATCACTCTTCAGGTTTATCTATTTTGCATATTGATTTTAAAATGATTTTTTCATTAATTAATTGTCATTCATCGTTGTTTTTTTTTGTTCGAGGATTGTTTTGATTTTCACATCAATGTTTAGGAATATCATCTTTTATCATCTTTTATATCTTTCAATGTTTAGGAATATCATCTTTTATAGTGCCGAAAATGTTTGAAATTTGCATTTTACTTAGCCTTCAACAAGTGTGCATCTATTTGTAAAACTTTCCTTAACTATAACAAGCCAATTTATGAATGAAATATTCATTTATAATTTTTGTTTCAAAGATTTCAAGTAGTGAATATATATCTTACTTTGCGAAGCGATAGCGAGCGGGCGAAGCCTGCTAGTAGGTCATAAATTATAAATAGAAGAAATTCAAAATCACCATATTATCGCCAAATAGCAGCTGCTGTTGTTGAAGTTATTCGCCTCAGTCAGCGAGACAGGCGCTAAAGCACAATTTCTAAACTTTGCCCTTTATTGTTTGCTTAGTCTATGTCAATTACACAGAGAACTCGAATATAGAGAACGTTTAACTGTGTACCTGGCAAGTTCTATGACCTGCGAATTCAAGCATGCGATGTATTGTTACATTTCTACAATATACGACATCAAAAATAATTGAGGAGTTTATTATCGTTCTATCTTCTATTGTATTATTTTAAGAGCAACTTTAGATTCAATTTGATTTTTATAGCTTCTTCAGTTGAAGGAAAAAATATATTATACTGTTCAAAAGTTCTGTTGATAAGCAGCTGTTTAAATAGAAATGGGATAATATGCAAATAAAATAGATCCATATCAAATTTAGTTAGTCATTCTTATGGTGAATGATTTAAAATAACCCAGAAAGAAACACGTTCTTTCTTCAAGAAAATTAACAAAAAATAGAAAAAGCCGTTCTCATAAAGGTCAAGCAAGCGTGTTCTGGTTACATAAGAAAAAGAGATTTTGAATGAACAGAAATCCTACAACTACAATATTGAATAAATGTCGGTATGTTGGGCAGGTAATTATATTTTGTAAGAATTCGTTTGAAATACCCTTGGCGAATAAATAATAATAATATATATTTGACTCATTTCTCAAATATTTTTGACAGGGGCGAACTTTTAAAAAAGGTCAAACGGATTAAGAAACAGCGTTGTCGAACAAATTAGTCAAACAAATCTTATTTGACATCGAGAGAACAATTTAATAAATCACTTTAAGAATGAGTCAGAAATTGGGACACTTGGTTCTTTGAAAAGATGTAAGAGAAAATTGAATCATATTACTTTTCATCCACTGGCTAAGATTTTTTCTGATATTTCATTTGAGACGCAAATAGAAAAGATATCGTATTAATAAGTCACTGATTTTGTCAACGCTTGCTTGATGGATAGCAAATTATTTAATAAATATCAGGTAATCTAATAAATAATGTTTTAATTCAGGGCCAGAATTTTTTTTCTTTAATTAGAATTTATTTATTAACAGTTATTACAATCTCCATAATAGTCTTTTCGCTTAAGGAAAATAGAGAGTAGAAATCGTGTATCAAAATGGCTCTGTAAATTGTGGAATAGAAAATAATCAGATAGAACAAAATCTCTAGAGAATAAAGCTGATGCCCCAGGTGAGCTCTTCAATCTTTTTAAATATGAGCGGCCGTGTATTTAAAAAAAAACACACACACTTTTGCAACTGATTGAACTGATATTCTTTCTTTTAAAGCAATTTAAATGTTTTAACTGCTGTCTATAGATGTGTTTCTGTAAGCATAACGCCGACCTATAAGAACTCAAAGATGCGCATGTAGGATATTAGATAGAATCTCTTGCCTTAGCGAGCAGATAACTGAGATGAGTTAGTGCCCTTGGCACAGTGTGTGGATAACCAAGGGAATTAATACCCTTGGTACGGTTAGAGAACAAGACATGCCGCGACTAATGTCCAGACACACACTAATGGGCAACAAAAGATGTTCCTAGATGGTAACCCACGAACTGAACTCATTTATCTGCTCGCTAGGTGAGGGGTTCTATCTAGAACCCTAAACGCATATGCTTATTCTTGCTTCACGAATGATTTTTTTAAATCACGAGGATCCCATTTTCTAAGTTGATACAGATGACGATGAAATGGCGTGAACTAAAATTTTTTCAACCGTAATAATTGGGTTCAAACAAAAAAGGTCATAGTTAAACTTAACAGGACGACCTGTTCTGGTAAGCTGAGCTCTCACTTTTCCAAAAACTTTCAAACCATCTTTGTATATTTCGTTTAAATAATCTATCCCATAAAATGCCTGGATATTTCGGATTGCTTTTGCAGCTTTATTGTTTTTTTCTAAGCCCGTCTAACTTTCCATGTTTAATATGTCTCACAGGCACCCGCAACTTTAAGAGGATCCTGTTACTAAGTAAGAGAAACTGTACTATAACGACGTAATGTATTCATTAAAACCATATAAATACATTATGTATGAACGCTAACTAGCTTGTATCATTATTTAAACGATTTATAATATCAAAAATATCGTCAGTCTTGCGGTCAGCATTCGGTATAAGGGGGAAGAGAGTTGAAATTTTCGGCTTGCATGTTCTCGTTGCTGCATTATTCTGTATCTGTTGGTGAACGTTTTTCCATCTTTCACAATCAATAATATGAAATTGAGATTATTACTGAGTTAGATAAATACAGAATTTATTAAAATAGTGGATATATAATAGGACTTTGATGATTAGAAATACACTTAGCTGAAAGACTCATTTGATTTATGGTTGAGCAGATGAAAGGTTATAGAAATAAAGTTCATAGTATTCTCAAAGGATATTCTTGTGATGTGAAATCTATAAAGAGTGGAGATGTTCGTCAGTGACGAGGAGTCGTGTGGCTTGTGAAAAGCCTTCTTGCAATGTTTCCCCCTTGAGCCGTGTGGAGCTCAGGGTTTTATACCTAACGATTGGCTCCCAGACAGAAATTTGGATTTTAGCATGGAAATGTTTTATTGGTTGGTGCTAACAAATGAGAATGTTGTGTTTAATGCGGTATTTTGTTTTAGTGTCTGTTGCTATGCAGAAATCATGCTGATTGCAAGATGAATAAGGAACGATAGGGTAGATTTAGGTGACGACAAGTCTACCACTGTTGGACTTCAGATATTTCTTATGGGGTCACCTGATATATTTGTTTCAAATACAAAGCATAGCAAAAAATTGTTTAATGGTAAGCAGTCAATCAGTTAATGAGAACTACTTAATTTGTCTTTATATTGATTTATTGAGGGTTAATAATTAGTAATTTATTTTTAACCGATGACTGAGATAGCTGCTTCCTTATGGATAAATATTTAATAACAACACAGTCCAATCGAATCTAAAAATGGGACTCCAGATCTTGTAGGTTATCTTTATTTAATCATATCTCGAACGTTCTGACTAATCAGATGAATACAAAATCAAATGATGTTGAAGGGAATGTAGACTTTTATTTGTCTCTGTGCATTGATTTTAGTCATATATCAATCTTCAAATGTATCTCTTAAACTTAAATAATTGATTCACTAATTGCGAAGTTCCCACCATTTGGTTAGTTGGAAATACTATAAGAAGAACTGAAATATTTTACGATGCCATGTGAAAAATTTAACCAAATATAGTTTTAAAATATTTTAACTTTCAAATTCTCAAGAGTTTTTCTTACTTTCTTAAAATATGTTGATGACTCACATTTTTCTGATTTTTTCATTTTGTTGTAATCCAATTTAAATACCACTTGCAGTTTGGTGTTTGTTTTCTTAGAATTTAATTAAAATAATTTTTTTTTTATGTCGAGAAAAAGAGAAAAAAAAAATGCTGAGATGCCCTTTTGCATTAATAAAAGATAAAACATCAGCACTTATTTTTGAACCCTATCTTGATCGAAAGTTATTTTTTTAATCATTTCACCCCAAGCAAGGCAATAAAGCCTCTAAAAGGTAAAGTGTTACTACTGAGTGTGAAAGAATATGAGAAAAAGTAAAAACATTATTAAGGAGAAAGAACAATAAAATAGAAGAGTTAATAAAGAAGGACAGTAGATAATAATTGACATTGCATTAAAATTTTTGAAGATCAAAGTTGACTAAAAAGCAAGAGACTGGGAAATTTATTATTAATTTAGTTATTACACGCAATAAATATTTTAACACAGCAAGTTTAGGGAATTATTCAACCTTTATTTCAATTGCTTTAGTATAAAATAAATATTCGTTGTATAGAAATAACATCTTGAATGTAAACGAATTGATACAAGGATAGTGATATCTGACATTTTAGCTTGTCATTTTTTGTTAGAGATACAAAGCTATAGCGATAAATGGTTAGCATCGTGTATATTTAACGACAGTTTCAGTAACTTTCATAGATTCTGTAATATTCATAGACTCTAATTATTTTTATACTTATATATAGATTTTTCAAATATGGCAATGATAATTTAGCAAGTATACGGCTCATCAAAGGATATATGCAATTTATATATGCAATTTATATATGCAATGGTAGGTGTCTGTGAAAATAGTTGCTATACTTATAGAAGTCCTGAAGTTCGACAGTCTAAAATTATTATAATTATTATAAAACGAGTATATATTCACCAGTTTTAGTAGTTTGTTTCAGAGCTGATGACCTACACAAGTAATTTGTCTTTGTTTTTATTTGTTTTCAGAAGATCATCGAAGACTCACCTATGATGACTCTTCTTACGGGTTTGATTCATTCTATGGAACACATTTAATTGTCTGTGTATAAATGAGTGAAAATGTTTGAATTGAATCATTATTCGATTTGAACAATGAATAGTTGTCTTTAATAGTGGAAGTGAAGAGCAGATACAACGTCAAATTAATAGTTCATGTTTTTTCTGGTGTTCAGAGATGCATAATGGTAATAGCAAGCTTGAAAAGATGACGCTATTTCAAGCAACGTAATAGGTAGTTGGATGTTACTATAGATATCTTCCGTCGGTGGATATACACTGATTTCAAACTAAGGCACATAACATTATTTCTTTTAGTTATACACATGCAAAATATGTGAGAGTACGGTGATATAAAGTCGGCACAACTGCTATGTAACAATATTTAACATGGCGTACGGACAAAAAGGGTTAAACAAAATGATATTATTTTTATTTTGTCAGAAAGAGACCTATTTTCCCAGGATATAGCAAAAGATGTATGAATTTTGTCGAAACAGTTACACAATGCGGTTCAGTTAAACACAACTGGCAGGTCAGGGGCCAGAGGTTAAGGTCGTCTGCTGAAAGGTGTCAATGGGAAAATTGTCAGCCACAATTTCCTTGAGAAAAAATTAAAAGCAGAAGATTACGTCAGGAAGGCTAACATCATATAATGGCTCCTACCGAAAGAGGAGGGGATCTTCCAAAATTGGAAGTGTGAAATAGAAAACGAAATAAAATGACTGGTTGAATTTTAGGAGATTTACATTAAACCCACCTATCCGCCCGCACCACACCAGTTGGAAGGGACACCCATAATTACAAGTGCCCACGGGGCCAAAGTTGTTGCAGTTGAGGTTGCGGTCTGAAGTTGCGACCGGGAGTTAAGAGATTTCTGCCATAACGCTGTTTTGCCAACCTAATGATAATAATAATAATAATTATCTGCTCAAGAAGAAAAACTCCGACGAAATCCTTGTACCGTCCGTGAAAGTACAAATCACAGCACTTGAAGATAAATCAAGTTGTTGCTGAAGAAAGACTCCGATGATAAACCTTGTGCCGTTCTAGAAAGTACAAACCACAGTACTTGAAGATAAATCCAGTTGTCAAGTCTGGCCACCCTTAAAGAAGGTACCCGAAATTTTCGTTCCGTCGCCAAATGTTAGAACGGGTTGCGAAAAGAAGAAAAAGAAAAAATAACTATAAATATTTTTTTTATTTTGATATAAACATCATATCGTGACTTATTCGGGCGTCGTCCATTTTTATTTTTCAATTTTGTGTGAGCGTATTCAACTCCTTGGTTTAGATTGGTTGAGATACCCCAGTGATAATTCAGTTTGACTCTTTTAAGATCAAAAATTACAACGGGGATAAGAGAGGTCATAGTTAGAGAGGTCAACTTAAAGACCAGCTGCTGTGTCAAACGCCATCAAACCCCAGGATCGATCCTGACCAAAGCGAGGAGACCGGGATTTGACCCGGAACACTGCCATATCTGGTGGCCGAGACCAGGCCGTAGCCCGGAATAACGCCACACTATAGTTAAACGTTTGTAGATATTTACAAAGATTTACTTAATGTGGAACATGTTTAGTGTAGCTGCATGCATAGAGTTTTCGGCTCTTCACAATGTCCGTTGATTCTGGGGGTCGTCTGTGTTCCCGTGAATCCCTGTACGATCTCATCCTGCCAAAGCATCTTGGAGGACTGGGATTCCCAATTACTTAGATACTCACTGATGCGGTGAAGTCTATTACTGTGGCCCCGTTTGTTTCAAAGCGGAAACCGAATTCTGTTTACTAATGTTTATTACAAGATGTTTATCACAGTCTTTCAACACTGTATGACTAGACAACGAAAAAAAACAAAAACAAAAACAAAAAACACAGAAAACGCACAAAGATACAAATTACAGACAATAAATTCCAATATATAATACAAATATGTACATATCTCTTTTGCAAAGTCTTTCCTACTATCGCATTATACACATAGGTAAATGTCTTATCTCACCCCAATCTACACTACAAATTCGGAAAAAAAGAATTCGTTTTATCATCCAAATCAACAATTCCACTTTAACTTTGTACCCTACACTGTGAATGTAGATATTATCTTCTGTCAATGTTATAAAACGCATTTCATATATATTCAGTCTAATTTTTTTCTCAATTCAAAATCTTTGTTCGTTGTGTTTTCTTTCTTTCTTTCTTTCTTTCTTTCTTTCTTTCTTTCTTTCTTTTGTGCATTTATTTCTTCTAAGAACTTATTCATTGAATATCCAGCAGGTATTTGGAATTAGCTGGGTTTTTTTTCTATTTCTTTAGTTAATTTATATTTCGGTAAATAGAATCGTACGTTCTACTCAGATCATATACGATTTTAATGTCTATGAACAATGTTCTTTTGCGAGACGAAAGAGTTTTACATGTAGATATACTTATTTGGCTAGAAAATGTTAAAAGCGCCTTTGTAAGACTACACAGGGGAGGGTGAACAAAACAATCTCAAAACAGAGACCAAGATGTCTACACAGCTGTTTTGTTGAAAACCTTTCTTTTCAGCTCTGAATCCTGGGTTACATATCGCAGCCATATACATTTCATAGAAAGATTCCACCGGCGTTGCTTACGATCCATACATTTTGTCACCAACATGGATGCCCTCAAAACAACCAAAGTTCCAAGCATTAAGTCCACTCTGATTAAAACCCAGCTACGCTCGACAGGATATGTTTTTGGAACGAAGAATATTGTCTGCCAAAAATTATACTATACAGCGAACTATTATATGGCCAGTGTAACAGAGATGCCTCCAGGAAGCGTTATAAAGACAGCCTAAAGAATACTCTCATCCTGAGAAAAACGGCCCTTACCATAGAAGCTTCTTACTGCCAGTTTGGTGCCTCACCAGCCAAAAGACAGCAAGCAATTTTAAAGCAAGCCGGCGCACCAGCCTAGAGAAACAGCGAACTAAGCGAAAAATGTGTGAGTCCTCTACAGACCGAATATTCCTCTGCCATCATTGTATTAGGTTGGTGCAAAAATAATGTCGTTTTCTCACATAGTAACATATGTGAGAAAACGACATTATTTTTGCACCAATCTAATAGATGGTCGTGCCAGTCTCATATCAGCATTAACAGCAACCAGCGTGTATGCACCAAGTACGAAGGACAAAATGAACCAGATCTTTAGTCATGTCTTCGATGCAATCGCCAACACAATAAAACACACGAATAATAATGAATGTAATGACAACAAAATCTTTTAAAAATGAAATAAAATATGTTAAAAGTGTAAAGATAGTAGAGTCGAAACTAATTTATGTCAGATTTTATACAAGTCAAATTTTCATAATAAAATTGCTATTAACCAACCGATTCTGATAAATTTTTTTTGAAATTGCGAAAAAGATGAACAGCGATCATATAACAATTAAAAATGACTAAATTTAAATATTGGCAAGATAAGAGCAAGAAAAAAACAGGCTTTAAGAATGTCAAAAGAAGAGATTTGATAAAAATTGAAAACAAGAAAAGATGGATTGAGCAGTAACAAGAAAATATTTGAAAAAGCTGGTGATGTTTATGTAAGCCGGGAGATAAAATGCGGAAGATAATGAACGCTGGATTAAGGAATGAATCATGTCAAACTTGCAGATTAAATTAAAACATCACAAATAAAGATGCTTAAGTTGTACAAAGAAAAACATAAAAACTGACTATTCAACAGTAATTTTAAGTGATGAACATGGGATGGACTATAGATTATTAGTTCCTTCATGGAAATAGTCAACTGATACGAATTAGAAGACAAAAGTGGCTAAGTAAAGTAATAGTATCGTAGACATTAAAATCATAGGTTCCTTCAGGGTTTATGGTGATGTAAAGATTTAACATAAATGCAAAGAGTTATTGTAAGTTCTGGGGAAAATACTTTTTAAGTTGTACAGGTTACAATCAAGAAGATTTAGGCTAGATTCATATTAGATACAGTTTCTTCGCATTCCTTAACGCTTGCCAAAAAAAAAAAAAAAAAAAAAGTCTAAATGACGCCAGATTGTCATCCCAATCTTTCCAGATATTAACCCAAAAGAAAACGTGTGATCCATCATTAAAATGATGCATATGAAAAAATGTAATGCAATATTCAAACAAAGAAAATCTTTGGGAAGCAATGCAAATTACAAATAGAAATGTTAACGTCGAAACTAATATAAATTTGTTATATCAAGTTATATAGCAAACATAGACATAACTTGTTTTGTGATAATGTAGGTATTCGACTTCATATTCCAGACAGGAGGATAAACTCAATAAGGAAACAGACGCATGTTATTTTATTTAGGGACAACACCATTGTGCGCCCTTATAGCAACAATAAAAACAAAGATATTAAGAGCAGATAACTCCGACCCCTTTCTCTAACTAAGTGTTCATCTGACTAGAGTGGAATTTTTAGCACTTCTCCTTATTCATTGTCAGACTATTGTTAAGCGTATGGTGACAGAACAAAGAAGAAACGACGGAGGTTTATTGTGTAAACAATTGTATTAACGTAAAAATACAACAAATGGTAAATTGGTGTAAATGTCTCACGATGAAAGATAAAGATAATTGTAAAAGTCGTCCGCAGAAGCATACGGTAGGAGAAGGAGGGTAAGTTGTGACTTACTGCGGCGATGGCCTTTGGCGAGTTGTCCTTGGAGATGGGAGGTCGCGTTCCGACAACCGTTGGGAATCCTGGCTGTTGTGACGTCCGACTACCGAAGATGTTGTGGGGTTCAGCGTACCCGGATTAAAGGAGAATTTAATACGGGATACCCTGCCCACAAAATTACAACGCAAATTTTAAGAAGAAACAACACGATAAGGAACGTTTGTAGAAAATAGAATATTGTATATTTATTTTTTTAATTATCTTGTGAATAAGGTAAAAAAAGGATTAATGTTTTAGTTAGTTTGCAAAATGTGATTTTGACAAAAATGTCTGCGTTCGCTGTCTTTTAACCGAGTAGCAGAGTAATAATGTCTGTTTCTTTTGTTTTTGTATATGTGTAAAGGAAAAATGGGCGATCGATTTAAGTTGAAAAAGAGAGTGTGAATGAGGAATAAAAGATAAAAGGAAAATGTACTTATGAATTGTTTTGGAGTCAGTTGTAAATTTGTTGTTGTTCTTTCCTACTCCACTTTCGGCTCTTAGTGTCAGGTTGAATCAGTGATGAAATTTACTGTCAGTCTTCTGTGATTTCTGCGCCCTTCTGACTCGATTGACTTGAGATTCTCTATTTATTGTTGACTTTTTTCACACTGGCACGTTATCTTTTTTTTAGTTTAGCAAATCGCCTCCTTTCATTAGTCATAAAATTAATTTCACACCTTATTGCGAAATCTTTTTTTAATCGTTTTGATCCGATTTTGTGGGTGTGCAAATCTACTTTGTGTTTTTAGTCATTTGTTGGAATGATATAGGATTTGTATCCTATAACGTCCCTTTGATCGGCCTTTATGTCCTTTTCTTGGGCTCAGATCAGCTCTAATTTTTATTTTGTTTCTTTAGGCAGGAGAGGGTACTACTAAGTGGAAATTCTGGATTGTATTTTTCTTTGAGTGTGTGTACGTAAAACAGAAGCTATGTCCGGAACTGATGCATCATTGACGCAATTTTTAGTTTAGTCTTGGGTTTCGGAGCGTTCACATCCGGTCAGTGGTAGAAATTTGTGTAACATGAATCAGAAAAAAAGATCTGGTTCTAGGAAGATTATATAACACTATTCTTTTATTTTCCGATTAACGGTCAGCGAAAGAGTATGAAAGAAAGAGAAACAAAATTGACATCTATTTTCTAACATTTATTCTAGAAATAATAAAAAAAGAAGTGATTTGTTTTTTCTCCACGCTGGTGGTTTCCATAGGCGATGGAGGTGGTAAAGTTAGCCAGGTCTTCTTTGCTCATCGATGTCTGAGAAAACATTGAAAAGGTAAAAGCGAAATGACAGCTGTCCCTTTGGTATTCACCTAACAACTGCTTGAAACTCCAAGGTTTACAGACATAACTAATGTGAATCTTTCCGGTAATATTTTTAATTCCAAAATTTCTTTATTATGTAGGATCATTTGGATAATCTGAATCCTTTCTGATCTAATTTCTGGTTCCTAGTCTTGTCATCCCATTTACAAATGGTTTAAACGATCTATCTCCTATTGTCAAGTATCATCATATTCAGTGTCCCTAAATTTAGCTGACAGGCCACTTCCATATTTGGGAATAAATTCTTTGTCAGCTCATATCTTACCAAGATTTCAAATTTTTATTTATCTATTCTTTATATTTTTATTTATTTATTTATTTATCTCTCTATATCCCCGTCTGTCTTTTCTATTTTCTTAACTACATTACTGCTAAAGAAAATAAACATTTTGGGTATTCATTTTTTTAACTTCTCCAAAAGTACCACACAATTACTCTTTGCTTGTAAAATAGATAATTCGTATTTGCCACAGTTATAATAATTATATTTTTCTTATGTTTTGATGAATTTTAGTAACTATGAATTTGATCTGAGATCAGAATTCTGTTGCCTACCACTCAACTCTGAATGTTTTATACAGTGATGTATACATTGAAGTATTTTAAGTAATTTGAGCTTTTATTGTTGTTGTATATTCTTATAAGTGACAATGAATCAATTTAGTATACGTTAATTATTAAGCAAGGCAAATGGGATTACTGAAAATGACTTTTGGGTTTAAGAAATGAGAATAAAATAATTTCAATAATAAACGACAACTTTTAATATTCAATTTACAAAATGAGAATGAACGTAGGGCGTCTCAATGTTGAGTAATGATTAACGTACTAGGTGGCCATTACTGTTGAGTAGCGAGTTCGATTCTCATTGGGTACTACATACTTGTGGTCGCGTTCTAAACTAAGCTTAGTATATACATTTTGCGGTACAACCTCCCTCATCACACCAAAGAGGGAGAGAGTTGGTTGATACCAACGCTAGACTGACAGTGGGTCGCAGGGATCGGGAAATATTTGTCCTTGGCTAAATGTGTACACGTATGGGAGGGCACCTCACGTTAAACCGACTTTGTATTACATCCTGGTATCTCTAGGAAAATGGTTAATACCAACATGAGAATGAAAATAATAAGTGTATAAGGATTACTTTATGGTTACTCGGTTTTGTAAAATCCATGCTGCGTAAGGTAAAGGGAAAATAAAATGAATGTTTGTTGTCAGTAGACGTGTAGTGAGAGTAAAAAAAAAAGAATATAGAAAAGGTGTTAGTTGGCTACCACATCTATTCTAACTAGATCAATATCTTACAATAACATGACAAAAAATTTGGTTCGTATGTTTCTCTCTCTGTCTCTTCCCTCTTCTCTCTTTCCTCTCTCTCTCTGTACCAGAAAAGGACAATAAAAAATTGCTCTCAGTAACTTTTGTTTCTTTTTAATCCCTCTACTTACGTTACTTGCTCCTCCAGCCATTTGCTCAAACCTATCAAGCAGATTACACGCTGCTTTCCTATTTTTCTTGACTTCGGTGTGTACTGTGAGTTCTAAATTCCCCAAACCTTCTTTCTCAGTGTTCCTAAAACTGTCACCTCTGATTGCTTTCAACAGTTACTTTATATTTTCTAATTTCCTTAAAACTCCATTCGTCTATGTCCATGGCATTCTCAACATTCATCCGCAGAATAATTCTCAATTCTCATTTCTTTTATTTCTTTTATTTGTGGCAAAATTATCTTGCATTCAGTGTCATATAATAGTACAATCATTACATATCAGTGCAGACCTCTTTTCTTAATTTCTAATGTTATTTTCCGATTCCTTATTGCTGTGCTCAATTTTAAGTATTTTTCGCTTTTCATATGCTTCTACGAGGGATCAGTAAATTTCCGTACTTGTTCAATTTTAACAGCCCGATGCGGAACTCATTTTTTAATTAACTTGTCTTTTTGTAGCAGAAAAGCACAATTTACTCATTAGTTAGAGATAACAAATTAAAGCCAAATTTATACAATTATTAGAAAACATATATTTCTAATTACACACCAATATTCGTCTAGCTAAATCATACACACGCTACACAGATTTCTACAACTACGTCCGTTCGTTTCCCTTATATAGGGCAGAGAGAGCAAAGAGAGACTTCACACACCATAAGGGCTACCCGAGAGCACAGCTGTCCGACTATTAGGCTGTGAAAACGACCTCTTGTAAATACAGAAAGAGAACACACTCCATTATCAACGCGACAAGCCCAAACCGATAGCCAACAAGAAGTCAGTCGGATTAAGCATACCCCCTTTTCACGCTCTCAATTCAAACCTCGTACACCGTATATTCGAACGCTACACTATACGACTTAACAGGCATTTTGATATCTTGTAAATGAAAATACATTTTTGGCCATTTCTCCAAACCAGTGCCTAATTTGTTTCTTTTCTCCAACCAACTTCCAACTCGGATCATTTTTCTCACTATCATGTATTTCTACTTAATCCTTTCTACTTTTTCTATTTGTTTTTTCAGTGTTTAACAAGTGAAGGCGTTTTATAGACTTCTGATTGGATACCAGCCTATTTCATGATTACTGGCTGGCTTTATTTTGAGTAACTGTAAAATTGTAAATTAGAATGTATTGTAAATTCTTCGGTACTTTCTAAATCAATGTCAAAACAGGCTATAAGCTGTGTATGTGGGTAGCGTTAATTAAACACTGTCTTTCTCATAATTAAATAATACAAAAAAGTATACAATAAATAAAATTATTTCAAGATTGCTTACGTCAAAGTCTGTGCATTCATATGGAAAAAATTAACACATTTTAGTTATTTCTGTTAGTTTACATATACATATAGCTGAATGCTGTTTTATTCTTTGGCAAAATTGAATTCATAAAACAAAATAAAAATTGAAGAAGTAGCGAAAATATTTTCTTCTATCTTTAGATTTTATGCATCCTTCAGATAAGCATAACTTTTGTCCTGTTATTTCTAGGGTACAAGCAAGAAAAATGCTTGTATTTGAATTTAAAATACTCAGTCAGAAAGATAGGACTAATCAAGCACAGAATAAAACGAGGATATTGAATGGCTAAAGAAAGTACCAGCCACTGCCACAGTAAGCGTCAAATTCAAAGATCTACCCTCTTTTACTTTCATCAGCGTTGATCTTTCACCGCAAGCCCGGTCAGTAGTATCAAGTCACGGATGAATGGGGCCAGCGACCTAAAGATATATTAATACTACCTAAAAACGGTAGCTGATGATTGAAAGGGACTTTTTCTTCTACTAGGTCTGTTGACAAGATAAACGGACACCTTTCTCATACGCTAAGTCCGTAGACAAACATTGTCTGCAACCACTTTTTCCGTTATTTCTCTTTTTTGTATTTTCATATTAAACATATTTAAATAGAACAGCTGTTGACCAGTTTATTTGCGCATCCGACGATCTTGCACTTACCCTCCATAAACTTGGAGTTATATCATTGCGTAATATCGTGCATATATTTACCGCTCTTCAAAGATGAAATGAATATGTTGGAGGACTGTTTCCCAATGAAAGAGTAGAATCTGAAATAAACAAAAAAAAAAAAAAAAAAAGAAACAACCTGAAATATTAAAATATGTGGTAAGACTGGTATTCACCATGATAAACAGGAAGAAAACAGCAGGGTGGACTCTGGGTTAACTGACTTGACAGTGAATTTTCTTTTCTTTTTATAAACACTAGGAGGATCATAAGATTATTTTTTTTTTAAATTTACTTGAGGTTAACCCTAGTGATTAAATTCTGTTATATATTACGTGACCTGCTGTCTACTACATGGATGCCAAGTTTTACTTTTAATGGCTCCCACACTTGAAATTTTGCATATTACTAGATATCAGGTCAGTTACACGAATGATGTTAAATGCATGTTTCACTTTCACGTCAAGCTTTGAAGTAAAACATTGAATAATATGCAGGTGAATTAAGGCCTTGTTATATTCTTTCAAAAAACAATGTGGTCTTTGTTTTGCATTCAGTATATTATGTCCACGAGGAAAGTAAACAGCTGATTTCTTAACTTCATACCTCAATTATCAACAGCGATAATTTGTAGGAATGAAATAAATAAACTGGTTGTTGGTAATAACAATACACACGCACACAAACACACACTTACACGCGCGCGCGTACACACACACACACACACACACACAAGTTTTGTTAAATTCAACCGATAAGTTGTGTTTAATTTTTTATTGTATTTTTTCAATTTTCTAAGATATTGTAAATTCGGAATTGTGGATAAACTGTCCAAAGTTAATGTTTTCTTCTGTTATTATTCAAGTAATTTCGACTGACTCAGTCATTATCAAGAATTCTATGTTGTTAGTATGGCCGGCAAGTTTTTGTCAACTGCATCCTGATATTTTTCGGAACGTTGGAATTCAAAGTAATCTAATTGCACGCGTATTGTAAAAGTGGCGTCGTGTGAAAAACTTACACAGGGCTAAACCGAACCGGAAAAGAATGTATCAGATATTTATACGTATTATTATTATTATTATTTTAATAACTCGGCACCTCACCCCCTCTATGTAAAGGGAATAGTGTTTATGAATTCTCGCGTCTTTTGTGAGATTGCATTTGCTTTGTAATATCAATAATAATAAAAAAAAACAAAAAACAACAACATTATATTGACTACACCTGTATCGTACTCTCTCGCGGGTTGCCTAGTTACTTGCCAACTCGTGCACATATCGATCATCGCATAACATTTAACCAAAATACAACTATTAATATAAGACAAATAATATATAGCACTCAATTCAAGAAAAGGCTAAAAACTCTAGACACAATTATTATACAAAAGGAAACAAACCACATTAATCTCCTTTATCACAGGAGATGGTATTTTAAAGTATTTCGAAATATATTTAATATGCGTATTAAAAATGAAACAGACAGAAATTGTCGATTGAATTTAACAAAATTTGTTAAGATGAATTCTTACTGCCTAAATATACTCTCTCTCTCTTTCTTTCTCTCTTTCTCTCTCTCTCTCTCTCTCTCTCTATATATATATATATATATATATATATATATATATATAGAGAGAGAGAGAGAGAGAGAGAGAGTACAAGAAATATGTTATACAACACTTAGTTGAGCCACAAACTCGCCTCCAGGTTGGCTTTCCTACGCCGCGCATTGACAGGAGATTCGATTATGGCGGGGATTGTTAGGGACGCGTTCTCTTTCCTTACTATCAGTCCCCCCCATTTCGCGGTTTGAGCGCCATCGTAAACACTGGGATCAATCGGATTTCCTTCGCGAGTGTCGGTCGGCCTTGTTGGCCGTTCCTCGGTCCAGTGACCTTTCACGGTCTAGGAAGGTTTTGTATCGTCTTCTAGTGGAGCGGGTCGCGAGGGATTCTCTACATGAGCGGCTCGACTTGTCGGAGGAGGAGTTTCGCTCTTTCTGGTCTTGGGCGCCAGCAGCGGATTATCTCAGTAACCCTGAGTTTTCGCTTACCTGACGATTGGCTCGGAATTGGCTGCCTCCCAATGACAAGATCTTCATATGGGGCTTGGCGGATTTGCCAGACTGTGAACGGTGTGGCTTTGGTCTAGAAGAAATGGCTTCGCAAGCCTTCTACCATTGTCCCCGGGTCTGCCCCTTATGGGACCATGTCGGCGAGTTGACGGCTCGTCTCGCTCCCGAAAAGCTCGTGCTCATCGATCGCGCATACGCGTGTGACAATGTGTCGCCCCCGTATTCTGGGGTGAAACGAATGGTATTTCTGACGCTGCTGGCCACGGCCCGAATGGTGATTTGGACGACGTGACAGGAGGAAGTCTTACGAGGCAACCGTCTTTCTTCTCAGGATCTGGTCCGATTCTTTGAGCATCAGCTCAAGATGAAGATTAGAACTGATAGAAAGCGCTTGCATTCAACAGTCTTCAGCGAAAGGTGGGTGAAAGAGGCGAGCTTGGTTGGTTCGTTTGAACGTGGCTAGCCTTGATTTTCTCTTTTAGGTCAACCTACGTCACATCGGGGTGGTTTCCTGTGGAGCCCTCCCCTTGGTTAGTTTAGACAAGTTTTTGTGTACCTAGTTAATGTGAGTAAATGTTATTCCGGGCTTGTTCCCGGCTGCCTCTTTTGTTATGATTCAAGTCGAGATTCCTAACCTCCCCAGTTTGTTTTGGCCCCCTTTTCATCTCGACTGGGTCAGCTTTTATATTTTCCCATGTTCGTATATTTCTTCTCCTTTCCCACCCCCTTAGCGAGAGAGCCGCTTGATTTTGTCCAAATGGGCAGAATACAGCGGCCTCTCATTTTGAGGGTTGGGCCGGCCCTACTAAAAAAACATGAGTTATGTTTAGTTTCTTTTATGTTAACATTTTAGATTCTTATTGGGTTCATCTCCCTCTCCCCCCATTTTATTCATCCATAAATTTTTAAGTACACATATATAATCATTATATTTTTATGGTATGGGGCGCGTTTTGTAGGACCCCCTTGAGAGGATGTTGTATTATGTTTTATGGAGGATTGATTGGTGACGGACGAGTTTTTGTGGTGAATGGGCAAATTGTAATGAGTGAATGGGTCGTGAACCAGATTAGCTAGGTATAGGATAGTTAGTGACGACCAGCCTCAGCCCCTCCCCATTTGTGCCATAATTGTGTAATTTTACGCAATAAATATCCAACACTAAGTTGAAAGAAAATGTGATGACGGAATACTAGAGAATGTGAGATACGGCGACAGCGTCATACGAATGGATTTTCAATGTATGCGATTAATGACTATTAGTAAACACGGCTATACCTTCTAATAATCTATAGCTAGTTGGAGATCTGTTGGCTTGTCAAGTTGAATTTATAAAAGAAAATTAACTTTGAATAAGTCGCTCTAACATTCTGTTACATTCTTATTCATGCTACACTAATTTCCATCACTAGCCGGGTGTGAACACCACGAAGGCAGGAAACAAAATTAAAAAAAGTCGTTTTTGCGCATAAGCTCCACGCATCATCTCCGGTCCACAAAGTAAGCTCTGGCAGTAGTCAATCGCGAACGTTCCCGCCGGAAAATGAGATGCCCCTGAGGACTACCAGACTACTCTGTGAATGACCAAGTCAGCCTCGTTAGTCTGAAACTGAACATAGACAGAATATTCAAAAAACAATTAAAATATTTAATCTAATCATAAGTTATAGTCATTAAAATGTAATCAAATTTCCACTTACAGAAAGCGAAATCCGTGTCAATCAATGTATTTCGTTTCAGCAAATATGGAACAGTTGTTTTTTCATTTCATCTTACAGTAAATTAAGTAGGAAAATAACTCTTGCGCTTATGAGCATGTAGTAATATTTAGATTAAATAAAAAATTAGCTAGCATGTCAATGTGTTACAAGTTTGTCAAAATATCAGAGAAAAAGCAGATCAACACCTCCACACACACACACACACACACACACACACACACACACACACACACACACACAAACGGAATAATCCAGAAAAAGATTGCAAAAGTAAAATGTAAAATAAAATTAGAAATTTTAGCAGAAAGTAAATTTCAATGTATAAAAAGAGAATTTGTATCGCTTAAGAGCAAATAAATACAAGTTTATTTACTCACTTTCCCATTGTGGCAAGAAATGACATTTTAATGTGGGACTTGATTTGGTCAACTCCCAAAATTGCCCAATTCCCGCGACCACAGATGAGACTTTGCAATAGGCCTTTGTCAGTCAACTCAAAAATGCCAACTCGGTTATACAAATTTATACCAAGCAACTCACTATTTCTCAAAGAGATAAGCGAAGCAGATATAAATCAAAAGCCTCACTGACAACTGAAACTTGGTAGTTTCTCGAAATTAATATCCTTATACAAACCTTTCTCCTATAAAATGTATGAACATTTTACAGGATCATATACATGTACATTTCTCCGATCATTTCAAATAATAAAACTTTTTATTGTGAAAAAATACATGCATAAAATCAATTTACATTGCAAAACGTGAATAAATTCCTTCGTTTTAGTTTTTAATCAGTTATTGGAAGAATGATTAATTGCCAACATTGTTATAATTGCTACAGTGCGCTAAACTGAATCAAATAATTTTACGCGATTATTAAAAAAATCTGAATTTACTACCAGAAAATAATGTTTATGTCGAATTTATAATGTTTTTTTAATACTATGTCGCAGACAAACATGGTACTCCACAGCTTCCTTGAATATGTGCGAGTTGCAATGATTTTTTGGGAAAGCTATTTGAGTCGTTTCCTGTCGCCTTCTCCACAGTTTGAACACCAAAGCTTTCATTCTATTAGATTAGTTGTTACCCAAGGCTAGAGAGTCCAGTCTACCCTGCTATTTAACCCATACCTTGTGGGGGGATATATGCCTTTCTTTCAGCAATGTGAAGTGAACGCAATAGACCAGACCAGAATTTTAACTCTGATCAACTCTCTGGAAGTCAAGTCACGCCGACTTACCTGCAAAGAAGTTTTATTTTCTTTGATACAGTGTTTTTCAAACTTAATTTTTTTTACTTCATGGCGCATTTGTAGAATAACTAAAACTCTGGGGTACACATAAAATTTTATTAAGGAAAAATTAGCAAAATGACATTTGAAAATAGGACAATAATAAAGTCTCCTGAAATAAGCATTTATTTTTACAACATTACATTGTATATTTAAGCGGTACAGCTTTTATTTAAAGGAATTTATGAAGAATCTGCTATTTTAAAAGAGGCCAATAATGACTGACTTAAATCCCATGAGGAAGGCAAAAGGGAAAGTATTATCCATTCCTCAAAGATTAGAAAATTAGCATTCCATTTAAAATATCAAATTGCAAAGACTTGACTTAGTCACGGAAGCCATGTGCTCGGTGTCTCTAGCTTTTTAAAAAGAAAGACTTTTTAATATAATAAAATAATTCATAAATTACTCTTCTGACAATTTGAATGCGCCTTTCAGGGCGCATTAGTACGCCCGGGCGCACTGGTTAAGAAACTCTGCCTTTATGTTATTATTACTGGATGCCATATTTCCGTATTTTGTTTTATCGAAGGAAGGAAAGAACGTAAATAAAATTTTTATCAAAAGCAAAATAGATTAGATTTATACAATAACCACTACAAAATTATAAACAAAAGATCGTTTACTGTTTTAATCAACAGTTCTATTTCAATACCTGATGTAATACCCTGTTATATTATTCAATGTTTGCACAGATCGTTTTTCTTTCGTTTGATTGATTCACTCAATTTTACATTTAATTTAGTTGATTAAGTTGCTAATAAAGCGAACCAGTTTTTGAAGAAACTACGTCATTATCCACACGGTTCAAGGAAAAGAAAACACGTCAGTCTCCGCCAACAAATACATTTCGGTTGCTTTTTCTAGTAAAGCTTTAATTCTTCCCAGTGCAAATAGTTTTTTCTTCCTTCACTAACCTTCACCCATGGACAACATGTCTCTCGAACACTTAATTCTTCGTTAACTGACAAGGTCAAACTATGAAAACAAAATGGACGATAAAAGGTGTTTGTTTGGCGAATTAAACAAGAGTTTGCTACCATCTCCGATTTGATTGATATATATCTTTATATACTGTCAAAAAAATTAAACAGGGAAATACGTACTACGTTCAGATGGATTGCAGATATCCAAAATAGAAAATAGGCATTACTTTTTGTTAATTGACGTAAGCAGCTTAGCAACGCATCGTCCGTCTGGGAGTATTCATAAAAGTCAAGACAAAAAAGCTTAAACGAGACATAAAGTCATTGAATGACGCCATTTGTTCAAAACAGTTGTTTGTAAAACGCTGAAGCTCGAATAGGAAGTTAAATAAATTTACATCCTTTTAAACAGAAAGAACATTTCACTTGATATGTGTTCCTTGCATAAACTTGGCTTACTATAAAAAATTATTATTAATCTTGTCTATGAAATTGTGCTCAAATAAATTTAAACTAAGGTTTATCAGGTTCTGCTTGGTAAGGTTTGTTGTTCTTAGTTTAACTAAAAAAGCAGTCACAAACAAAATGTACATATAATGTAAGTGACGAGTTGTTTAGTAGAGGTGAAAGGAAACTATACATTTCAACAAGGCGATATTTTCATATCGTTTTATATGACAGAGTAACAAAGGAGATATATCGTAACCCCTTCGCTACTCCATTCACGTGATCAAGGGCGGATGTTATATATCTTCATGACCTTGACCTTTTCTTCATTGCGTTACCCCACTCCCTTTCAATTTAATATAAGTTCATTTAGATTCACAATAAACCTAATGTATTTTTAGTTGCTTCATTATTACGAACTTAGTCTGAATACTTTTTGAGAACATTTCGATACATTTTGTAATTCGTAGCAACTTTGGATCTATTTCTTTTTGATTTTGAATGGAATGGCAAGCCCAGTTTATGTTGTTATACACCCTTATGATATACACTAGCAGTTTTTCGTAGCTTTTTCTTCATTTCTTCATTTATTTCTTCCATCTGTCGGATTCACGTCTTCATTTTTGAAATGTTAGTGGCTCTCTTGTGACGTCTATCCCTTTATTTGGGGCGCACAGGCCATATTATATCACACCCATTACAGATAAAATGAACTAATATGCATGTAAAGTAAAGAAAATGTTAAAAATTAGGAATTGTGTAAGGTGCTACACGGACGTGCGTGTCTATGAAAACGTTCAGTCACTAAGGGGAGGGAGATATCCTCATGACCGGGACAAATTCCCGGTAGATGTTGCATAATGGAGAGAGAAAGAAAACAAGGAGTGTCCCATTTTTTTTAACTGCCTGACGGCGTCTAGGCGAACCGACCAGGTGTAACCCACATGACCCATCCCTGGCCAAATTGAGAGAAATTTATTTTTGTCAATGTGTCCATAATGTTCGAGTTCGTTCTGTACTTCGTAGACTAAAAAAAGGAAGATTGGTATGGTGTAGTTGAGATGTGAAAGATTAACATGAAAACGAAAAGGTACTTGTTTGAAGTACTGTGTTATCAGGGTGCTGTGGATATTGTGTATCATTGCCACCTAACGGCGTCTTGGCGTTTTATTCAATCTTTTTCATTAAAGTCTACTCTTAATTAAATCTATAATTTATTTTAACCACTTATCAGAGAAAAGTCACACTCCTATAGACATTTTACTTATTTATCATATGTCCTGTCGTTAAATTTAAGCTGAATCGTAATATCCAATTCATAAAAATGTTATAAGAATGAATACTTAAAACTACGAATTGAACGACAATGTTTATATTGTCGTACACTATCTGAACCCCAATACTTTAAATTAAACGGAAGTGCTCACTTCCATATACTCAGCCCATATGACAAAAAACAAACTGTAATTTCGTCCGGCTTTCGCGCACCCACTTATTAAAACATATTTTCTCCCATGACTGATATACAATATCCCGGAACAAACAAACTATCGAACCTTGTAGATCACGGCAAATAAAATCTATTTCAACGACATCTTATCTCTATTTATTGTTTTGTTATTTCCACTTTTTCTGTTTAACTGTAAGGCCGCCATTACAGTATTTCCAAATACTTTTTGCGTGTTTCTGCGCTGCATATTATTCTGGTGATTACCGTTTTGTTGTTACTTACACAGTATTAAGAAAGAAACAATGACATTTTTTAATGTTTTTATGTTATTTAACGAACTTTCTAAATACAAAACTGGGGATTGTAGTTTGGAGTTTCACTCTTATTAATTTTTAAACTATTCATATTTGCCTGATTAGAATTACTGGTTTTATAGCCTAATTTATTGAAAGGCGACTCCTATTAAGAGTTTGTTCGAGTTGAAAGTATATAATAATTGCTGAAATCTATTGTTCTGAAATGCGTTAACTGAATGATAACAGAATAAAAAAGTAGTGACCCAAATAACATCTAAACAATAGGATTTGATGACTAGCAACAACCCAATATAAAAGCAAGTCTTAAGATATTTTCTTATCAGACAGCTTCTAATAATACAGAAATTTAAGTGTTATAAAATGATTACGTGACTTTTTTTTAGCATATTTTTGGAATTCATTCGTGCATATATGTATGTCAAATATTGAGAACTTGACTGCATTAATGTTTTACATTTTTATGATGAAAGAAGCAGTTCGCTTCCTGTTGTGATCTTTGACATAGAGAATTTATTTACATAAAATCGTTTTCTGTTGTGACCCTTCTCTAGTAGAAATTTTCCGTATATGCAACATAATAGTTTTTTCCTTCTCTCATCAACCGCATGCACAAATACACAAAAATTACAAATCGTTATTCTCTGGTATATACACCATAATCTAATTATGGTTAAAATGTGAAAATGTGCACGAGCCTGAATTTGTCGTTCCCCAGACAGTACTTCTCCATTGGGAAAGAACGATGGTTAATCGATGATGCCTGGGGTGTTCCCAAAAGGAAAATGTCGATGGGTCTTGAGTAATTTTTTCTCTCCAATTCTATGTACGTTTTCAACTCCAAATTTTAAGCAGACTTTGTGCCATACTCTGTTCGAGTAGTTAAATACTCCCAATGTAAAGTGTTTCATCATGTCGTTACGTCGGGTGAATAGCGCTGGTTATTTATACCACTGACTGTGCATTAAGTAAAAGAAAGTAAGAAAATAAATTAACACGAACGACTATATTTTTAAAACTTTATTAAAACAAATGCGCAAAGCCAAAATGATACTTACATGGATACCTATGAATGTAGTCAAGGTTACTGTGACAAAATTTTGCTTCCGACTCCATGCTTTCCGGCCAACTTTAATCTGCAAAAATTTAAACGCAATGTCAATCGCTATCGACTGTCCACCTGATTACTCTCTTCTCTTTCTGCTCATCATTAATGTTTCTGTTCCTAATTCTTCCACACCCTGTAACCACTTGTGTTTTAGTGGTATTAATCCCTTTCTTGGGGTGATTCCGATTAAAAAATCATATTAACTAGTACTTAGGTCATCTATTTAGTGATAATTTAAGAATGTTTACAAAAATATTCACTTCTTTTATAATTCTAATATTCTCTCATTAACAATTACTAAACAGAAAAATCTGCATATTTAGCTATCTAGAAATATGTATTTTGTATATTTTCTTTAACTTTTAGCTATGCTATATCACTTACGCTGACGGACTGCTCGAATATGTTCGATAACTGGAAAATGATATTTAAAAACTTAATATATGAAACTGTAATAAATGTTAGGGCTTAATAGTTTCACAATTTCATATCAGTTTTATAAATGCCTTCAACAACTATTGCTTTTAATATTTATCTGTACCACACATTTAATGTTTAAATCGTTAATTTAAACAGAGATGAAATTAACTTAAGTTAGGTTTCTCGTAGTAACTGTACTTACACAGATGTTAATGTGTTTTTAGAATTTTATAGACATTGAGTTTATTATTCATAATCATAACAAAATGTATAACCAACAGTAATAACAATGTGAACAGCAATGATAAAGCCATATTGGTTGTGACTATATCAAAAGTTCATAGTTTGAAATCATTTCAAATTTAACAATATATAAAAGAAAGTTTTAGATACACAATCTATGTTTTACGTGTTTACACATGTCCAGCAATAGAAAACCTTTAATAAATAAAACTATAAGTAAATTTTGTGAAACATACCTTCAGTATTTTTCCCTCCAATCTTCAAGTAAAAAAAATGCATGCGTCATCTATGGACAATTTAAAAAAACGTTTTTCTCTACCGTTCATGCGAAAATCTATTTTCTCCATGAAGCATGTCAATGTTCATGGACTAATGTATGAGTTAAGGAATTTATATACTGTTTTTAAGTTTACAATAGAATGAATGGATTTATATGTGGGTGGGTTTATTATGGAAGTTCATTTTCCGATCTTTCCAAAATCTTCAATTTTAAATAAACCAATTTATTCGAATAATAGGAAATGCTTTGGAAATTAATTTAAATTGTTTTATTCAAAATTACCGTGTCCAGAAAAACACTTTTGTTAAAAATAATAAAACATTCATGATGGTGAGCCTATTCCTTCTCCTTCATAGGCATTTATCTGTAGTAAGATATTCTGGGTACTTTGTAAATTGTGCAAGAAGTGTGAACTTTTGGTCAATGTATTAATGATCATAACTTTAGACACCAGAGATTAAATTGAGAAGCAAAAGATTAATCAGCATTGAATATTGTGGCAACTCAGTTATTAAATCATTGCAGATCTCTTTATACGGCAGAGAGTAACGAAAGGATTAATTATGACAGTCAGGGATTGAGTGGAACAAATGTTGAAGATGAAAATGGGAAAGAAAAGTGACTCTAAGAAGAAGAATATAAGCGACAAAAGGAATTGCTTATAAAATGACATAGGCATGATTATCTAAAGAGCATTTGAAGAAAGAAATATAATCCCTACAATAGAAGCTTAGAGCAGTTGTATTAGAACAAATTACACTAAAACTAGTTTAAACAGTAACAGTAAACATAGCAAATACGGTTTGTACGAAGTCAAATTTTAAATTGTAAGTCTTATCGTAAGTAACTGTAGCAAATTAGGTAGCTCATAAGGTTATAGACATGATTAGGTAAGAAAGAAACAATTAACCATCCAATGGTTTACGCACAAAGCAAAAGCTGTCCTAGAGGAGGGAAAAATAGAAAATTTCTCTGGAACTTGAAAATTCAAACAGATCACCCAATCTTGTCGAGAAGAGCAGGCCGAATTATCATAAGCAAAGAAATGAATATATGTCTGATAGTGATTTTGTTGTTCCAGAAAATCCTGAAGCGAAACTTAAAGAGAATGAAAAGCTGGTAAAACTTCCAAGGAACTGACAGAATTGTGAGGTCGGAAGGTGACAATTATATATAGTTGACAATTATAACCATCATTATTGGAGCAATTAAAATGGCTCTCCGAAGAATCTTGGAAAAGAATTGAAAGAAGTGAAGATCTGGTGAAAAAATTAAACCAATTAAAAAAGCTTCGGAGTGCGCAGGGTTATTGAAGAGAATTGTTAACGTTTGAAGAGGTTTCAGTTATTATTAGTGTGAAAACTCACTGAGTATAATAGGAAAAATTGTTTAGCATGATCAAATATTAAACAAAATTAATATCCATATATATTTTTTGTCAGTTAAAGTATTTAAGTTTGTCAAACAAACCAAAATATTGTCTCCTTCGTCAAAAAATTAAATTTTACTTATTCGTTGATTTGCAATCTGTCAATCAACATGTACTATTGATGAAATTCGGAAAACTAAATTTTTTATGCTGATAGAACATTGATATAATTTCAGGGAAGACATCAGATTCCGCTTAACCGCGACACAAGAAGAAGGCTGTTATCCTCATCTTTGTTGCCATATTCACGATGTTTCGGTCGTTGTACGCCCCGGCCTACTTCAAGTAATTGGTATTTCGAACTGAATCCTTTATTTTGTCCACCGAGTAGATTGTTCTACTTCTAGTGCCATGTCGCTTCTGGATGTCTCCGTATCAGTCCTCCCTTTTAACTCTCCGAGTTTTTTGTAACTACGTATTGAACTCATAACTCTTTCGGTCAAGTCACTGAATTCAACCAACGCTTTTATCCACTGGGTCATGTGCATTTGAGGTGAATTAATTTTGGGGACTTATAAACTAAATGTCGCAGTTATCAATTTTTTAACATAGCTCATATTGCAATTTTGTTATTATTGTTTTTCTCTAGCACCCTGTATTACTGGTTCCCATATTGTATTTATTTCTATACTTGTCTGGCTTAGGAGATTTTTTGTGGCCGATTCCTGTCTATTATTTCAACCTCATCTCACAGGGGGCGGTGATCTCCCTTTTCTGTCAATATGTTGTCAGCTACGCATGATTTTTTTTTATTTCTCCTTGTGTTACGGCTTTATGGTGTTCCTCCAGTTTTATCTTAAGACAGCAGCCTGTTTTCTTTATATTTCTTAGCACAGCTGCATGGGATGGCGTACACACAGTCCCTAATCATGTTCTCCTCTATGGGGGGGGGGCTTTACTAGGAAGAGGTGTCTGCGAAGTGTTGAACCACTTTTGAAGGTTGTCCTGATGTTATGTGGATCACATTTTTCCGATAATCCCTTCACATAGGATAGGCAGACCCCGGCTGTTTTCTGAGTGTAGTTTTTCTCTTGAATCATTCTACCCCAGTTTGTCGGAGCTGCTGGCATGTAGCTAGGGTAGTGGTTACGTTGTAGGGTACTGCTTATACTGACCATTTCTTGATCTTATGTCACTGGATCGCTACTTATGACTTTTACGTGATATTGTGTAAGCAATGGACAATCCCTTTTTTACACTGTATGAGTGGTGGGAGTTGTGGTATTGTCTGGTAAATGTTGGCTTGCGGTATACGGATGTCTTGAACCCATGTTCTGTGCGAGATATGAGGACATCCAGGAATGCGAGTTTGTTGTTTTCTCTCTCCATTTTGAACTGTATCGATGATCTTACTGAGTTCACATTGTCCCGTAGTAACTGGACCTCTTCCTGGTGTGGCAAGAGTATGAAGGTGTCATCTATGTATCTAAGCTATAGTGTTGGTTTTAGTGATGTGGTTTCTAATGTCATTTTTTCGAAGTATTTCATGTATATGTTTGCCATTGTTGGTGATAATGGCGAGACCATTGATAAGCAATTTCTTTACGTGGCAAGCCTTGAAACATCGTGAATATGGTAACAAAGATGAGGGCAACAATTCGAACAATGTAATTAACGTAAATAATTACAATACCCCATCACAAAAATTTAGATAAAGAAGAAGGCTGTTTTGTTTATGTGTAGTAACATAGATACACTTAAAATAATGTTAATTTTCAGTTTCGGTATAAATTACAGTAACAAACAATTTCCTCATTAACCATTTACAAAACTGATATACTGATTTGCTATTGACCATTAAACGGTGGGTAAATGCTGCACAAATATGCATGCCAACAAGTAAAAAACGAAACGAAAAAAATAATTTTAAAATGGTAGTTTTTAGAGTTATATTCACTTTGATTATATACAAAAACGATAAAAATCATATTTAACATTTTTAGATAATAAAATTAAAGAAAAAAGTAAATAAAGAAATGTTTTTTTTTTAAATTTAATATTTTTAACATTATGCTACTTCTTGAAGCATTACATATACAACTGCAACTTTGCACCATCTCAACGCCTTTTCTCCTCGACAAGGAGCATATACATATAATGTATTAATAATGGACATTAGTACTGCTGATGCATATTTTATTTTAAAACCCAGAAACATATTGTTCTGTACATGAAATCATTTACTGTGATCAACTAAAATACAACGGTGGCTATATCGCCCAACGTCAAAGCAGGCTATGGAGGAATTATTGCCATTGTTTTGATTCATGACGACTCTAGAGGCGGAAAATAACAAAGACAAACTGGCTAAGAGGCGCGACTAGACCGAAGCCAGCGGCAGTACGTTGCAGTTTTGTCACCTGATTCTACAAGTCACATATCACATGTGACTCAGAAGTTGTTACGAGAACATCGTGTGGGGGTTAATGGCAAGTTGGGATTCATCCTGAAGAAATCCATGTTATCGACATTTCTACTTACTGACCATTTCACATCTCTCATCAATCATAAAAGTCTGACTGCGGTGGAATAATCTTAACGGAAGTAGATTTTGGTAAAAATGAGAACTATTTCGGATTTTATATATGTTTTTATGACGGGCACCTTTCTAAGACTTGTGACAGGAATCTAGTCCTGTATCTACGTCTGTACAGAAGTATTTATGTGGGCTAGACATTAGAATTCACTTTCTGAGAGACGGGGCCTCGTCAGTCAGCCTCGTTGCAATCGAATAATCAAATAACACGTTCACGCCACTGAAATGATTGTTAGAAGCTGGAATGTCTATTCTTGATTTAAAGGACAATGAAAACGGAAAGAAAAACAAATCTGGCAAGACTGAAATTTGATGTTGCCGCTTTACATAAAAGCAGACTAACAGAGAAAGAAAATACCAAAATCCTGATTCAAATAGCACCAACATTTGGAAAGGGAAGGTGAACGCTGAACTCAAAGGATTCCTTTGCTATCGAAGTTAATTAATATAAATATATACTTCTTGTCCTTTAGTCATGTAGTCTCCACTGAGAAGCCACATTTCTCAACAACTTTGGGTTTTACTGCTACAGTACACGGTGTTCTGAAACGGTCCCTCATTTAAGTTCAAAAATACTTTCACAAACTTTAAATCTAATTAACAAACACTTTCTTACGAATAGTAAATTAACTCAAATCTTCAACCGCAATCCCCTAAAAATTAGTTATAGCTGTTCTAGAATTTTAGATAAAATTATTAAATCACACAATAGAATACTGAAACTTTATAATGAGAATAAACGCAACACAAACACAATTTCTAATATAGTCCACGTAACCAAGCTATGTAATTGCAAAATCTAGATCAATATCCTTCACCAGACTCTGTCACCCTTTTGCCTTCTGTTACGAAGATGCATTTTTATAATAAGGGATTCCACTGAGTTCTACTTGTTATTACAAAAAAGTTTTCATTCATGAAGTAGTTGTAAAATAGAGAAAATAGAAATAGAATGTTTGGAAGATTCTAGATCATTTTAGTATATTCAAGAAAAATCTAGATGATTCGAGAAACATCTAGAAATATGCAAATTAGGTGTTAGCCCCTATAAAAATGGGATTTTGGAAAAGGGTTGTCAGTTGGTGAAGGGGAATTTCTGCTGTTATCAACTCCGGCTTTTGATTCAAGGACTATTATATCTAGCCGAAAGAATCTCTATAAAAAGTTGCCGACCAACCAAAACCCAAAAGAGAATTTCATGGAACAAATTTGATAAATAGAATTTTGACTAATTTTCATTGACCAAACAAAAATTAATATTTATTTACACACCTTTGTGGATTTCCAAATATAGCACTTAGATTACTTCACTAGCCCTAAAGATATTTGACTCCCTTTCTTTCTCCCGCGTAACACTTCGCCAGTAACTCTGTGTTTTCTGTTTTGTAGGCCACAATTGTTTATCTTGTATATATTTTATGTTCTGTTTTAGTAAATTAAATATTTGTTTGTGATTTAGCTCTGTGTTGTGGTAAATCATTTTTTTTCCTTTGTTACAATCATCAACACGTAACACTTTCCTATCTTTTCTTTATTCTTATACGTCCCCTGTTAAACAGGTGCCTAACGAAATCCATTGTATATATGTGTTATATCTCATCAAATGAGAACTCCAAGGATATTAAATTGTATGTGTGGTCCACTAGAAGTCCTTTTAAGGGTCGATATTACAATCACATATCCTCTTTTACTAATAGAAGTAAACGTAATATGACATCACTTTCTAAAAATTTTTGGAAGCTAAAGGAGGAAAGCAAAACACCTAAGGTTTAATGGAAAATCCTAAAACAAGTTAGAACTGCAAATCTTTGAACGAACTTTGTTTTTTTTTATGTTTGCAGGAAAAAATATGCATTATTAAACTTTTGAACAGCCAATTATTAAATCAAAGGTGTGAAACCACAGATTTTTGTTGGCATATTAAAGATCTAACATTACAATCTTGCTAAACTTTCAAATTCATAACCCTAAACGTTTAAAATTATAACTCACCTCCTTTGATATACTTTCTACCCTCTTATATACCTTTCTACTAATCTATCTTAGATTATGATTCTTAAAGGTTTTTTGCACACATATAATATTAGTAATAGTATCAAATAAATTGATTTACATCCGTATTATTCTACAAGTTATACAGTCCGACAATGGGTCAAAATTTGCTTATAAAAGTTATATTAATATCCCATACTTTTATATACGCTTCTACTTATATATTAAATTCTGAACTAAAACGTATTGTTAAAAAAAACAACCAAATAACTTATGTATTCAACCTAACAAGAAAAAATCTCCACCTCTTAATTTATTAATTTACAAAATACATTTTTTGATTACAAAACGAGTAGCAATAATTCCAACCTAAATATACGCAATTCAGCTCTGGCATCGTTTTAAAGTTTAAAAAAATTTCCAATTACTACTTTCGTTTAAACTTATCCCTCCATCCTCTTTCATCGTTTTACTCTCTCCTATTCCCACTTTTCCTCCGCCTCCCATCACTCTTAGGAGGCTTGGAAATGGTGTGCCTAAACCGTTCACTGTTGCTGTTGATTTTAAATTTTTCTGGCCGAGCCATCACTTTAACATATCAACAATCCTTCACCAAAGTTTGCTATCAACAAGCGGGCCTATTGTTTCACACTGTCACCCTTTTGTCTTTCCTATCTTTTCTTTATTCTTATAGATCCTCTCTTAAAATTTAACCTTTTTTTCTCAAACAAATGGAAAAAAGGGAGTGACGTTCCACGTGCGGCCTGATTACGAACAGAATTGTTCATAACCATTTTGGTTCTCATCAGTCGAGGTGCAAGGAAGTTGCATCTTTGTAATGAGTAAATTGTTTTTGTCTATATGAAAAAATATATATATATATATATATATATATATATATATATATATATATATATATATATATATATATATATACATATATAATAAGAGATTATAATAAAAACATTTTCAAATTGCTACACAAAAGCTACTATGATTGTATTTCTTCAGGCGATGGTAAGTAACCCCTCATTTGTGTCTATATATATATATATATATATATATATATATATATATATATATATATTCTGCGATGAGGTATTGTAATTATTTACATTGTTCTAACTGTTGTCCTCATCTTTATTACCATATTCACGACGTTTCGGTCGTTGTACGCTCCGGCCTTCTTCAGGGATTGGAATTTCGAACTGAACCATTTTGAACTGGACCTCATTCTGGTGTATGAAGGTGTCATCTATGTATCTAAGCTATAGTGTTGGCTTTAGTGATGTGGTTTCTAATGTCACTTTTTCGAAGTATTTCATGTATATGTTTGCCATTGTTGGTGATAATGGCGAGACCATTGCTAAGCCTTCATCCTGACGATATATGCCTGATCCCATTCTGAAGTGTGTTGTTTGTGTACAGAAAGTCAGCATCTTCATCAGATTATCTATTGATATACTGGTCCGTTCTCCGTGGGATGAATCCGTTGTTAGTTTGTCCCTGGTTACGGAGAGTGCCTAAACCGTGGATACCTTGGTGAAAAAAAACTCACTACGTCCATGCTCACAATCTGGTAGGACTGGGTGGGAGCATCCTTGATTATTTCCACAAAGTGGGCGGGGTTTCGGACATATCAAGGTGACTTTCCTATGAATGGATCAATTATATCTACAAGGAAACGATTCAGAGGGTGGCATACATAGCCTTGGCAGGTAACAATCGGCTTGAGTGGAATATTGCCTTTGTGAATTTTGGGAGACCGTATATGTGTGATAGTTTGGTGTAACGCTTCGACAAATGTCTTAGGCGCAAAGTGTTCCTTGTTCTTGATTAGGATCTGCAACAGTTTTCGTTCTGTTTTCATTGTTGCATCTTTCTTTACTTTACTGTAGCTGCCATTTCTAATGAGGGTTTCCAGTTTTCCTGTATATTCCGATTTGCCCAAACTTAAGGAATCAGCACATATGCTACGCCACAAAAATACACTAAGCCGGTCAAACATAGAAATGAATATAATATGGGAACCAGTGATACAGAGTGTTAGAGAAAATATAAGCCCTGGCTATTGCAGTGGTGAACACAAACTTGGAAAGTTGAGTTAAAGGGAGATAACTGAGTCATCCAGAAGAGGCATGGACATAAGTAAATTGTTCAGTTTGCAATTCCAATCACCTGAAGAATGTCCTGAATATGGCAATAAAGATGAGGACAATGTAAATAATATATATATATATATATATATATATATATATATATATATATATATAGTTTATGCAAAACTAGGTAATCCGTATGGGTAGAACCGAGGAGGATGATATGCAGAGAGCTCAATGTAAATTCAGAGCAAATATGTTTGAATAAAAACAGATCACTTTAAGGTTCCATGTAATAAATTATTTCACCACAGCCCTTTTAAAGGGCTCTGGATCATCAGACTTTACTTCCAAAGGTTGAAATGAAAAATGAAAAGAAATTTACACATTTCTGGCGGGCCGTATTAAGCATATGTAAATTAACGAAGTGAGGAATTGGGGGGGGGGAGAGAAGACATGAGTAAGTTAGATGTACCATTTCAATTCTTTATCTCTAACCCCACTTGGTGTGGGCCAGACATCGCTTTACTTAACGTATATCTAGATATGGATGGGTAAGGGGTGAAGAAGAAAACCGACATAAAAGGAAGAAGTATCATAAATAAGTCAGAATAAGAGAGAAGGTTTCACTCAATTTCTTGGACGCTGTTATTTCGCATTACTTTAAAGGGTATATTTGGGGGTTAAAGTTTGATATAAATCTAAATGTCTAAAAAATCTACGAAGAATTTAATTTGATGTTTGTTGGAGTTTTGGGTATTTTCTATAAAATAGTCGATTGGAATAAATTCATAGAAAGTACATTGAAAGAATAATTTATTTTACATCGAGTAATCTTTTTTATTTTCCTAAACTTTTTTCTTGTTGATTATTAAGTTGACATCTATTCGTTTGAGTTTTGTTCATAAATTAAACTCGTGACTGTTTTTAGATACCTACATAATTATCAGAGGTTATTCCAATTTAAATAATTTTATCATCACTAATGATTATTAAAGGGTAATATTATTTAAATTAAATAATCAATTTAAAATTTACCTTCGTATTATTTAAACTCACTTCCAATTGGAGAATATTAGAGGAGAAATTTGGATAAAACATTACTAACAGAAAATTAGGTCTTCTTTTATAATATTCTATATATCCATATACATACACACCTCTACACATATCCGAACACCTATCTATATCCACATACATACATATCCCTATATACCTATAAATCCATATATACACATACCCACACATCCACACAAAACTATATGTATATACCCATACATACACATATACACCTGTAGAAAAACACATACACACATATATATATACATATCCACACATACACATATATACTTACATATATACACACATATATAATTATATGTATATCTATATATATATATACACACATACAAATACCCATACATGCACATCTATACATATACACATATACACACACATATACATATACACATATACACACATATACACATACACACACATATATATATATATACATATACACACATACACCCACATATGCATGCATTCAAAGAACATATCGATATCAATACGTCATTACATTATGAATACACAAGAATTTAATTTGATGTTTGTTGGGGTTTTGGGTATTTTCTATGAAATAGTCGATTGATCCCGAGCCCTTTAAAAGAGCTGTGGTGAAATAATTTATTATATGGAACCTTAAAGTGGTCTGTTTTTATTCAAATATATATATATATATATATATATATATATTAGGTTGGTGCAAAAACAATGACGCAATAATGTCGTTTTTTGACGTTAAGAAATACGTCAAAAAACGACATTATTGCGTCATTGTTCGGATATATATATATATATATATATATATATATATATATATTACCGCCTGAAGATTTTGTGACAGCAATATTACCATTCATACGTCTACATGAAACTTATATTCATGGACAGTAGTAACATTTAAGTACTCTTTCGTGGCTTCCCTTTGTCTTTTCTCTGGGTATTTTCGTGGTGACTGCTCTGGCGAGCTTTTTTCTTTGGTGCCCGAATACATGTATTTAAACGTGCTTCTAGATTGGCATCTAGTTCCCACCATATTTACTTTTTACTGTTGAAATAGCTAAATTTAACCGCCACTTCTACTTCAACAGTTTCTTTTCTCGCACTTCTCATCTTTGCAACTCTTTTCTGTTTCTTTGCCTCCATGATAACTACAATTTTCAAAAATTTAAATGCAACGTCAATCGCCATCTTCTGTCTTCTCTTGTGCTTTCCTCAATTCTTCTCTTTCTCTTACTCCCTGTGTACTTGTAGCATTGCCGCTTCGCTTGGGGTGAAATAATTAAAAATAATTCCAAGTTAATGCATTAAATTTAATATTTCCAATAAGCAACATACTTTGCTATATTTCAAACCGAATGTAAATTGATTGGAATTGTTTGTTTTTTAATCGCTAAAATTAGCCATATTGACAAAAATCACAACATGATTCACTATATTAAATAAAATCTTTCAAAAATATACTTTTCTGAAATTTATTTGAGGAAAATTAAGTTATTTAAAGTTTAATTAATCTGAATTAAAACGAATATTACTGACTGTTAGTTTTAACTATCGCAGAAAAGCATTTTTTAACACGGAGTTGGATGTTTTTATGAGGTGTTGACACATTTATCGACAGATTGATGTCTGTGATATTTATATAAGGCGGAAATACTTGCAGGTATATAACAGTTATTGATACTAAAAATACCTTAGATTTATAATTTATTACAAAAAAATTCAGAAAGTCTAATCTAATTCTTGCAAATAATTCATCACCTCAAAAAACAATTCTATATAAAAATAATATTGTTTAACTTTGGTAATCAGTCAATAAGGACAGGCCAGTCATCTGCTATTTATATTATTGGTTGGAATATTCTTCTTTTTTTTTTTCAATCTGTTCTCTAAGACATTGGAATTTTTTATTTTCTAAAAACTATTTATTTTCGAATTTTAGCTTCCAATAATGTATGTTTCTATAATAATGCCAATTTATTTGTTTATCTTTCCAAATGTAGATCATTTGAGATTTACATTTGGAAAGATAAACAATAAAATGAGTAAATTAAGAACGAACATATCAAATCTAAGAAAATAATTTGTTATAAATACAACTTTGATGTAATTATGAGGTGTGTGCAAAATTCCCCAGCACTTTTAAAAAAAAATTAATGACCTAATACACAGTTGAAAACCATTTTTGTTTTGTCCTGCAACTTTTGCATGCACCCAATATGTTTTTCCTATTTCCCATTCTTCCATTCGTCTCTTTGGCAGAAGTTCTCGATAGGGTTGAGGTACGGCGACTGGACCGGCAACCGCATCTCTTCAATGTTTGCTTTTATTCGTGATTATCGACCAATCCAGATGATTTTACATGTATTCATAACTTCATTTAATATTTCTAAATGAATTACTATCGATAATTTTCCTAATTTTATATAAAGGAGCGTCTATATATACGATGACATTTCCCCCTTTCTATTCAATAACATACGATGACACGCCTTAAATATGCCTCTGACCATCAGACCCAAACATGTTAAATTTGGACTCATTCTTTCATATTACTTTAGAACTCTTTCCTAAAGTCCGAACCTTACACCTTCAGGCGAATTTTACATATGCCCTGCCTATTCTTTAAAATTCAAACTTTTTTTTGCAGGTCAAGCTATTTGTATGATACTTCTCGTTTTTTCAGATTTGCATCTAAATAACCGTCATTTATTTTCTAGCATTGTAAAAAATACTTTCAAAAATTCGTCTTCAAAAACAAATGCTATGTACAACTACTTAAGCTTCGTCCATATACATTAGTATTATTAATGGCATAATGGCTGTGTTTAAATGCAGCATTCCTGCAATTTCTGTTTCCAGGTCTTTATATTAAAATTGCATAAAATAAAAGTATTACTTTAAAGGTGACATGTTCCTGTCCTTAAGCCAAGCCAATATATACGCATGTAATACTCTCTCGAGATATAATTATTGAAAATTAGCATTTTAAGATCATTCTCTTGATATTAAAATAAAAATAATGACAATGATGATAAATGATGATTAATTGGCAGTCGTGAATTAACTACTTCTGTTGGAAATAAAAACGAGATACACAAAAGCTTTGTTCAGCAATGGAACAAAACTATTTAACTTTTTTTTTTTTTACTGACAAACGAGATAGGAGGCAAAAGTATCAAAAATAAAGAGAAAATCTGAAATTAGAATCAACAGTTTTTATAAATAAATAAAACAAAAGATTTTTTCGATACAATTTTTCAATCATATCACGAGTATTATTGAGATATTTGAGTTATGTTTTCCTTTTTAATAAAGAGTTTATCAGGATTTGTTTTATTTGCATTTGATTTATCAATATTACTAGTGTTTTTGTTATTTTCCTTATTTTTGCCAAGTTTATTTTTGTCAGTGTTTTTAGGAATTTTATCCTCTTTGTTACTTTTGTTGGCATTTTCATTGCCGTTTGGATGTTCGACCTTATTTGTTATGATCGTATTATTGGCTGAAATAGTCTTTTTAGTTTTAATTGCGATATTTTTAGTAGCATTATTTACAAATGCATTTTTAAAATTTTTCTTGGTATTATTTAGCGAGGAATTTTTACTGGTGAGACTTTTTTTATAATTCATCTGTTCTGTAAGCCATTTTAGCTTTTTCTGTTCTAAAAACTCTTTAGTTTTTTCCGAATCTTTTAACTTCCAGTAGTGTTTAACTTGCGGTAAATTTCTATAGTAATGCCAATTGAGATGTTCTAATTCTGGGAAGTTGGTTCTGTTTCTCAAAGATTCTTCAAGGCAATCCAAGACAACTGAATCAATGTCTTCATAAAATTTATTGGCCACAATTTCTGGACGGTTTTGTAACCAAGGCAAATCTTCCAAGCCATAAACACATACACTGCGTATTAGCCGGCCCTGGCATTTCACTTTATCCCACGCCCAAATTACGGCTTTAGAAGCGTGTGTAAAAGTGTCATGACGAGTTTCGAAACTGTTATAACCTCCGGGAGCAAAACTAAGGGAATTTAAAGTTGACCAAATATTTTCTTCAGGTGAATAGGTATCATTCATCCAGTCAAAGATTTCATGGGCGATATTGTCATTTAGCATAAAATCTACGAATTCCTTTGAAAACATACCGTATGCACTGCCTTTATAGATTTGTATTTTGTAGGGAAGCGAGTTTTTTACTTCGCTTGTCTTCACTAACTTCTCTTTGATAATTTTTATCCTTTTTGAAAGTCGCCAATTTAGACTTTTTGGATGTTTGTAAGCTTCGATATCGTTGGCACCCTTAAATAGCTTAAGGATTTCTACTAATTCTAGATTCGTCCTCAACGGAAATTCTTGTCCAGTGAGATTGATATAATATTTCCACTTGACTTTTGATTGGTTGCAACGTTTCATACATTGCAGTTCGGATTTGACGTGTCTACTGGAAGCATACACGACATTGATGCGGGTTTCCAGAACGACAACATTGGTTAAACAATCTGCTAGCGCTTTGACGAGGTCGTACGTTTTGTTGTCAGTTTTGGCATCAATGTGGATGCAATAAAAATTATGCGGCATGTAAATAGCGCGCAGCAATCTCTCCATTTGGTAGGGTGCTGTGTGCATTTTAATGGTAAACGCGAGAGGAAATTCTAGCTCTTCTTTTGACGCGTGTTTATTTTCGTAGCCATGACTCTGACGCAGCATAGAACAGTTCTTAACGAGTTTTTCAAGAGTGCATTCTTCAGGCATTTGTTTTTCTTCTTTCATAGACTTTGTTAATTGAATGTAATCTGGATCACCACGAAACAAAAGGCGGCAATCTACTATTTTCTTTCGATAAGGTTTACATTTATGAACTTTATGTTCAGAGTTTGTCGTTGTAAATGTTGCTATATTGTCTTCTGTTGTTTGTATTGCTGTCTTTACAAACGGTTCTTCAGTTTCTATAGTTCCACACATTCTCAAAGAATTCCACGTTTTCCAGATCCCCAGTGTGACCAGCAGGTAAAGAAGAAGGCCATATCCTAACACCCGAGACACTTTAGGCATTCTGTGAAGATGAAAATAAGAGAAATGAATATTTCATTACCCTTTTGAAATATTTTTTCAGTAGTGAAAGCATTCTTAAAAAGAAAAAGAAAGCAATTACATATTAATAAATGCACAGTTTGTTATTTCGGCATTTATTTTTTGCTTGCAACCCTATTTGAATTTTATTCAGAAATCAGTCTTAATTTTGTTTGCCCTTAGTTAACCTATTTCAAGTATATCATTTAAAAATGAGCTGCAAAAAAAAAAAAAAGAAAAAAATTACTGAACGATTTCATTCACATGTAAGTAATTTTATAGTTTTTGCAATAAAAAACGTCAAAGTACGGACACATTTGAATAATGCATTTACCTTTTGATTTCTTATATAATTATTTCTGTATTTTAACAAGGGATTCAGAATACATAAACACTTACGTTCCATCTTAAAGACAATAATCTCTATTTAATGTTGACAGATTGTTGTATTAGCAGTAACTATCTATATAAAATGCAAAATAGAACATTGTCAGCTAGAAGGCGGGAAAAGAGGTGAAAATACAATTCAGCTTATATATCGAACAATAAGGACAATGATATATAAAGGCGATAAATAATTTAAAATAAATCATTTAATTTTCTATCGATAGTCTTTCTAACCTTTGAATGTAATTTTCGATTTACCAATAACCTGTCGAAGAAAAAGAACTCGTTAATCAGGAGAGAGAAATCATCTGACATGGACCAGAAAATCGTCCATTTGAAACTCGAAATCATTTGAGGAAATTTGAAAACTAAAATACTCTGAGACAAAATAAAGAATTGGTATTCAAAATCTAAAACCACTCGACGAAGTTAGAAGAATTATTGATTGTTAATCAGAAATTGATTAAAGTCACCAGACGAAATCAAGCAAGTCGTTAATCGGAACTTGTTATAAACTAACAAAGACAATCGTTAATCGGATCCTAATTTCCGGCAAAAATAAGACGACTGTTAATTGGAAACCCCAAATCACCTTACGAAGACAAAAGATTTAACTGGAACAAAAATCTCCCTTGAAAGTATTCGTTAATCGGAGCCTGAAACCACTAGACAAAGTTTAGAGAATCGGTAATAACAATATAAAATCACTCGACGTATAAAAAAAGAAAATCTTTAATCGAAACCTAAAATCATCCGATGAAAATTAGAAAATTATTAATCTGAACGTAAACCCTCCCCCGACGAAGACATTAGTAGAATCGTTAATCAGAAACTAAAATCATTTGATGAAAACTTGGGTATCGTTAATCAAAATGTAAAACTTCCCAACAAAGACAAATAAATCATTAATTGAAATCGGAAACCATCTGATGAAAATTTTAAATTCAAAATGTCACTTTTGAATTCTTTGAATAAAAAACTAACAGGTTTATTATCCTTTTTTATAAAACCCGATAGCACAATTTTAAAAAGATTATTACTTTCGTTTTGTATTTTCTATGCTAAATCATCTGTGTTATTTATTATCTGTGTCTCCTATCGCATGGCAAGATATTCTTATCGAATGTTTAGACACAGCGAACATAATACTATGCATGATAAAGTAAATATGTAAAATATTAAATGTTTTTTTATTAGCGGAACAAGGATTTTTATAGCGATAAAACTAGGGAAATATGGAAATGAATGCCCATAAATATTCATGTAAATTCTGAATTCATTCTTATAAAACATCATGTATTCTTTAAAATACTTTGGTTACTGAGGTCAGTCTACTAATAAAACAAATCGATTAATCATTGTTCACGTTAAGTTTTACACAGCTGTAAGTTGGGAAAAGATCAAGCCACTTAATTTGCCACTTAATATGTATTTAATCTATTTTTGCGGATTTAAGTTGAAAAACTTTCCATTGGACAAAAGAGTAAGAAAGGTGGGTGAGGAAAAAGTTTAGATACTAAATGTATATAGCAGAAAATCGCCAAAGATCTAAAAAGAATCTGTTTCTAGGTTCAGACTCTAAAACAAATATGGGTTGTTACAAGTCATAAAGCTTTACTAATAAATAGAATTTAGCACTGAAGAAGATTTATATTAACCAAGTGAGAGCATGTAGACATGATGTAATGGCTAACAAGTTGTCTAGATCAATTACGACTGAATAGTGAATTCGATTCTCACTGGGTGCTCGGTATTTGCTGTTTTGTGCCACATCTAAGCTACGCTTAGTAAATCACGATTAATCAATCGAGGTTGGTAAAATATTTGGAATATACTTATATTTAGATGAGCATTAAAAATTTATATCGTGTGGTTTACAGTTTAGGATATCTGATTTTATTAGAAATATTCCTAACTTATTTGACGGTTGAAGATTTTATTAGGATGGAAAATAATGCCCGATTTTAGAATAAAACTTTTAATTTTATTTTAATATATTTTTATAATAGTTGCACAAAAATATATTACTCATTCCTAATGATTAAAGTGTCCTATTTGTTAATTTTATATCAGTCTCTTTCAGAATTTAACTTAAACATTATATACCGTTCATCTTGAACATAAAAAGAAGAGATTCGTTTATTTTTTTGCATGAGTTCAAGCTTGATTATAATGCTTCTCTAATTGCTGCCAACATTAACAAAGTATGGGGTGAAGGATCCATTTGTAACCGGATAGTACGGCAGTGGTTTTTGAATTTTCGCAGAGTCTCAGAGATCAAGGTGATAGAGGGCATCCATCTGTAATTGAGAATCAACATCTGAAAATACTAGTCGAATAAAACCCATGTTAAAGTGTTAGAGAAATGTTTCAGATATTTCAACAATATCGAAACATTTCAAGAAAATTGTCAAGATGAACAAGACCCAATAAATGGGTTCCACGTGAACTCGGTGAAAGTTAAAGAGTTCGCCATTTTGAAGCGTGTCCTATGCTGCATCTGCGAAATTCATTTGATACATTTCATCATCGAATAGTGATTTGTGATGAGAAATGAATCCTTTATGAAAGTCATAAACGATCGGCTCAATGGCTTGATCATAAAGAAGTGCCCAAACACTTTACAAATACGAAAATGCACCTACAGAAGATTATGGTGACTGTTTGGTGGCCCGCAATTGGCGATATCCATTACAGCTTTCTGGAATTTAACCTGAGCATCACTGCTGAAGTTTACTGCCATCAACTGGATGAAATCTGTAATTCAGTTAAGCAAAATGCAATCGCCACTGGTTAATCGACGAGGTTCAATTCTACTTCATTACAATGCTCGACAACATGTTGTCAGGATGAGACTACAGCATCGGCAACAGTTTTGGATACGAAACTTTTTCACATCCACCATATTCCTCAGATCTTTCGTCCACTGACTACCTCTTTTTAAGCATCTTGACATCTTATTAAACCAAAATACATTCGATTGTGAAGAAGATGTACAAACTGCATTCAAAGATTTCTTGGCGTCCAAACGTTTCATTGTAAAGTCATAGATAACCATTGTAACACGATGGCAGAAACATATAGATGTTCAGGGTTCCTATTGTGACTGATTTAAATACTGTTTAAATACATTGATTCAGGAATAAAAGTTCATTCTAAAATCAGACATTATTTTCTGAACAACCCAATCATTTTTATAATAGATAATTAATTAGATTTTTTTTTTTTATTCGGGTCAATTGGAGTAGTATATTTCTTTATAATATGCCTTAGTGAAGATTCGTCTTCTTTGTAATTTATATGCATTTGGTTTTTGTAATAAATGTGTATGTGATTTTGGGCTGTGTGTTCACTATCGTTATGACTTGCTTTGGGGAGAAATAGTCTAATTTGGTGTTTCATAAGGTGGTTTGGGAAGCCGTTGTTGATTAGTGTTTGTTTAACGTTATTAAGTTCTTTGAGGAAGAGTAGTCAAGAAGATGAGTTCTGGTGTGCTCTATTTAGAAAGTTTTTTATTCCTTCTATTTTGTACCTAAGTGGACATTTGCTTTTGAAGTTAAGGTGGCACGAGTTTTTGCTGGTGGATTTTTGTATAATGATGTAATGAATGTGTTATTGCTGTATTCAACGAGGACATTTAAGAATGGAAGTTTGTTTTTGTGGCTAAGTTCATAAGTAAAGTTAAGGACGGAGTTTTTCTCATATGTAATCTTAAGTGTCTCTATTTCTTTAATGTTATTGGCTAAAATAAAAATATCATCTACGTAGCGAACATAGATTTTCAGTTTACGGACCTGTGTAAATATCGTATTTTCTACATGGGACATATAATAGTTAGAAAAGCATGGACCGAGTGGATTTCCCATACTAACACCATTAGTTTGGGTGTAAATGTTGCCATTATGGTCAGAGAATGGGAATTTGGTTGTGCATGCGTGTAGTAATTTTTTTTAGGATGGATAGTTTGATGGATGGCGGAGGGATGGAATTATTATTGTATACAGAATTGAGGATAATGTCAATAATTTGTTCGACGGGGACGTTTGTAAATAAGTTTTCGACGTTAAATGACGCTATTAAACCTTGGTTTGTTTTTTTGTAGTTTTTAAAATTTGCAATTTAAAATTTATTTCGAATAAAAAAATCAAATTAATTATCTATTATAAAAAATTTAAGACAGCCAACCTTATCCTCAAAAATAACAACACACCAGCTAAGTCAAAATTACAAAGAACGAACATTATCTATGAGTTAAAATGCCCCTTAAGGAACTGTGTTCCTGATCAAACCGAACTCATAAATAATTACATCGGTTACACAACTACATGCTTGTCCAGACGTCTTACGTTACACCTATCTGATCACAGCTCCATTAGAACCTATTTAAACACACACACAAATTTACCCAACTCCATTAGGAACATACTAATAGAAAACACAAATATATTAACTGCATCCACCTGTAAAAAAAGATTAAAAATAATGGAAGCTTTAATAATAAAAAAAAGAAAAAGCCAACTCTTAACAACATTAACTACGAACAAAGCCACAATGTGCTAACCGTATTCGGAAATTAAAAACATCCCTACCACACACTAAGACATACACATAACGTACATATTCAATTAAGCTGAAAAATCGAATCATCCTTGATAATGGCTAAAGGTATAGCCGAAAGCGCTCGGAAATATAAAACATTTGGACAGTTCTTACACAGCCTTTGTCCAGAAAAGAAAGCTCTTGTTCGAACACAAGAAAAATTAAATAAAAAGCTTAACCGTAGTAGCTTGTCTGTCGTTTATAAGGAAACATGCATCTATATATATATATATATATATATATATATATATATATATAGTTGTTGGTATTTATTTTTAAATTTCACATATATGAAGATTTTCATAGATCATAAGAAAAGTGAAATAAGATATAAAATTATTGAGTGATTGTTTTTAATCAGTTCATACCAAGCAAGGCAACAAAGCCACTAAGACGCAAGGGCCTACTGGGAATGAAAGAGGATGAAAAGACATTAGGAGGAATAGGAAACCTAAAATTCCTAAACAGGAAACAAAAGGATAAACCTCTACTCCTGTTCAAAGACCGAGAGGAGTGTTAACTGGATTATAGGTGAAACTATCAATAGGAACACAACCTAGGAAATTGCTATTTTTTAACAGATATCCCAGAACAATTAAAAATGAATTTTAAACATTGGTAAGATAAAAATCGAACTCATCCACACATCGAGAGTATTGAAAACTGCATATTGAGATGGTGCATGTTATTGATGTGCTCACGGCTTCATCGAATATCGAGAAGAGTGCTTAAGTAGTAAGTAGTCTGTCCCTTGATCTCTCCGGTATAAACGGTGTTAAGTTACAAGTTATTGCTTGAGAGAAAACTCAATGAGGGTGTAGTAGTAGTAGTAGTAGTAGTAGTAGTAGTAGTAGTAGTAGTAGATAATAATAATAATAATTTGTTTCGAACGTCAACTCGAGTTGGATTAAGCACTTAATTCCAGTACTTCCGATAATATAAAGACCGTCAACATCCATCTAGGGATGCTGCATGTTCTGACAAGTCATTAATTTTCTTAATTTGAAATCCATTTTCTTTATTTAATCCATAATCCGATTGTGAAGCTATAAGTAATAATCGGTATTGTGAGTGATTTTATAGCCATAATCCGATTAAGAGCGTTGAGAAACCAAGAAAAAGTTAGAAAGGAGTTCTACAGAAGAATAAGAGCAATTCTACGTAATAAGCTCAATGCACATAAGCGGATTATGGCGCTATAAATCTGCTAGCAATACCCATTGTTACTTATAGCTTCAATATTATCATTTGAACTTTAGCTGAAATGAAGAAAATGATTCCAAATTAAAAAAAATGAATGACTTGCTATAAGACGCACCATCCCAACGTAGATGTTGGCCGTCTTTATATTACTAGAAGTGATGGTAGTAAGGGCGTAATCCAATTTGAATTAACTTTCAAAAAAAAACAAAAAAAAAACAACAAATGGTTTTAAAATATTTAGAGGTGAAATCAGACTGAACGCTAACCTGTTAACAATCATGAGAATTTTTTTTAAAAAACTACTCCATTTACAAAGGAATTCAACATTACTGCGGATGAAATAAATAAAAAATACGTTACCAACTAATGCAAGTATAATTATTTAAAAAGGATACTAAGACGAAAGAATTAAACAATAAAAAATACTTGGGAACAAAAATTCTTACATGAAATATGCATTTAAAAATAACGATGCAAATGTAGATAAACACAAAACCCATCATTAGCTGAATAGTGGAAGACTAAAAGTAGAAACGTAGGGATTAAAGAAAACAAATAAAAATACTTTCTGATAGATACGCGGCAGTGTCAGCAGATATTTGTTAAAGAATATGACAAAATAAGTAAATATAAGGATCTTGGAATTGAAATTGAAAAAAAATATAAACTCTTTAAAACTACTGGGGAGAACCAAAAAAAGTACAGACATTAACATGATCCCTTGTAGACCGTGTTTGCAAGAGATTAAAAATGGATTGTTCATCTAGATTAGGGAATCTTATCAATGTAAATAAAATATAAACAGTGTATTGCTTAACATCAGAATATGTACAAAGAGAATGCTTTACTCCAGATATCGGGTAAGGGATTACACTGAACAGAAATCAACAGATAATAATAATAATAATAATAATAATAATAATAATAATAATAATAATAATAGAAAAGAAATACAAAAATCTATGCAAAATACGTGTGATTTTTTTTTCAAAACTGTTCAGTGGAAAATGCCATGATGCCATTTCTGGCCTTAGGTCTCTGGTCGGGACCCGGAAAGAAATGAGTATACACCAAATACAAAATAATAATAATGTTGTAAATACAAACGAGATTTGCATTTGTTAGATTCTGTAAAACGTAAAACAGAACCCAAGAACCAACTATTGCAGCCAAAAATATGAAAAAGAAAGCCAAGAACAAAGATCTTGAACAGATGAAACAATGCTGCCAAGACAAACCTGTGCATGACCAATACCCAGAACGTGCTAATAAAGCCGATGTTAATAAAGTTAATACTGATCGATGGTTACGAGCATCTGAATTAAAGGCTGAAACGAAATGCTTTATTCTTGCGCGCAATATCAGAGCCTTTCACTCAGAAATTTCAGGCAAATATCATATATAATAGTGTGGATCCAAAATGCAGTTTCTGTGAAAAATATCAGGAAACGATAGACCATCTAATCTCAGGATGTTCTGTACTTGCGCCAAATGAATATAAAAATCGTCACGATAGAGTGGGGCAATATTTACACTGAGCAATGTAACTTTGGAAAAGATGTTAACAAACACTGGTATGAACATCTCCTAGCACTGGTTACAGAAACAGAAGACATCATAATTCTATGAGATTATACCATCTTTACAGGCAGGAAGATTGACGCAAATAAGCCAGACATAATTGTCAAAATTCGAAAATTTAAAAAAAATGCATACTAATTGATATGGCTTGTCCAGCGGACAGCAACACAGCAACCAAGGAATTTGAAAAACTATCGAAATATATAAAGACCTGAAAATCGAAATAGAAAAATGTGGAAATTGGAAACAGGAATAGTACAGGTGTCGAGAGGGGGTTTTATGTTTGAAGAATGAGGCAGACAAAGCGACTTATGATTCATATCTAGATACTTGGGAACACCCTCAAATCGGATACCGTCTGAAACAGAATGGCTTACTCAAGGTAAACGTATTTCTTACTGGGATCCAGCTGCAAGTTTATGGCGCTGCTTTTAACATTATCTGTCATCATATCGCACATATTTAAATGCGATGCATGTACCTGGTATACCCCCTTATCAGACTGGGTATTATGATGGGTATATTCACTTTCGTATATTTGAGCCTTAGCATAACGTTTGGGCTTGCCGATGTTAATAATAATTGAAATTAAGACAAGAATGACAAAACTAATGATAATGATTTTATATTTATATTATTATTCGTATCGTACCCATAAAAAAGAAAAGATTATCTATTTATCTATTTATAGATCAGGTTTTCTTCCTAAGAACGGCACAGATTCTCGACAGAGAATCTGTGCCGTTCTCAAGCAGTCTTGAAATTTGGAGTTCATGAATCATTACTATTTTTCTTTTCTTTTTTTCTTTTTTTTCAAAATTTGACCTCACTCAGTCATTCCTATCAAATCGTGAAATAAAAGTTGTCCTGAACGGCTACTCGTCTACATCGTCTTTCGTACTAAGTTGAGTGCATCCGCCCTCCAGTGCTCCATCCTTGGTCTTACGCTGTTTTTAATTTTCATTAATGACCTTCCCGATGACATCAGCTCTCAACTTGGCATTTACGCTGACTACACTACCATTTACTCAATGGTAAGGCTGATCAGTTTGACAAGTGGAAAAATGGCAGCTGATGTACAAAACAACCTCAAGATCGTCGTTAACTGGAGCAAACGTTGGCTTGTCAATTTTAACGTCCCCAAGACTAAACTTCTCTGTATTAATCATTTGAGAGACCCCTGTCTGCTTTCCATCAGCATGTCTGATACTATCCTCCATGAAAATGAGTTATTACGTCTTCTCGGGTTAACGTTCTCAGCTGACATGAAGTGGAAAGACTATATTGAATCCATTGCTAGGTCAACTGCTAAGAAAGTCGGTTCACTGTGTCGGACGAGAGAATTTTTCTCTCTTGAATCTATCTTGCATATCTATAAGCTTACCATTCATCCGTGCTAAGAATATTGCTACCATATATGGTCCGGTGCCCCTGCTATTTACCTGGAGCTCCAAAGAAGAATCAGTAATATTATTGGTGTAGCAGTTCGGCTTCAGTCACTTGCCCACTACAGTAAGGTTGCCTCTCAGTGCCTTTTTTTTTTTTTTTTTTTTTTTTGCAAATACTTTCATAATAATTGTTCGAATATTTTCTTCACTATGGTACCTAAACTGTATGAATTTAAACGCAATAATAGACTGGCGGCGAGATTTCATCAATTTACAGTTGAGCTGTCTAGATGTAACCGTAACTTGTATGCTAACAGTTTCTTTTCTTGCACTTATATTTATTAGGCTTATGAAAAAGTAACACAGAGCATGTCCAATCTTAATATTCTGGAGATCATCTTAATATACGTTGAAATATTCATAGGCAAAAAGAAATGCACAACTTGCTAAATAACATTAAAAGAAAATTAATTAAAAGTGACAATGCTTGTTGTAAGCGAAATTATTTTGAAAATAACAACAAGTTCAAATTTTTGGATACAAAACTGGTTTTGTAAATCAACGATGGCATGTCCAACTTTGATTGGCTAGAGTAAACATTGATACTGACCAATCAAAACTGAATTTTCTCCTCTGCGGATATTCAAAACTTGATTCCTTTCGTAGTTTGAAAATATATGCTAAAGAAATTTGTTCTGAACAGTGGTATAATATATCTGACTAATCGTTTCTGAGTGCACCCGTCTCCTAGGGGCGCAAACCAAATCCTTTTGCAGGCACACCTGCACATCAGGCGTATTCGTGTTTGTTCAACACCCACAGAGTCCACCTGTGGTTTATACTGCTACTACGCTGAGCGGACATTAGTTACAATTTCTGGGAGAGAGTGCATATTCTGACGTGTTTAACGTGTCCAGTACCCTCAAACCCTCGGTCACGATGACTTGTGATTTAGTGTTAGCACGAACAGTTCCGACTATCCAACTTCACTTACAAAGCTTGGGTCAACCTGTAGTATAGTTTTCAGGACGATAACATCAGTCACCTCCTTGAAAAATCGACTATAATGAAATTCGAACCCGAGTTTCATAGTCAGAGACAGACGTCCTAATATGGTCATACGCGGATATGCTCAAGTGATATGGTTCTCAGTAGGACGATACTTTTTTTTCTTAGCTATCCATCTATCCACCAGTGTGTATGTGCGCGCGTGTGTGAATATGCAGTCAGTTCAAATATATTGTATTCTTTTTAGTCTTATATGAATTAATTTTTCATAACTAAAGCAATCGAGTCAAAATGTACCACTATCCCGATAGAGATACAATAAGCATGAAATAGGTTAGCATTTCTTAACTCTCTTGAAAATTGCTACCTTATATATTGATATGTTCAGTTTAGTTTAACACATGACTGTAACGGTAGGTAAAAATAATTATGAATGATAGTCATCAACAACAGGAATGCTTGCTAGAAAACAAACGCTCTTAGTATCGATAAATACTAATTTATCGATACTAAGAGCGTTTGTTTTCAATGTTCAATGTTGAGTTTCACACATTCTGTTACAGGCAATGAATATTTTGCGGATGTAAGTCAATAAGATAAAATAACAGTAGATAAATGCAGAAAAATGTGAAAGTAACGATAGGGCACGTTTACCCCCGCCCCTTATCAGCGATGAATAGGATGATTAAATGAACGCTAGAGACATCACTTAATGGAAGGTGAAAACTGGGATTTATGTTACTAATCCATATTGGAACTAAGATTTACTTTGTAAAAAACTAGTAATAGCGAGATAAATATCAAACAACGTTAACGGCAACTAAAATACAACAAAATATATATTACTTACTGTAAAGAAAATTATAGAAACATGTGGGTTGTAATTCATTTTTCTGTCGGTTAAAACTAGCATTTTTGAATAAACAAAATACGTGCCTTAATGCAAATTGAAGCAAAATGAATAAATATTTATTACTAATAACAATGATGATGAAAAGAATACAAAGAATAAACTTGGCTGGGTGGGAAGTGTAACCCTCTAGGAACTATGTGAACGACTGGGATTTTGCATGACAACCAGATGTTATATGCACAAATCTTTGAGATTCAAACGAAGCATTCAGTGCAAATCAGAAAACCAGATTTAGTTATCGCAATCAAGAAGAAAATTTATCAGATATCTTCCGGCGGACGAAAGAATAGAATGAAAAGAAAGAGGGGAAAGAAATGGACAAATATGTAAACATTGCCAATTGTGAAAGTTGTATCCATCATTGCTGGAACGCTCAGAACGGCCCTAAAATACCTCCATCAAAAAACTGGAAATGAACCTTGTTCAGGTGACAGCATTACTAAAATGAGTCGGAATATTAGAGAGAGTGTTGAAGTATTGATCATGCTGTCACTTGATACCAGATACGACATGTGAAATCTCAACAAGCACACAGGAAATAATAACAACAAGTATGATATTTGCAAATATATATTTACTACTTAAGGATGGTTGCAAATAATTATATGGATAAAAAAGAATTCGCATCAAGTCTATAGTCGTAAATATATCCATACAGATGCGCTTATGCGCAAACAACATGGCTATTATAAAGCAACATTAATTTTAAGAAAAAAAAAAAAAATACCGACAAATATTGTAAATAATCAAATTACAAAGACACCTTGTGTCATAATGAAAAAAAAATCAACATTTTTAATTGAAATTTGATTATATTATTCTTGAGCATGTTTTATATTAAGTTTGTGATTAGTTAAATGTTAATGAGTTAATTCTAAAATAAAAAATAAAATATGACAATTTTCGAAAATGATTTATTGTACTAATTAATTGAAATAAAACAATTCATTCTTTTATTATAAAAGGACAATGTTGTGTCCTTAAAAATAGTATTTCTTAAAATACTATTTCTTCTGATTTATTAAGATTTCCGGTATGCAAGTGGGGAAAAATGGTAATGAATAGTTGAAATGAAATTGCCAGTAGGTACTTATGCGAATTCAAATTATTTTACTAATTTCAAGTTATTAGTAATATGATAGAATATATTGTATACATGAGATACAAAATGAATTTTGTCAGCTAAAACTTAAAAGTATCTAATAAAACGGAAACCTTAAAAACTGCAAGGTTGTTGTTTTTCACTGCAAATGCATAATATTCGCAATCACTCATTAGTGTCAAAAGTTATATAAGGGAATTTGAATTTCTCAAAGTGGTCATTATCACTTCGCACATTAATGTGATTTTTCGAAATTTAAAATAAATAGATCGGATAATCTGATCTTATTTTTATCTTCGCAAATTAAACGAATAAAAAATTACCGGCATTTTCAACTTACTTTTATCAGAAAATAATATTTTGTGGACAGATTTTATTTATTTTTTTCTTTTTATAAAATCAACTTGAATTCGTTCAGCGCAAATTCCGGTTCTACTTTTAAAAAACTGCATATGTTAAAACTCATGTTTTCCCATGGCTTCATCAGTCAAATTTTGACAAATTCTGTTCACGTTTTAATGATCTTGTGCAGGCAAATACGGAATAATAGCTTTAAAAATTGTCACATTTAATAGTGGTCAGCCAATATGTACATATAGGCGTGCACAACTCCCCAGACCCACAGGTAGTTACAGTGATAGATATTCACTATTTTGCTCTTCACAGAAAACAGTGAATTCGATTTTTTAAAATCAATTTCACCCCAAGCAAAGCAGCAAAAACCAATAAGACACAAAGGGTTACTAGATGCGGAAGAATTAGAAAAAAGAAACCCTACTAAGGATCAAGAACAAAAGAAGAGTATTTTAATTTTTGAAGATTAACGTTGGTTGGAAAGTCGAAAGAGAGTTCCACAAGCGAGAAGTACGAGAAAAGAAACTGTTAACATAGAACTTACGGTTACATCTAGCCAACTCAACTAATTATATGATTTTTTTATACAAAGAAAGATTAATAAGATCTTAACATGATAAATGCTTTATTTTTAAAAAAATCATTAGACTACTGATTTACTGATGTACTTACGTGTTTAAATAACTGATTTTTTTCTTTTATTGACGAATTTGATTAAACGAAAAATATGACCAAAATAAAAACTCCAATTTTAAATTTGTTTCATGAGAGGAATAGTAGTCATTCCAAATAATGAAAAAGAATTTTTTTGTGTGAAATTGTGGGATCTGGTTGGGAAGTACTGGCAAAAATACGGAAAATCAAAAATATGAAAACTATTTCATCTCAATGTTGTGAAGATAAAGTCACAAAATCATTTTCTCTCATTTTACTCATAGTCATTTCTTATTGATTTTCAACGCATTTTCAACAGAAACTAAAATAAATTTGTAATATATTTTCATCTTTCGTTATTAAAAAAAAAACTCTTGGCATTGGAAATGAAAACTAGAGTAATAAGAAGTGTTTGAAAATAAATAAATAAAAGAAAAAAAAGAACTGTAATAGTTTCTCTATTATTATTGGTTGTGTCTGTTCTGCACGAGGGCATAAGAAACCGATGAAGAAAGTTATTATGCTTTCTAAGTCAGCCGTGATTTTTGCGTAGGTCGTGCAATTAATGTTCATTTATTTATAGAAAATAAAAAACAACACAAACAAAATGATTACATTTTAAACTTCTTTTTCAAATTTTCATTTAAGAAACTTGTTATTTCTACGTCCTGCACGGGTTAAAAAAATGCTGCCTCATTTCAGTCTTTCATTGCAATGATAAACAATCGAATTGGTTTTTACGCCGGGGTTAATTTCCTCGTGCTTACATAAGAAAAACACTAAGTTAAAATTGGAAAGATAGAAAGAAAAAGAGAAGAAAAATAGCTTGCTGTCACTTGGTCTTCACTGATAGCTTCTACATATGTAATAAAAATAAGAATTTATATTTTATTATTTTAATAATTTATTTTAATTTCTTTATATTTTTTTTTTTTTGTAAATTTACTTAAAAAATCAAACGATTGATGTATTGTAAATGCACGTTTATGTAATTCAATTAATTTAGAAAACCGTATTGTTTTCTTTTAAAAAGCGGGTTATTTTCCTTAGTGTGGACATTTTTCTCTTTGATTTTGCATACCTGTTAACAGGTAGACATTTATGATGATAGCTTATTATCAGTCTTTCCTGCTAGGACAAACGTGAATGATAAAAACTACTGTCGGGTGGTGATTTTACCTACTTCTCAACCGAGCATAAACTTCGTGTACGAATATCACAGATGCTTTATTTTTAAAATAAGTAGACTAGGAAAAAGAAAAAATCAGATTCAGATTTCTGGATAAAAATGTAGAGAGTTTAAAGGTGATATAAACTCAAAAAAATATATCTGATTTCTGCTTAAATAAATTCACTTTATTTTTAACTGATTTTGTACAACATATAATCAGAAATCCTTAAATAATCCAAATCCATAAAAATTTGTAATTTTACGAATAGACAGCTAGAAACCCAACTGACTACTAATTATTCACTTATCCATCATTCATATTATTAAGGAAATTGGAGTCAATGTGTGTATTTTTGTCTATAAATTGATAGAATTAATAAAAGATCAGCATGAACATAGCAAATAAACAGCACAAAGTGATGAACATTTTAACATTTGAAATAAAAAGGTGAGACCATTATTCAATCTAAAAATGTCATTTTAAACAGGCCACTAACCCCAAAACATTTAAAGCCCATGTTAAATTGAACGCGCCTCCTATAGGTACAGTGGGTGCTTTTTTCCCGGTTAAGTTGTTTCTGTAAAATGTAGGGAAATGTCCACTGCAGTATTATGTTCTTCCGTTACATATACAATAAATAAATAAATACATACGTGAGTGTTCAAACTCATTTGCTGGTCCGTGCCTGAACAACGATCTCTTACACAAAGTGTAAGACGAATGTGTAGAGGTACATGTGAAGGGTTGGGTAACAAGAAATACTCGACTTCACTTGTTACTAACACTACGGTGGTCTAGTGTTTACAGCTCTGTCAGGTCAGCACAGAGTTTTAAACCCTGCAGGCGTTTGTTTATGTCTTTATATAGTCTATCAATACGACCACTCCCACCTGTATCGATGGCTTTTTGTTTAATTCTGAATACACAGAAAATTGTCAATTAATTGTCATTTGGCTAATCTGGTAAAACACCAATGTATAGCATGAGTTATTTCCGACTTTCCAAATTGAGGTGATACAACGAAAATAATGTAGACACAATAACTACGAATATTAATCGGGTCAAGAAAAAATGAATTTGACCTTTGACCATTTCTCCAGAGATAAAGAATTTTGACTTTGTATAATTTAAAACATCCAAGTATAAGTACAAAGAGATATTCTAAATCTGCAAGTGGAATCGGAAAGATGTAATTGAGCAATTCATTCGTAACTATGACGACTTTTTGATTACATCAGCCGACGGCAGCAGAGAGTTATAGGTTATTCTTCAAACCAAAACAACCGAGCGAAAATTATTCATATTTTACGTTAAACTTAGACGTAAATTACACTGTTTATAAACAGGGCATCTTTTCAGACATTGGTATCCACAAAATAGCGTTTGGAGAAGTAGGAAATAATGTTGGGTAACAAATCCATTGTACCATTGATTCCTTATATATATATATATATATATATATATATATATATATATATATATATATATATATATATATATATATATATATATATATATATTCCATATATATATATATATATATATATATATATATATATATATATATATATATATATATATATAATGCCCAAACAAGATTTTGGGTTCAAACTGGTAAGTGTTCCATTAACTCTTGTATATATATATATATATATATATATATATATATATATATATATATATATATATATATATATATTAGCAAGGAATAAGCGTAATTTAAAAGGCATTTTTTTTTATGTAAATTCTAATAGCTAAAAAACAACCGATTTCGTCCCAGTCTTATTAAATTTACTCTTGGGAATTAAAATAAGAGACGTGTAAAATAAATAGAGGATGACTTTTTATTTAATTTTTCTTGTGTTTGAAAAAGTGTTATCTTTTCTGGACACAGAGTGTGTAGAAACTGTCCCAATGTTCTGTAATTCCAAGTGATTTTGGTTATACTTTTGGCTATATTTTCAAGGATAATTTTATTTTTAATTGTGTTTGTAGGTTGTGTGTATGTTTCTAGAGTTATTGGGTTGTTTTATTTTCCGAACACAACATATTGTGGCCGTGTTCGTACTTAGTATTATTAAGTGTTGTTTCTTTCTTTTTTATTATTAAGGCTTCCATTATTTTTAATCTTAATTTTACATGTGGATGTGGTTATTATGTTTGTATTTTCTATTAGTATGTTTGGGATGGAGTCTGGTAAGTTTGTGTGTGTGTGTTTAAATGGATTCTAATAGAGCTGTGGTCGAACAGGTGTAACGTAAGTCGTCTGGATAGGCATGTAGTAGTGTAACTGGTCTAATTATTTATGAATTCGGTTTGATGAGGAACACAGTTCCTTAAGGGGCATTTGAACTCATAGATAATGTTCGTTCGTTGTAATTTGTAATGCTGGTGTGTTGTTATTTTTGAGGATATGGTTATCTGTTTTAAATTTTTTGTTGGAAGGGTAGTCGAGAGGAGGAACTTTCTGAGTCAGCTAACTAGAGGTTGTGTCTTCATAAACCAAAGCGGAGAAAACAACGGGAAACCACTCCTCTATCAATCCCAAGGCAAATCATGGCTAACAATACAGATTATACGAAAACTAAGGACGTGAAATGGGGTTAAGTCTATGGGTATTAGCTTCTCGCCCAGTAAGGACCGACATGCACAACAGGTGTCACTTGACTACCATCCAGTGACTGCTAGCATAAACGGCGTAAAAAGGATAAAATTCCTCGGAACCGATCCCTCGCCCGGAAAGGAATGACATGAGCGACAGGTGTCACCGGGCCGTTATCCTGCGACTGCTCGCATCAAACACAAATTAACTCTCGAGACATGGAACGTCCGAACATTGACCAACTGCGGCCAGTTTGATAATGTTAAACAAGAGGTGAACAGACTTAACATCAACATTCTAACTATATGTGAAACCAGATGGCCAAACAACGGTGATTTCGTCAGCGACAAACACACGATAATTTATGCAGGCGGCGGGGAGAACGACAAAGGAGTAGGACTAATACTAGATAGTGCATTTCAGAAATTCGTTCAAGGATACCACCATCTTTCCGAAAGAATTCTGGTATAGTAGTTGAAAGGGAAGCCGTTCAACGTAGCTATTATAGTAGTATACGCACCGACGGCACGAAGCAAGAAGAAGGACATCGAATCTTTCTACTCCATGCCGGACAGTGCCAAGACTCTATGCAAATCATAGGATATCATCATTATCATGGGAGACCTATACGCCAAAGTAGGCAGAGAAAGGCCAGAGGATATAGCAGGAAGATTCAGACTAGGAACCAGCAACGGACGCGGAGAAAAATGGATCCAATGGTGCACAACCAATGATCCCGGTAATAGCCAACACATGGTTCCAAGATCATCCGAGACGGCTATTGATTATATAACTATCAACAAAAGATTTAGGAATGCAATGATTCACTGCAACACCTACCCAAGTGCCAACTGCGGAAGCAATCATCGCCCTCTTATATGTAAACTAAGAGTGGAACTGCGGAAACTGAAGAAGCCTAATGTAGCACCCAAACTGCAATACGGCAAACTCCTGAGCGATCCTAACCTAAAAGAAAAATATATGGAAAATGTGAAGAGAAGGTACGAGGCAAGCAATAGAAACTGAAAATGGTACGCACTATAAGACGCTTTAGTGACATCAGCAAACGATATCAACCCAAAGGAGACAGGACAGAGAAGGAAAAACGATTGGATGACTGATGAGATTCTCGACATGATGGAAAGGCGACAGAAAACCCTGCCAAGATACAGGTTGGAGTACAGAAAATTACACAATGAAATACGTTTCAAATCCAGGCAAGCTAAAGAAGAATAGTTAAACCAAAAATGTGCAGAAATAGAGAGATTGAGTGCTTCACCAACAAAAGAGACATGCACAAATAAGACAACTAACAGGACAGAAGACATGCTCGTCAACTGGCTGCCTAAAATCAAAGGATGGAGTAAGTATATTGGAGAACTCTTCCACGATGAAAGGGAACGACCAGCAATAACACAGAACTACAGACGGACCTGGAATTCTGAAAACCGAAGTAAAAATTCCAAATTGAATTGGCCAAATTGAACAGAAACAAGGCAAACGGAATTGTAGCGGAAATGCTGACAGCCTTAGATGACTTTGGCATAGATAAGATCACCGAAATAACAAATGAAATCTACAATAGCTGAGATATACCGGAAGACCTCAGCAGATCTATCTTCATAGCCATACCTAAGAAACCAGGTGCAAACGAATGCAAACTCCACCGAACAATAAGCCTAATGAGCCACGTGACAAAACTCATCATCGATATTCTGATGAATATCGCGAGCAGCAAAATCAGGCTAGAGATAGGACAAGAACAATGCGGGTTCGTTAAAGATACCGGAACGAGGAACACGATATTCATGCTCAGAATGTTATCAGAAAGAGCGATACAGATACAGAAGGACGTCTACCTATGTTTCATAGACTACGCAAAGGCCTTCGACAAAGTACGCCACAAGGATCTGATGGAACTGCTCAGCAACCTTGATATATTCAGGAAGAATATCAGAATAATCAAGAACCTTTACTGGCAGCAAACAGCATGCATGTGTATAGAGAACGAGTTCAGTGAATATACAAAAATAGAAGGGGGTGTGAGGGAAGGATGCGTCTTCTCACCCGATCTGTTCAACCTATACAGCGAGGCAATTCTGAGAGAATTGGAAACCCCACCAGGATTTAGCATTGGCGGCCACAATCTTAACAACATAAGATACGCAGATAACACAGTACTGATAGCAGACACGGAAAAGAAATTACAAAATCTCGCACAGAAGGTAGCGACGGAGAGTGAGAAGAAGGCCTAAGCATAAACTACAGGAAGACAGAATGCATGGTCATCAGTGAGAGGAAGAGACCGATTTGCGATTCGGGAACACTAAAATCAATCAGGCGCTCGGAATTACAGAACATTTAGACAGTTTCTACATACTTTGTGTCCAGAAAACAAAACGCTTGTTCGAACACAAGAAAAATTAAATCAAAAGCTTAATCGTAGTACCTTGTCTGTCGTCTTTAATGAAACGTGTATAAATGAAGGATTACTGCCTAAATACACAATATATATATATATATATATATATATATATATATATATATATATATATATATATATATATATATACGATTGCAGCAATTGAACCTACAGAATGATGGAAATCGTTCTTCAACAATCATACGTAGTCATGTTCAAGTCATTTTCATTAGGTCTTTTCCATTTTGGGATTTCCCTCGCCATCAAGGGTAAAGATTAAAGTGTAAATGAAAGAAGGAGAGAAATTGTAACACGGAGAAAAGTGACTATAATTTGAAAAATGGCAAAACTAATGAGTGTATGTTAATGGTTGGGAATTTAAAAAATGGTCTTTGAACTAATTTGGAATGAAAGCGAGAAATGGATTTCACTTTGAAAAACACTAAATATAATGATTGAAAGATTCAATGAAAATACTTTTTATACAAGTATTGTAACTTTTATTTTCAAGGAAATGTAAATTTTATTTTCATTCTTAAAAGCATATTTCCAGTAAAATGTAAAACTGAGCTGTGAAATATTTGACTTTTCATGAAAAGGATTTCACCAAGAAGATTTTAGTAACAGGAGGAACATATTCTATACATTAATTAATAATAATAATAATAATAATAATAATAATAATAATAATTTCTCTCTCTCTCTCTTATTGTATCCAGTAGCAACAGTTGTGTATGAATCAGGTGATAGAAGTAAAAAATATTTTATTTTCTTCCTTTCCTTCTTTACTCATCTGGTTTGAGTAATTTTAGCTAATCTTCCTTACTAACCAGGCTAATGGAATAAAACTGCCCACCGATTGAAAGTAATAGTCGTAGTAGTATCAGCGTGAATGTAACAGTGACTCAAAAAGAAGAAAACATCAACGTATCGAGCTTGTTATATTCACTTTCGTGAAAATATTCTTTGAAAAGTATGAATCCGTCTTTTTTTCTTTTTGATATGTATTAAATAGCAAGTTAAAATAGGATTTCTAGACGTGTTTGGCAACTAGTGTAGAAGAAGGACAACTCTGAATTTTAAACCGGTTTATAGCCCTGGTGCGTTACATACTATAAAGCCATTGGAAAGATTATGAAGTTCACAATGAACTGCGAGGCTGTGAACTCTATAATGTCGATTGAAGTCAAATAAAATTTAATGTTGAAGCATTTTAATAATAAAAAAGAAACTATACAATTATGTATAGTGAATATTCTTGAGTAATCGATGTTCTGAAATAATGGACAAATAAACACGCTTTCAAGATTGTAATTAACAAATGTAATCAATCAGAGATAGAATATTATTCTATTACTGACACATTTTAATAAAATTAGTAGCTGTAAATTGTTTTCGAAGTAAAAACATTTGGGAATTTCGTTTTTGTGTTATTTGCTAATCATTTTTTAGCAAATAAAGCAATTTTCATTGGTGACAATGATTTGTAATATAGTTGCTAGTTATTTTTTACGTTCAATTTTCAAACACTGCTAATTACTCTAAAACTATACTAGTTACATTTTATATCCAAAGATCATCTAAAGAACTAAGTCATTATCACGAAATTAAAAATAGGTGAATTAGAATAACTTAACATTCGTTTACTTTATATATTCAACATATTTTGTAGATACACAAGTGTAGAGGTTTGCGTAGAAGGAAGACAGGATAATTGTGAAGTCTTTACACACGTACAGGGGTATTTCAATTGGGCACATCATGGGGAAAGTAGTAATGGATATCTTATTAAATAGCCTCTCACCATTCTATAAAAGTCAACTTCTGACAACCAAATTTGACTTTCGAAATGATGGTATATATATATATATATATATATATATATATATATATATATATATATATATAACAACCCCATGAAATTGCGTATTTATCGAATAGAACGTTGTATGCCTGCTATGCTGATCTGACAGCAGCGTATGACCAACAATAGAGACTTTATTTTCTCATCCATCAGAAATGATCTTCTAAATTCTGACTCCACCGAATGACTTGATCTGATAGAGGAACTGTATCGATCCACAAAGTACTAAATGTCTAGTGAAGATCCCAAAACTGAATCATTTTGAATATCATCAGGAGCACAAGGAGGAAATGAGAGTGCCAATCTATTTAATCTCTCTTCCTAGACTATGCTTTACACGTGTACAAGCACAGATGTTAAGAAATGAACATTTGTCATTTGAAAATTCCATACCACATCCAAAATGAAACTACTAATAGAAAAAAGCACTCTTGTTTATCCTAAAGAGATGATGGCGGGGGCTATGCTGATAACATAGTTATTCATAGTTTGTATAAGAATGATCTTGAACAAAAAAGCAGCATTCTTTGCAAAGTGTTCCAAGAAGTAGGACAAGATAAACCTTTCCAAAACATAACTTATGATTTAGAATTGGATTGAGAGTAGTGATAGAACATATCCTGAATCAATACTAAAAATTCAGAATGTGGAATTAATACATTTTAAACACTTCAAATACCTCGATACATGAATCATTTATACCAAATTTAGTATCGGAGATAAGGAAATTGAATACAGGCTATACTGCACTCAGGATACTTTTGTTCAACACCGTAAGATGCTACAAAACTAGAATATTAAATCTAGACTCATACGAAAGACATGCATTGCATTGAACTGATTCAGAAATGTCCAAACTATCAGCGACATACAAGCATTTTCTCAGATCAATCATTAAAAATGGCTTCAAGTGAAGGAATCCTTCAGTTCTTAAAGAAGACAATCTTTCATCAGGCACTACAGACTACAGGAGCACAAACAAAAACCTACCCTAAGTTTTAACAGCAACAACTAAAATTGATAGAACGTAAGGAAAATAATGATAAAGAAAATGTTGATTTTTCCATTCTACTTTAAAGAAAAGGTTTGGAAGGAGCCTCTCACTTAAATACTGAAAAAGGAAACCCCAAATACTAAAAAGAATGATAATAATAAATTTGAGAAATCTGAAAAACTGTTTTATAAATTTCAACCGACAGCAACGCTTTTTAGTCAATGAATGCTGAATTTTTCCTTGTATGGAAACGGTTAATTTCCCTATTACCATCAACACTCAAGTTCTAAACAGTCATATACAGTATCTGCTGATATAGTCATGAGAGTTGTTCAGTTGTTAATGATATTTATTGTTCCAAGCTGAAATTAAGATAAATTATTTCAAATAGCATATAGCCATTAACATCACTTACACAGTTTTCTAGAAATATTCTTATTATAGAAACGGGATTAAGCGATAAAAGATCAAAGTCAATTACAAAGGTAATTTAAACCATATTGATAATCACTTGTTTTGTAATGACATTTTATTATGCAAGCAAATTAAGTGCAACATACATTTCATTCATAAATAAATTCAAAGGTTATGACTTATAGAAACATATCTGATTAACATATATATATATATATATATATATATATATATGTATATATATGTTAATCAAATACATTTTATTTAAATTTATTCAAGTATATTGTACACATATGTATTTGATTAACACACACACACACATATATATATATATATATATGTTAATCAAATACATATGTCTACAATATACTTGAATAAATTATAATTTCATTATTATACATTAATGTAATCTTCTTGTCTGTAACTTTCATCAAGTCTTTCATTGATTTTGTTAACTTTTCTATTGGTTCAATTTTAACAATTTTACTTGCAACAGTTTTATTACTTTCTAGATATTCTTTACTTCTACCCCGCGGTTTCCATTCTCATTATACATTTTTTTAAACGACGAGCCAAAAGTTTGCTATCTAGATAGACTTTCGGCCATTCCATTAATTTGGTATCTTTTAAATATTTTGACCCGTTGGACGATAGTCATCTTTGCAGAATGTAAAAGAGCATTATCTTACATTAAGATACTCTTTAGCTCAAATCTTCTTGATGGTGATCTGTGTCACTCACAAATGTCATTCCGACTACATAATCCTTTTCTGAATTGATCTTGAATACCATCATCAAAATTTTAGAGAACTACAATTTTAATGTCTACAATACTAGCCAAAATATTACTCCGCCTCATTCTGTTGTCTTCTAAGTCGTTTTGATTGACTATTTGCATGAAGGATCAAGCCTCTAGCCAAGCTATCATGCCCACTTATTGTAGCGTTAAATTCAACATTAAAATTACTGTTGATAAATCGGTTTTTATGTATTTATGCATCTAAATTGCACGTTTCTTTTCTTGTTTACTTAGTTCTGATAGTTTGCTTGTTTATATATTTTTAACCAATTTTCTTGATATTCTACATCTTTTCTCTCATTTATATTCGCAACGCAGCTTCAAATATTTTCATGCTTGTTAATCGACTTTTCTTATTTATTACCCTTTTCATTTTTCACAAATCTCATTTTGTCACATTCTTAAAGCCAGATTTTTCGTTGTTCTTATCAATGTTTAACAATTTCTTCAATTTCCAATGTTGTCATCCACCACTTTATAATATTACCATTCTCTTTTGAGGTCATATTTTTCTTACGAACCATGCCAAATTTTTGTATATCTGAAATTAAAAAATAATTATCAATAACTATACTATTATATATTATTATGACACATATATACGCCCCCCGAAAAAGTAAATTCGGTCGAGCACTTTAGAGGGAAAAGCCCGAATTTGTAAACAGTGTCTGCTACTGCTGATGCAAAAGATCTTCTATGAATTGAGCACTGAGTCACTGGCGTGTTCATTCTAAAATAGATACGTAAAAATTCACCTTCCTCTCTGCCGGGAGCTGATAGCTCAGAGCAAAAATCTCTGACTGATGCCAAATCGGTTGCGTTTCTATCCTGGGTTGAGGCAATCGGATATCTAGCCATACTGATGAGCTGTGATATAGCGAAACAGTCTGTCTGTGGATGCCACACACACACACACACACACACACACATATATATATATATAAATTTAGAACATAAGGAACAACATTTGAATTGTATCTGACACCATTAAATTAATTATTACGAATATTTCTAATAAAACAGGTATCTTAAGCTGAAGTTTACCTGGTATATTTATCATATTTATATTTATATATGGTAGAGTTAAGTGAGTTTGTGTGTCCAAGTGAAGTATTTTGAAGATACTATTGTTTTAAGAAGACTTTGCGTTAAGAAGTTTTTGCGTTAATATTATTATTTATAGATAGATCTAATAAAAATGAAAAAAAATAAAAAAGGAAATTCAGTATAACTTTTGCAGAAATTATATGGATATATTGCAATAAGCTAGCCTAATAGAACCTGGTTACTGTAGTGAGTCCAATCCTCGTGGATCTTATGAAAAATAATAGACGTTTTTGCGACTTGTATTCTGATACTGTTTGAAAGGCAAAAATGTAACTTAATATATTTTTTATAGATTTTCATTAGCTTTCTGTAGGGTGGTATAAATTTAGATAGATTTCCTTTTAAGTAACCTGAACACAAAGGAACCAGGTATGTAGCGTAATTGGATGGTCTTCTAATCTTTACTGCGACCAAGAATAATAACATCCATCTGAAAAAGGAAATATTTTAGCTGATAATAAAATTATTTTATTTATTTAGTTATTTTATAAAAGAATATAATGAAGGAATATTCCCAAACCGAATATTAAGTTAAATGGAAATCATGCTAAATATCACTTTCACATCTGATTTGTGAAGAAAGATTTTTATGAGTAGTTTAAGTCACAGTTAACCTAATCTACCGAAATGGAATTCGATACAATCATTAATATTTCTCTCAAACTTTAAATTGTCCCTATAGAAGAGAATTTGAAAGAAGAAATCAAAGATCTCTTCTTTGAAATTTCTTCTTTTGACTGAAACGGCAAACTCCAATGAATTAAAATAATTATTTTTTTCAAATTGATACGGTTATTAGCTTTATTACATTTGAGAAATGGTATTAATAATTCAGTAACAACGTTTTAAAAAATAGTCATGTCATCAGCTCAACCATAATTATGCTCTTTCTAGTGTAATTAAAACGATTTAACAAATAATTCAAACAAACTGGTAATCCATTCTAAAGAAGAAACTCCACCTACATTTCTTTTTCTTTTTTGTCAGCGGGCGATTCTTTTGTGACATACACATTAAGATACATACACACCGAAACTTGTATATTTTAGATGTTCGAAAGAAACATTTAGGTTATTATGCAGTCATAGTGTTGTGTTTTCTTGCACAACAGATTGCGATAACAAGCTGTTAAAAAGAAGCTTAATAACACAAAATCACAAGGCAACTTCGTGACATCGATTATATATATTTCAGATTTGGCTGAAGCAATAAATTTACACCGTAAGGGAATTTGCTTTTCTTTCATTCTAATCTAATCTAAGCTGCACAACCTACTGGAGAAACATATCTCTACTTAATGTCATAACCATTTAAATAACACAGTTGTTAAGTAATGATCAGCAAACAAGCCTGTATAGACAAAAACGTGGTTAATGTTTATATTGAAGCTGTTGTCATATTCAAAACTTCTTTTCAATGCTAATATAACCATAACCAAGAAACTATACGATATTTCCGTTAGTATTTCGATTATTATTATTATTATTATTATTATTATTATTATTATTATTATTATTATTATTATTATTATTATTGTTGTTGTTTAAGATATCTGCACGCCAACAAAGTGATACTGGGGTAGAAATATACGAAGCTCCATCATGACACTCTGTTTGATCAGGGTATACCAGGTACATGCGTCACAGCCAAATGTGCTCAATATGGTGACAGGTTTTGATAAAAGCAGTGCATAACCCTGCACATAGAGCACAATTAGAAATACCTTCAGCTTGAGTAACCCAGACGGCTCAGGTCGCATCCATTTAAGGGCGTTTCCAAATATCTAGATGTAACTCCCAGGTTACCTTGACTGTCTCATCCTTCAAACTTAAAACAACCCTCTCGACACCCGTCCATGATGCTGTTCCACTACTCTCGCTTATGAACAAAGATGAACACTGTGTCTGCCGTTAGGAAACATGCACAACTGGTGAAGGTCAAGCAACTGACAAGTAATTCTGTGGTATTGAGCGGGAGATTTACTGTAGGCCTTCTTAATCAACTAAAGCAAAAAAACATGTACATATTAACACTTCCAATGACTCAAGATCAGAAGTCAGGAGGGCCATGACTGGTGTAGCATCGGAGTATTTATATTATTATTAATATTAATCTTTGGGTGGATATAATAAAACTGTAACACAAGTTTAAGGTTATTTTTTTCTTAAATGCAAGTTAATATTTAACGTATTTTTCATCTTCTTGTGTAAAAAAAGAAGCGTAAAATCTAAATTTCATTACAGAAAAATTAGTTTTTATTAGTTCTCAAATAAATTTCTCGCTTGTAATTAGGAACGTTTTTCAGACAAAGTTGGTCAGTTTAACTGTTTAAATGCTGAACTATTTCGTTGTCACGTTTGCATTGAAATTAGCCCTTTACGACTTTCCCCTTAATGGTTTTGTGATAAGTTCAATATATCCTATAGTGTCATCAAGAATCCTGAAAACTGGAAAAATATTTATACCAGAAATTGTATAGTACATCAAACATCATCTATAAAGAAATAAAATACATTATTTGCTAATTCAGAAGAGTGGATTCATGTGTGCAAGATGTCTATTTTGATGTGGCATCGATATAGTTTTAATTAAGGTGCTATGAACATTGTTGATGGCTTAAATGAATTAGTAAACATTTTGGAATTTTAAATAAAGGACATTATTCTCCTGAATAACTGTGATTGTGCGAAATGGCATAGTCTAAGAGGGGCATAAGATGTTACGTGGTTATATCTACGTAGACACATTTCAGAGCGGTCCATAACTGAGTTGTATTTGATGCATGTTATTGCAGTGAAATTAATGATGTCTGCAGTAGAATTTAAATCTAGTGAGCACGTGTATCAATGGAGCCCTCCTATATGTCAGCTGTGTTCCATTCAAGAGTTTCTTTTTATAGGCTTCAACATCAAATTAATCAATTGCAAGGCATTAACAGTCTCAAGCCTCTACTTTTTGTACATTAATCACCTACTTATTCTTGCTTTTAAAGTCTACGAATCCTTTTTTTGTTACACGAACTAAATGAAACACTGCACTAAATATTTTCATGCTCGCCATTTACACAGGATTTTTGCTTAGTTAACTACCATTCATGGGAATTTTTGTTTGCTGTTCTTCAGATTCCATAATTTACCTCCAGCGATTTACAGAATCATTTCACTTCCCCGGTCACCAAGATTATTGTCGTCCTGGGTATGGCGGTAAACTACATCCAACAGCAAGGTCTCAGATAATGTTTTCAGGAAAATAATTTTACCAGCTCTAAGTTTTTGAAACAATAATGTTGCCAGCTCTAAGTTTTTGAAACAATAATGTTGCCAGCTCTAAGTTTTTGAAACAATAATGTTGCCAGCTATACGTTTTTGAAACAATAATGTTGCCAGCTATACGTTTTTTATTCTATACAAAATAGGCATTTAAAATTCATATAAACTGGATTTGGCATTAAATAACCCACAGTGGTTGATATGCCATAAAACCCAAACAAACAAACAAACAAACAAACAAACAAGATTATTGTGATTTCTTGTACAATTCTTGCTGTAAAATACGTTTATGTAGGTTCCATTACACTATTACTTATTAAAAATTCAGTTTAACCGTAGCAATGCATAATAGTTTCTTACTTTATAAATTTATTCGATTTCCATATTTTATGTTCCTCATAGCGCTTTCAATATTTTATTTTCTTTTATTGCGTTTTGATTGCATATTATGTCAGAAAAATATTGTATATTCTGTCAGAGAAATATTGTATATTCTGTCAGAGAAATCTCTAAGTTTTACTAAGATTAATTTAGAATTAAAGACATAAAGTTTGAGTTACTGGAAATATTTTAATTAGCTAAAATATTCAACTGAAATTCTGTTCATCAAAACTTTCCTATTTTTGATGTTATCATTCGAATCATAATCGATAAATGTAATCACATATCGATAGTTAAACGAATTAGAAGCAATTAAGCGTCAACATTTTGTTAATCATTTCACTCAAAGTAAGGCAATAAAGACACTAAGAGGGAAAGGGTTACTGAGTGTTAGAGAATATGAGGAAAAAACACCATTAAAGAGAGAGAAAAATAAAAGAGCAGGAATTATAAAGACAGACGATGACAATTGACATTGCGTTTAAATTTTTGAAGATCAAAGTTGACTGTGAAGCAAGAAGGTGGAAGAGAGTTCCACAAGCGAAAGGTGCAATAGAAGAAACTATTAGCATAGAATATAGTTACATTTAGCGATTTCAACTGTAAAATGATGAGACCTTTCCGCCAATCTAGTGCTGCATTTAAATTCATAAAGTCTAGGTACCATAGAGGAAACTTCATCATAATAATTTCCATGACGGTATTTACAGAAAAGGCACAGGGAAGCTACATTACGTCGGTGGGAAAGTAACTGAAGCCGAGATGTCAGGTCAAGAGACCAATAACATTGCAAATTCTTCTTTGGATTTTATCAAGTTCTCTAAATATATATAGCAGGAGCACCAGACCAGATGTGAATGCAAACATACGATGAAATTGCAAATCATTTTCTTAAATTCATTGAAAGTTTCGGTATATTGAGAAATTAGAAACGAACAGTATAAAAATTATCAAAATTAACTTTAATATTAGAAAAAACATTACACTATATTTTAAAAATACAATGACTTCATTAAACTTTAACTGAAGAATTAATATGAAAAAGTCATTAACTACGTTACTAATACAAAAAATTGTGCACAATTAAAATCGTTTGTTTACATTGAGAAATTGACCACTGATTTCAGCTCTGAGAAAAATAATATGAATCAATATTACAAGGCAATTCAGTGTTGTTTTGAGATCAAAATGTAAAGCTTTAACCAATTTTACAAATAAAAAGTTTAAAAATATTATCCACAAGTTCTACTATGAAATTGATGACACGTGCGTGACAGATGAAACGATCAAACGATTAAAGTAATGACAAAGAAGGGGGGGATGGAGGAGGAGGGGGGGCATGACAAAGAAGGGGGGATGGAGGAGGAGGAGGGGGGCATGACAAAGAAGGGGGTGGAGGAGGAGGGGGGACATGACAAAGAAGGGGGGATGGAGGAGGAGGAGGGACATGACAAAGAAGGGGGGATGGAGGAGGAGGGGGACGAGGGTGGGAGGAGGAGGGCTTTATGAATACTTGCTGTTTCATAAGTTTAGGTATTTAAAATAATTTGTTGCAAGAATATAAATGCCAGTTAATTTTCTTTGAATATTTGCTACCCTTAGCTGACAGCTATAAAAATAATCAACATGAAGGAATTTTCTCATTATAAGCTTCTTTTTTTTTTTTTTTCATATGACGTGTCATTGTCAGGACGTGATCGGTCCTAGACCCCGCAAAAGTTTGTAGTTTATGCGTTGCTTTGAGTTCTTTTCAATTTTCTAATTTTACCTTTAGTTTTCATATAACTAGGAAGTGATCATTCCCACAATCAACACATGCTTATGTTTTAGAGTATAGTACTGCATTTCTAGATTGTTTATCAATGTTTAGATAGTCTATCTGTTTTTGTTTATGTCTCCGCCGAGGATTTTTCTTGCCCACGAGTGTCTTGGGTTTTCTTCAAACCAGATGTTGGTTATTATTGCTTGATCATTTACTGTGCATCAATGAATCCAGTTTTCTCTGCGTTCGTCATGTGGTTCAATCCGTACCGATTACAACATTGCTTTTGTATTCATGGCCTCCAATAATAATAATAGTGACAATAATAACTTAATGTAATCCTTACAACCTACTGTGATTGCAATGAAAATACTTTAGAAAATATATTTACGATATTTCCACTGTATATTAATTCTGGATAGTATTAAAATATTTACTCTTCATCTATCGTTTAATTTTTCAGTTTGAAAAGTGTCATGTGTGCGTGGATTGTTAAATTACATTATTATTGAAATATCAAATAATATAAATCAAACAATTAAAATCAGATTTATAAGCATTCATCTCAGCACGCATTGAACAAACTTTATTTCACTCCATGTTGTATTCATAAAGAAGTAACTCGTGTATCCATAAAATCAAGGATACAGTATGTTTAATTTTGTAGTCAAATGAATCAAGTAATCTATTGCAACAAATGAAAAATGATGTGAATATTATACAAGTGACAATTACATAATTAAATCTAAAACTTTATACCCCCCACCCAATTCCTTATTCTAAGAGACTAGTCCATAAGATCACATAAAACGCAAAATACGAACCAACAAATTCAGCAGAGAAAAGGTCTTTCGTAGCGGACACATCACATGGAGACCAAGTCCCCTACTCCTACTGTTGAGCCAGCACAGTTTTTTTTGACTCCGGTGAATCTCATTATCGCTCAAAATTAGCGACAGTTGGTTGCTCTACTGACCTTAAGGTTCTTTTCTTTTATCTTCATTTTCAAACACAGATCATAAACACTAACAGTTTCAATAAAAAAAGTATTTTGTTTTTACCACAAAGACTTTTTATTTCGGTAGTATACCAGAATCGTACCTATTTTTATACACGTTACTTATGATATATAATTTGTTTCGTTGTCTGGATTCCTTTGTTACATTTGTGTTATTTCTTTTTCTGAAAACATTTTCTCTTCACTACTGGAAGGCTCAGAATAATCTGGATATTAATTACACCGCTACATATTCAATAACTGTAAAAAAAAGAAAAAGAAAATAATGCTGTGCCGAATTAAATATCACATCACATTAAATACTAAATCTGATCCTAAAATAAAATTGTATGATGATAAAATCATGAAAAATATTATGACATGATCTTTAGCTATTTAAAATAAAATGTATTTAAGTGGGAACGTGTAAGTTTTTATCAAAATTCACAGGATAACAGCATATGGAGGTGTGTCGATTTCTATATCCATTGCAATGTAAATATCATTGCAATGGATATTGTATTACAATATTTAATATGAATAAAGAATAAATAGTTTTCTATTTACATTATTTGGACTGTTATCCTCATCTTCATTGCCATATTCACAACGTTTCGGCCGTTGTACGCTCCAGCCTTCTTCGCGTGATTGGAATTTCGAATCGAACCCTTTAATTCGTGTAAATGGGTAGATCTTTCTAGTTCCACGTGACACGCCTCTTCTGTATATCCAAGTTACTTCCCTTTAACTCAACTCCCCAAGTTTTGGTTCACCAAATACCAGGCTACTGCAATGGCTTGGTATTGAACTCTTTGGGTCTAGTCACTAGATGCAACCAACGTCTTTATCCAATGGGCCGAATTTTGGGGACATAAACCTAATGTCTCCATAATTATTTTTTACTAGTGCTCTTATTACAATTTCTTATTATTGTATTTTTTTACCAGAGCTTATATTGCAATTTCTGCTGTTATTCATTGCTTTTCTCTAGCACTCCTTATTACTGGTTCCCAAATCCTATTTATTTCTATGCTTGGTCGGCTCAGGACATTTTTGTGGCCTAGCTGATTCCTCTGTCTATTATTTCAACCTCATCCGAAGAGAGGGCGATGATCCCCCGTTTTCCGCCATATGTGGTCAGCTAAATCCAAAGAGTTGTAAGTTCAATACCAGGCCAGAGCAGTGGTTTACCAAAATTTCTACGTGTCATATGCTTCCGAAAGAGGTATGGCACATGGAACTAGAATAATCTATCCCGGTGGACGAAATAAAGGGCTCGATTCGATATTCCAATCACCTTCTTACGAAGGCCGGAGCGTACAACGGCCGAAGCGTTGTGAATATGGCAATGAAAATGAGGATAACAGTCCAAATAATGCAAGTAATCATAATATTTCATCTCAGAGATATAGACAGAATATGCCGTGTTTTACATGTAACTCGTTAATATATATTCAAATGTTACACTATAAAACTATTTTACAATTATATATATATATATATATATATATATATATATATATATATATATGTGTGTGTGTGGGTGTGTGTGTGTGTGTATTTATTTAAAGCGTAATTAGATCTGACGTGCCTTGACCTCTCGGTCACGTAGGACCTCTTTCCTAGGGGGTGCAGATTCGAGTCCTGCCGGAGTATAGTATCAAGAGTACATTATATGTCGTATGTCGAGTATGTCCGATTTCATTCTTTTTCTCATATATATAAAAAAAAGAAAAAAAATGATTAGAAAATATAGTGATGGGCATCAAATCAATTGCAGGCAGTGAACATTATCAATGTTAATGTCTAAAGTTTTTAACGGTAAAAACCTAACATTTTTTCGGTGGCAAGATCAATTCCGCCAATTTGGATTATGGTAAATACACAACAGATATCTCCATGTTGTGTATTTACCATAATCCAAATTGGCGGAATTGATCTTGCCACCGAAAAAAATGTTAGGTTTTTACCGTTAAAAACTTTAGACATTAACTCTAGATAATGTCACTGCCTGCAATTGATTAGATGCCCATCACTATATTCAATCACTTTTTTTTATATATATGAGAAAAAGAATGAAATCGGCATATTCTAGAATACAACATATAATGTACTCATATATATACTCCGGCAGGACTCGAATCTGCCCCTCTAGACAAAAAGGTCTCTAAATGACCGAGAGGTCAAGTACACAGATTTTCTAGATCTAATTACGCTTCTAAATTCTAAATACACAATACACACACACATATATATATATATATATATATATATATATATATATATATATATATAATTGTAAAAATAGTTTTATAGTGTAACATTTGAATATATATTACCGAGTTACATGTAAACACGGCATATTCTGTCTATATCTCTGAGATCAACTGGTTGTATTTCTTGCATATCAATTGCTTGTTTCGATTTTATTTTTTATCTCTCGTTGACTCCAGTAATTTAACCTAAGAAAACATGCTATTCTCATGCGCTAGTATCTGCAACTTTTGCTTTTTTATTTTCTTCTTGTGTCCTTTGTTTAACTTTTTACTAAATTAATCCTACTTGACCTTAAGGAAATTCAGACCAAACCTTTTTCCTGTTGAGTAGTTCACGACACATACGTACACGCCAATAAACATACGCGCATGCGCATTCACTTGTGTGTGTTACATTTTGCTTAAGAATGATATTTTTCGTTTTATTCTGAATTAAATATTTAGCTTTGAGCAAAAACATTTTTAATTTCTTTAAGGACACATCACTGATCTCTCTTTTTCCCCATAATCATCAGCGACCATTTACAAAATGGGAATCAAGTGTAGATTGAGCAAACTTTTGACAATATTCATGTCCTCAGTACATGTTCAAGAGGATTTAAATATTTTTCCGCAAATTCATATTCACATTGTTTAATAATTTTATATGCGCTTACATATGATAAATATATATAAATACGTCTATAAAGGCATACATTTTAAATCGCTATCCGCATTATTTTTTAATTTCAACACAGATAAGCACATATCCAATTAATGTGTTGAATTTATGAAAAGTTTGTAATTGTTATACAAAAATGTATCTTGTAGAACACTTGTAAGTTGTTCAATGTGAAAAGAGATTAAAAAAACTTACTCAAACTATTTTTGTTTTGTCTTGTTAATTAAACTGTGCATAAATTTTCTCAGATAAAAAAATATAAAAGCAATGACAAAAAATTCGCTCTACTTAAAAGCAAAACTTTAAAGTAAATCGTTTTCATTGGCAAAAATATTGTTTGAATACATACCCATTAAAAATGCAGGATACCTGTGAATTATCAGACAGCATTAAAAATATACAGCGCTCAAAGAAAGTAATTTCGAACAACAACAACAACAATCACAACGGTAATAATAAGGAAAAGAAAGGCTATGACTTTTTGCTTACAGACCTTGTCTTTGATTGAATTGTTGTTTAATTTCTGTTCACATTTTGTAGAATTTCTTTAAAAGTTTTGTTACTCTGAGTTCCATGCTAAATTGTATTTGTTGCAAGACAAGCGCTGATTATGTTAAGTCCTTAAAGAGCAAAATACAATCCCTACCACTAACGACTATGTATGCACTACTTGTGGCAGTAGTAACTACTGACGTTAACGACGACAATACTCAAGTGGGTGACTATATATGCAAGTCAGTCAGTCGGTCACTCAGTAAACTCTACAGTTTTTTCATCATTTCCAACGCGAATAAAAACCGATATTTATAAAGAACAAGCGATAAATTTTGGTCAAGCTAATTGAAAATGTAAATATTTTAAACCATCTTAAAAATCATATTAAATAAGTACTTCTCGTCTTATGAACTTTTTTTTCTTATTGAAAAGAGGAAAATCCTGAATAACGCATTTTATTTTGTTTTCAGAATTTAATTCTTTTAGGTGCATAAATAGTTTAGAAGATCAAGGAGTCTCCCGATTCGATAAAATTGCAAAAGCAATATTGCATTCTATTCTAGTGTTTAAAATTCAAGATATTATATAACGATTTCGATCACAATAAAGACAATTATGAAGCTGGCGAATAATTCTATATTTCCATAGGCCAGTCGTTTATTTTGTTGGGTGTGCCATTAGATTTAATTCAGACACTCGTTTTGAATTTTAATAAAATAGCTGCAGGGAGGGTGGTAGAGAAAAGATACATTAAGATGCTTAGATCCCTAAGGCTATTTGAGCAAAACTGAATGCAACAAAGTAAACCAGAATTTGAAAGCGACTCATTGATTCCATTTTTCGCGCTAATAACCATTATGCCTCCTGAATATGCAAATGGATAAATTCATGTATTATATATTTTATATGTACATATAAGATGGTGAACTTGCATAGAAAATTGTAAATAGAGGTAGAGATAGTAGTTATAGGTAGTTATAGGAACTACCGTTCAAGTTAATGTTTTTTATTAATTTATTTTACTATACATCCACTAGCTAAACCTTATTTAAAGAAAGAAAGAAAAAATAAGCAGACAGCTATTTTAGGTTGTTTGTCAGATTGTGGCTAAATTAACTCTTTTAGGAACTAATGGAATTTCCCAACACATTTTCTACTCTGGGTAGTTCCTTTTCAATAAAAATAAACAGCAGACAAAAATTTAACTTTGCTCCATTGATGCCTACCGTCTCATTTAAGGGACGATAGACATTAATCAGTCATAGGCATAAAGTAGACCCATAATAAATAGCAGATATTTATAATTAATACATTATTTTTATTTTAATTAATACAGGGTTTTAAAATCCGAATGGATCAAAATGCCAATAAATTCTTCATTTGAAATTAAACATAAACATATGAAACAATTTTGACCGATGAAACACATAATGGGGTTCAAGAAATTCGCAAAGGTTTTTAAGTCATTTTTTGTTACTGTAGTTGTTCAGTGTACGTATAATTTATTCATAAATGCTTGTCATGTAAGATTTAACTGAAGCAAGTATTCTTACTTTTGCTGCTTTCATCAAATGATTCCTATCTTCGAACTTCCAACACAATATATTTTATCATCTGGTTTAATACTCCGAAATACACCTTGAATCCTCTCTATTGTTTCATCTGATAAAATGATGTACTTTCACCCTCCGAAATTCTCTAGGACAAATTTAAATATAGATTATTAACAATGCATCCAGCAATATACTGTTTTTGTATATCTTTCATATATATATATATATATATATATATATATATATATATATATATATATATATATATCTTTCATTTTCAATCACTGTATGCCCCTGCGTACTAGTGACATTACCGCCTTGAGAAGTGAAATGATTAAAAAGATATATATATATATATATATATATATATATATATATATATATATATATATAATTGATAATACCAATATCTCCAGTTACACAACATATTCTCTAGATACACAACAAATGTCTCTGGATACACAACAGATATCTTTAGATACATAACGTATATCTCTAGATACACCATATCATTGTCCCTATTATCACACAATAAATCTATTTTTTAGATGCAAATATGACTAGGAGAATGAAAAGCGTATCAAACTTCATCAGACATCTATTAGTTTTAATACTAAAGAAATTTCTAATCTGCTATTTGAGGAAATAGTAGTTATAAGGATTAATCAAGCACCCACAAAATCATATTTATAAGTAGCACATAGAAATTATCATTTAACTTTAAGCATATTATTTTATAGAACAAAAATGAGGAATTTAAAAATATTCTTTTAAAATATATCCAAATATCAGCAAGAAAGAAACAAAGTGATGCCGTATTTTTATTAGACAGGTTTCGCTGATATTTTAGAATATTCTCTCAGCTCATAAAGTTTGGGACATCTGTGAAGACAAACCACGTTAAAGCTGCAAACTTCTATGATGTCGATGCAGAATTCAGAGATGTTTAAGTAAATAATTATCACATATTAGAACACGAGTTGTTGTTTGAAAACTTTGATGTACTTTCCTTGTCAATGTAATATGTATAAAAAGTTATAAATGCTATATATTAGTATTTAAATGATAATTATCCGTACAAATCATGTTGGAGCTATTAAAGTAACAATTAAAAATGAGCTAGTAAAATAGTATGTCTCTTCTGTCTGTTGGTGACAGCAGAAAGATAAAAATAAAAACAATACATGAATGAACTTCAAATATTTAACAAAGGAAAACATTAAAAAGCAAAAAAGCGAGATTTTGTATTTGGATCATTTTTAGTATAACGTTCTAATGATTCCATATAAAAGATTTTAACTTTCAAATTTGTCTTAATTTTTCCTTGGACATTAATGATAATGTTATTATATAATCTTGGCCGTAACCGAGAGTTGCACGCATGCAGCTATTGACATCTGTATGATTTGATCTTTTTAATTACAAAGCGTAATTGTTAAACTCTGGTTCAAATTATATCTCTTTCGGATTCACTCTACATGTCGAACGAATGTGAACGGCAAGGAAGCAAAACCAAAAATAAAAAAGTGTCGTCCTCTGCGTAGGGTCTCCGAGCATTACACCCAGTTCATAAAACAAATTATTTCCACAAAGCAATATAAAAGGAGCGGATAACGAACATTGCCGCCAAAGAAAAACAAGAAAAAGATGATTTTATGAGCTATCGCATTTGCAGTTCATAACAAATGAAACAGTATCGCAACGAACAGGCAAGTTTCAACTTATCTACCACCAACAAGTTCTCAACGTCACCATTAGTGATCTCTTTCAATTGACATGCGCATCAATTCCAGTCTCTACCAAGACGCTTCTCTTGCCCACAAAGAGACTATCCACACAAATCCTCTTTATCGGCAATGCAAAGAATTTTATATTAATAATTCTTGTCTTCTTTTTCCTTTCACCTCACAGGTGGTACTTGACATTTAGCTTTTTCTCTGATACGCGTGTTTATAACATAGTTAAAAACAGAAAAAAAACAATTTTCTCTACTAGCAATGTACCACATTTGGTGGTCTGTATCACCTTTTCCCTAGTTCCATTAAATACTGCAGTCTTATGAGAAGTCTTACATGTTATTAAATGCAGTAATTGATAGAAACTAACTGATGTGTCGTTTATATGTACAAGGGTTACTTTAGACTGTAACGCCCGACGTGTGTCGACCCAATCAGCGGTAACCAAATATATACCCCTGTCGTCGGCCCTAGACTGGGTAACCAATTATGTCACGCAAGCGTCGGTCCTCAAGTTCCTTCAGACCGTCATGATTACCATTTAGCTGACTCTTCACTCATTAGCGCGTGACTTGTTTTGTCACTGGTATCGTATTGATGACACGGTTCCACTCGACTTAGCTGGTATTTGTCTGTTCCTGACCATTCACTCCTCTGCCACGTAGTGTTTTTGATCCCAGAGGGTGAGTGGTTTTTCAAATTTGAAGTTATCCAGCCCTCTTTTGAGATGTGGTCAAAGGGATCAATCTACTCTTTAACTCCTACTCTCTTTACACTTCGCCTCGTACCATCGCTCTACATAGGCGGTGCTAATCTCTCTCTCTTTTCCTACCTTCTCCCTTCTCTTCGTCTCTACCTTCTCCCACTTCAACCTCCGCTCGGCTTCCTGGGCTGGAGCGATAAATCCAACTTCCCGATGGTACAGAGAAAACAAAAGTGATTTTCAGTCATTAGCCCTTATCTATCAACTTGCCCCATGCTAGAATTCTCTCGATCGACCAGACTACTTGAAGAATTGGAAAAAGAAAAATCTATTTCCACTCTACTTAAAACGAAAGTTTATCTTTTCTTTGTCTTATGCATTTTTTACGATCGAATAGACTACACAGTTTTCTTATCTAGGGTCACTTCAAAATAGTAATAACTATTTTCTTGCCACTTGTATCCAAGGGAATTCGAATTAATGTTTAAATATAAAATTTTCTCTAGACGAATGTCACCAAAATTATAATGACGAATGCGTAGGGATTTTCTTCTAGCTGGTTGATTTGAAACAGATGTTTTTTTTTCCTTGTCCAGGGGAATTGTGAATGTTATTTCGCTGACCACACTGATTTCTCTATCAAAAATATATGTTTTTATTTTATCTGACATCTTTGCGGATGGTCTCTTTCTTATCGATGGAAGGTAGGGAAGGACGGACAGTCTTGGATTTACTCAATATTACTGAATTTCGTCTAGTTACATTTTTTTGCGTAGTTAAATTTGGGTTCGATTCTTCTTTGAATTATTTCAAACATAAGCTTTTAGCGCATTTTATTTTTAATTTTCTTCTCAAATTTTCAATCCATCTTCCTACAATTTCAACAATTATCATCCAGTTAGTAGACTCTCTCTTATTCTTTCTTTCTTTGATCAACCTTCGAAGATTTCAATGTCACGAGACAATGAAGACACTTGTGGAGCTATTGAGGTTCGGCAATAATAGGAGTTTTTTAAACATTGACATAAAATGGTTTGGAAAGATTTTGCTGTTTTTTATGGTTTAAATAAAAAATACATTGGTGCGTACATGCAAGTTCACTCTCTTATATACACATACATATAAAATATATATAATTCATGGATTTATCCATGTGGATATTCGTGAGGCACAATGGTTATTAGCGGGGAAAATGGAATCAGTGAGTCGCGTTCAAATTCTGGGTTACTTTGTTGCATTCAGTTTCGCACAAATGGTCTTACGAATGAATGCACTTTTTCTCTACCACCCTCCCCACAGCTATTGCTTCAGTAGTAAAGTATACTAGGCTTTCTAGTTTTGAGTGGCTGGCAGCCAGTCTAGAAGAAAGACTATTCTAAATTCCAAACCGTGGAAAAGGCAACAGAAAACTACTCCTCTATCTTTCCCAAGATGTCATGGCAATTTGCAGATAATAACGAAAAGAAGCTTTAGATAGCTATGACTACCTAGGCTCTGAAGGGATATGGCATTAAAATTGTAACTTTTTTTTTACTTCGTGAAAAGTGAATGCAAATATTCGCATGAGTAAAAAAGGTAAACTGACAACATTAATGAATTTATTAAAAGAAAAACTTACCTTAAACTCTATGACAATATTGTAAAATAAATAAATGAACAGCTGAGGTTAATGATATCAGCAAGCAGACACCAGGAGATTAGGGCAGAAAATTTAACTTTCTAGCGATAGCTGTAAGTACTCGACCTTGTTTAAAGTTTTATGATATTGTTAGTAGATTTCAAATACTGGTGAATTTATCAAGTGGCAGACACAGAACGTGTGAACTGCTAGTGTTCCTTTTGGCATCCGTTTTTCTTTATTTTATTTTTTAATTATTTTATTTACTGCTTTATTTTCATTTTTTTAAAATACTTATCTTTATTGCCAATTCTTATATAACAGCGTCTCGCGAATTTCTTTCTCATTTTGAGCGACATATTTCCTTTACTTCATTTGTTAGAAGACGCAACCAACAGAAATCTCTTCAATAATATTTCAGTTGAGCAGTTTGTTAAAATTCCATTCACTCAAAACCCATGTATGTATTGTTTTTGGAATATAAGAACGAGAAATAAAAAAAAAAGAAGTTTGAAATAAAGAATAGAACTCATTCTTAAGAATCTGAAACCGGTCAAACAATTAATATCGACCTATACTTATCTAAATATGATACAATTTCATTGTAACGTAATTTTTTGAAATTACGCTTCCTTATATACATAGAATATACATTACTGAAAATTTTAAATAAAAATATCTTATATGAATTTATATCATCACTTTATATGAATTTTATTGTAACAGCTGCTTCAATTTACGTAATTTCTGAACCTGGGTGAGTAAAAGGTTCGTTTGATATATAAAATAAAATAAGATTTTTTTAACTTTAAAATAATTACCGTTTTACTCTACCGTCTTCTACCTTTCAAGCGACTTCATAATTCCATCTTTGCAAACCTTTTATTTTTCTCAGTAAATGTTATCACGGTGTTTTTAATAATTTCCAATGAGATTTGATTGTTTTTCATTAAGAAAATTCTCTGGAAACAGGAATAAATTTTAATTGGAAGGCAGTATCTGGTGAATATGGTGGGGAAGTATCACTCGCCAAACAAGCTGCAACAATTTTTGTCTAGCCACCAAAGAAGCATGCAGCATGTAACGTTATCATGATGAAATATTAAGCTCTTATTTATTTATTAATTAAGGATGCTATCGTCGGCTGATGAATTCGCACTTGCTCTTAGCAGGAGTTTATTTTTTTTTAAAAATGGAATATTTTCGTTACGTTTAGGCAGTGAACTGTATACAGAAAATACGGTCCAGCAGTTTTCTTTTTACTTTTTTTTTTTTTTTTCATTTAGGTTAGACATCAAAGTGACTAATATAACAAGCCAGTGAAAATGATTTTCCGTCCTTAATTTGAATATTTTAAATAGTTTGGCTATCCCTCAGATCATATAATATGAATGATCGCTATCAATCTCAACTGGTTTATCCGAGAATAGATCAGTTAGACATCTCCAACATGAAACTTCACACGTCACATTTTCAATCCTTCCTTAAACTGCGAACATATTTTTGGCGTTTGGGTCGCAATTTTTATAACTTTTGCAAATTTTTCTAAAACTCTGGTAAAATAAAGAAGTATAATATGCTGAAAATATTGCTTACTTTCTCCAATCTTCTGTGCTCAAATTAATGAACAAAAGTATGCTATTTTTTAAAAATCTCAAAAAATTTCACAATGCAATTAGATTTCTCCGCTGCAATTAGATTTCTTTCTTATTCATTCTGCATGCAGGCCGGATGTGAACGCCATGAAGATAAAGAAAAAAAATAAAAAAGTCGTTTTCTGTGCATAGGCTCCGGGCTTCACATCCAGTCCACGAAGCAAGCCCCCATAATGAAATCGACACTGGCCAATGGCCAATCGCGAATATTCCCGCCAAAAAGGAGATGACGGCCAGATCTGCTTCAAAGCAGGTCTCCCAAAATGACCACAAGAAGTTGCAGGCTGTTATGTCACCGGTCGATACGCAGAACGCCGCCATGATCGCTCCTCTCAACTCAAACAAGTGACTTCGACTCCGCAAGTATGTAGCCCCCACACGTACTATCAGCGTTTCGTAGAAACACAGTCCTACCAGCAAACAGCGACTCCGCAACCAAGCGACTCTGTTTCCGCAAGCAGCGACGCCGACTACGCAACCAATCTACTCCGACTCCGCAAGTATGCAACCTACTCGTGCAACCCCCTTTTCATGTAACAGGCCTACCAGCTACGTCAAACCCTCGTTATCGTGACAGCCACCGACCCACCGCCGTGACCTCGATCAACCAACACGTGCGATCGACCATATCCTGTGATCTCTGTCAAACCAGCACAAGAAATCGGTCAACTCCCAGCGCTACCCTTAAGCCTAATCGCCATCCTGACGACCAGCAACAGAAATTGACATTTCACGACAGATTTTTCGACAACTCTGTAAGACACCCTATATATTAAACAGATACACACTGTTCAAAAACCTAATCCTCGTTATTCCTTTCCTTTCGCAACAAAACGCTTATTATAATAATCAGTAAGCATAATTTCATTATTTTCATTACATTCAATATGTAGTATAGGGTATATTTTACGTTAAAAAGCGTAAAAATTGTTGCTATTTAAGAATAATATATTGAAAACATTTTAGAATTGATCAAAAATTGAAAAAAAATAAATCAAATGTTAATGTTATAAAATACAATTAGGAATTTAAAGCTTCAGTTGAATTTAAAATAAAAATAGTCCTTAAGACGATCTGTAGCGAAGACTGTCGTGGATAAACAAATATGTGTGTATTAAAGACTCTATATCGGTGGGTAAACTGTATGATAATTGATTCGTGTTCGTTTCCCCTGCACACCTGAGATCCTCCTCAGCTTTATCTTGGGTGACTTTGCACCACATCCATTTACTAGCGATAACCTGTAAATAAACATGTAGGAACTTCCACGCATATTTGACAACAAAACAAAAACTTATTACCATTTATGGTTCCTGGCCATCAAAACAAAGAAAACATCTTTTAAGACACTGATATTAAATGGTACTATTACAACAACTCACAACTGGATATATTCGATTTACGTCAGAACCAGCTTACAATGAGGTGGAACAGAACTTGTTGCAACTCGATGGTCTATTGGTAATTTACTTTTAACTAATTAACTACTAATGAACATGCATAAGGACACAGATGAATTTCATAAAGTTATTTTCAGTAAGTGTGCTAGAATACATTCCTTAAAATGTCGGCTTATCCTGAGAAGAACTCTGTTTTTGGTTTAACATTTATTTTTTAAGAATGACAAAATTTCCCCAAGAGCTCGCTTCTCGGTTCAAACTTCTTTCTGCTTTACATATACTCCGATCATTTGTGAATATCTTGTAAATGCTGATAATATAACGGTATATGGGTGCACCTCCAAAACTGTAAATGACCAGAGAATGGCAGCTGATCTCTCCTTTAACCTAGTTCTAACAGCTTAGTCAGGGAAAACTGACTGGTCAATTTCAATGCCTGGAAAATCAAACTAGTGACATTCCATCATCACCGATCGGACCTAGAACTATTGCCAATCAACGGTTCCATTCCATTCAGGGAGGCCCCATGCCTTGAGCGCCTATAGGGATTTAAACTCTATCCAGACCTCAAGTGGAACTCATACATACGATCCATCGTTAAAGACTTAGACTGGAAAATGATCGGTTTCCTGTAGCGCTCTAATAACTTCTCCTGCTATCCTCTACCTTTTCACGAACCAGATTCTGTCCGAAAATGGAGTACTGTTGCCATATATAGGTAGTGGCTCCCGGTTGAACATCATTGTAAAAAATGTATTAAATTTTTATTAAAATGAAGTCCACTAGGATAGCAACATTGGACTCAGTAGCAATAAAAAAAAAGATAGGATGTAAGAATGAGCTTATGGTAGTTTCCGGTAAATTTTCTTCGAATAATAATAATTCGTTTGCATGACATAGAGAAAAGTATTTAATTGATAGTAAAGTGATAAAGTTGAAACTGTAAAGTGGTGATATGTCAGTAGTTGGAAAAAAAAGGTCATTGTCATAGTTTTTATAATTGAGAAAAGTTTTATTTCTTTGTCCTCCTTTCTTAGATTTAAAAAAATATGCCCTCTCTTCACTGAATTACAATGATCAAGTAAAGATTTTTAAGTGGTAGGAGTTGTTGCCATAAAACACTACCAAATACATGGAATAAGTGATTAAAGTGCACTTATGTGTAATTCAACAAATAGAAAACAATAATGATTATATTTTAAGACTTTAACCATAACTTACTGCTTTGTCGATGATTATTGCTCATGTTGTGGGCCGGTGTATGCATTGAGAAATAAACACGTGTGTCATCTGAAATGCCCACAACAAACATGGCAGACTCAGGATGTAAGTCCACGTAAAGAAATACAAAGAAACAACAAGAACCAGTATATATGTACAAATAAATGATAATGTATTAACAACAAAGTTATACAAGCGACAAAGGTAATAATGTGTGTAACAAATGAATGTGAAAACTGTTTGGTCCAAAATATGTGTAGTGAGTGAATGTACGTACGTACATGTGTGTGTATATATGTATATTCTTCATGCGTTTCCCAAAAGGAAACACGTTTTCGTCCGTGAGACATTTACATATTGAGGTATAAGCAAAAAGTAAGAAGAGAGTGATAAAAAAAAAATTATCGTAGAGTATTTATAGTCCTGAAAGCGTCTCCTAGTAGCGGTTTCGAAAATTAGGAGGAGGTAACCCGACACTCAACATGAGCAATTAGCTTGAATTATTGTAGTTTGGGATAATAAATTAAAAATAAAATCATTACTGATCAATGCTCATATTAGCCAAACGTTGAGTATATTCGGCTGTAATATAAAAAGAAAATCGTGTGAAAAAACTACAATTTTATGCCTTTACCCCATAAAGTGAAAACAGGGAAATACAATTCGAATGTTCTAGAAAAATATTTGAGGAGGAAATTTCTCCCATTGGATTATTTTTCACCAATCAGAAGCAAGGAATTCAAACACGCGCTAATTTGAAATGATAACTGAGGTATGCTGATGATGTCATTATAAACAATGTCACTAGCCTGTGGAAATCACTATTCATTCGCGCGGTCAGGATGGTTAGTCACAAAGACAAGAGGGTATCCTTTACAATTAACATTTGAAGCTGAGAACAAAAAGATTCCGAAAGGCCAACCCAAAACTCAGACAATATAAACCAAAAACTAAAAATTTGTTCTGAAACCAACTTCAAAGAAACGCAGACAAAGTCTTCGTCATATCTCAAAAAATCCTTATTCGGCCTTCCTCACCAACAACATTGTTTGCAACTGCTACGTTTGACCTCAAAGGTCAGAACTTCACAACTACGGGAGTATTTTCACTGTATCCCTTTAACAAGGAAATTTTTAATTTTTTCAATTGTGAGTCCCACATTAAATGAACAATTTTTATTAGGCGCCCAAAGAATATTTTGAGGAAGCCTTCTTTCATTTCCTATTTGGATTTAATTGTAAATAAGCACGTTCTTTCAATTCAATTTCATACCCACATAAGAATGCTTATTTTCTTGGGCGCCTAATAACCCTTGTAATTTTTTATCCTTATTTTTTAAAATATAAAAAATTCTAAAGTAAAAGAATTAATATGTGAAATAAAACTAACATTTCAGATGAAGGGACGCTATTAAGAAAATGTAGAAATAATGCTTAATGGGGTATCCTCAGTGTTGGATATATGGGATCACCATTAACTTAAATGTACTTCTTGGCGGTACTTATATAAAAGTACCGCCAAGATTAAGACAAACACACAAAGTATCTGGTAATAAAAATCCAGTTTTAGGATAGGTCAGTTTTATGTGATTTATTCGAAAGCCTGATTGTAAAATTAGTGTCAAACCGAGAACTTTTCAGCACCTCCTCGTAACTTGATATAATTCAGGTATGTCATAAAATGTAAATTTTTTATATAAATAAAAAGACCTAACCTACAATAAACATTCTTCGCAATCATTTCGAATCAGTTATGAAATGCACTTCGTGCAAAATTAGGATTCCCAAAGTGGGTCATAAGGCCCCCGTAAAATACAGGTGAGAGGTGAGAGAAAAGGGAGTGATTAAGAAATAAAGGATGACAGAACCAAGTAATAATTTTTCTTTTTTTTTAACAAAATTTATATGAAAAAATGTAAATCATACTTTTTTAAGGAACATGCATGCTTTGCAAATATAACATATACGAGTTATCGATGAATGCATGACTATTTATCTGATTTTCTTGTCTAAAGTTAAAAGTCCGAACATTTGTATTTTTTACTCACTTTATCTGGACAGCCGCCACACATCTGTCAGGTTCACCCAGCTGATATCTGCAGAGGCCAATGCTTTAGGTTTTTGTTATCCTCCTCCGTTGCAATTAGATCTATTTCTCATTCACTCTGCGTGACGATCGCATGTGAGCGCTAAGAAGCCAGAACACAAATTTTTTTAAAATGTCGTTTTCTAGGCTCTGAGCATCATATCCGGTTCACGAAACAAATCCCAGCAATGAACATAATACAATAGCCAATCAGGAACGTTCTTGCCGGAAAAAGAGATGATCCTTCAGGATTCGTCACCACCCAGCTCGAGGAATCCCTCATCGTCACCACCCCGACTCCCTTTCGTTAATACCACCTTCGACTCGAGTCCAACAGAAACATTCCGCTCAACCTACTACAGGCCTCTTTCGCCATCACCATCGTAGCCCCGTCTCGTTGATACAACATTCGATCTGAATCCAACAGAGATCTTCCGCTAGATCAACATTCACCAGCTACACCTAATCCCTCGTCGCGATCACCGTAACCCTGGCAACCAAAGCGCCCTATCACAAATCAACCTACCACTGTGACCTCGATCGATCAATACGCCAACCTACGTTACCAGGCAGTTCGGCTTCAACATCTCGGCATCACACGACTGCCAGCCCATCAACACCATCACAGATATCGATTTCAACATTAAAGAAAGGCGTGCGTCAAACCTCACCACCGGTTAATCCACTCTGGACCTATCCTGTGACCTCGGCCAAACCAACCCAAGAAATCGGTCAATTCCCGGCACTACCGACAACACCCTTATACCTAATCGCTTTCCTGACAAACAGCAACCGCAAATGACATATTAAGAATTTTTGTCGATTTTCTACCAACTATGTATGTATCATGCATATTTGATGAATACGCCGTTGAAAATGTAATCCTTGTTATTCCTTTTCTTTGCAACCAAATGCTCGTTATAACAGTTTGTAGGTGTAGCGACATAGCCGCGGATGTTCGTCTGGTGTTAGATTAGTTAGTTTGAATTTGTAATATACTTATAACTTAATAATAGAATAATACCAACAACAATGTCTTTTCCTATGGGTGCCGGGTGGGCGCTGGTTAATGTGACCTGGGAGACAAGGAATGGGAGATAGAAAAGGTGTGGGTACCACTGGTGTAAACGAAGGTGGATCCAACAAAACAACCGTGTGTTAGTTTCCTTAAGTCTCCACCGTAAAAATTGTTCCGCGAGTACAAAGAAAAGAAAAAGTGAAGAAAAGAGATAACGCTGATAATAATGAGATGAAATAACACAAGCATTCTACTCTTATCTCATAATAATCAGGTGTTTACTTTATTCATATTCTGGACAGCGAAATTTTATTGAACCTATTTTTGGAAAAAAATATATAATGCCCTAATTAATTTGTATTCACTTTACAAAAATCTATGTAATATGTTTAACTGAATAAAATAATTATGCCGGAAATAATGTTCACTAAAATATGCAGGATGAACAATGAAAAAAAATGTTTTATTTTGAGCTTCGAATTAATTCGTGATTTTTCTTGCTTTTCAAGAGCAAATACAAGTTTTGACAAAGTGAATCCGTCAAACAAAGAGCTTTTATGTCGGATAAAATTAACGGTTAGATTCTCAAATATATACTTACTGATCATCAGTTGTTTAGGATCCGTGATTACAAAAACAAAAAGCATAAAGAGGGCAGCGTCAACATAGACAATTCTCGTGGCATGACAGCAATTAAGACAATGTAACGTTAATTATTTTCTCACGTGTTGTGCTATATAATAATAATAATAATGCTCGAGTATTTCGGAGCATAGCTCAGCTGTAGAATTAAGATAAGAGTAGGAAATCGTTAGTTTTAGGGCCTATCTCTTCTTGTGCCTAGTCGATGACACTCGTTATCACAAGCTCATCTCGGAAAAATAATACGAAGAAACATTATGCGTAGCAGTTAGTCTAATTCTTGCAAAATAAGTGAAATTTATTCCAGATATATATTTAGTAATGACTAAATCGCACATAATCTTCCATATTTGGTGCATTTTTTTGAGTTTATGATTATATTATTGTATGCCCGTGAGATCTTGGTGGGTGGTAGATAGGCTTTTTATCCAAAAATTGGCTATTTGGTTTATTCCTGTTTTTTCCAGCTTTTGATTTTGCAGGTGGCAGCGGTTGTTTCACTAATATTGATATCCGTCCATTTTTAGCACTCTATATGTGTGTGTTGTTCCTGTTGTTTTTATCTTTGTATTTGTAATTGTAGTTGTAGCTCTTTTCATTGGGCATTTTGCAGTTTTTCCCTACCATCTTTACACCAGAACTTCTCGACTTACTGGATGCGTCATTTATCTCTATTTTATTTTCTCCAGTTCTCGATATAGTTTCTTGGCATCTTGTTTTGCCAAAGAATCTGTTTCATTTTTCAAAACACCTGATTCTCTGTGCGTTGGCTTCAATTCGTTTGTTTTAGTTTCTCTTTAACTTTTGGAATGTCAGTCTCATTATGTCAAGGCTTCGTTTTAGTTGTTTCTTTTCTCTTTCTTTCATTTTATAGCCCTCCTTGTCTACTCTTTACTTAGAAGTCATAATTGTCCTCGTAGTTTATTTATTTCGGTTTCTATTTTTTCTTTCCAGACTAGCATTTTTCTTTTTCGTTTACGTTGTGTATTTACTTGTTTCTGCGATTGTTGCCGATGTCGCTTATATAAGATGATTCATTTCTGTCAGGTTCATCGGGCTTTCCATTTCGTTTCTTATTTTTCTAATTGCTTGGTTGATGGTTTCCTTCAATTGACGGTTCTTTCTTACTTTTGGAATTGTCGGTCTTTCATCGAAAGACATTTCCCATTTATATCGGATTTTTTTAGTCATCCCTCACCTGTTTCTCTCTCATATTCGTCATTATCTTCCTCTATTTGTTTGTGTACTTCAGGGGGATTATTACAACTGGTTTTTATTTGTTCTTCTGCATGTGTCTCCTATGGGTTGTTGATATCTAGCCCCTTGATGTTAACATTTAATCTATTTTTAATGTTTTCTCGCGTGCTTTCGAATTCTATGTCAGGTATTCTTTTTTTCCTGATGATGTACGCCTGACATTGGCTAGTTTGTTGGCATCGATGTTTAGTACTGGGGATCGCGATACTTGTTGACCCGCGTGACAACCGATGCGGTTTAACAATATTTTTTGCTGTAATCAGCATTATAGTTAGTTCGTATTTACCCATAAGTGGAGACTGGTTCGTGAGCACCAGAGCATATCCATACCATGGTGGACTATCACGTTCAGGAGGCCAGGCCTCCTCCTGTTTTTTTTTTTTTTTTTACTATTGTTATTGCTATTAATAACAACGGTAGAATCTTAATTTATAAGAGTTTCGATCCTTAGGAGACACGATGTGCTTCACTAAACTCCGACATAACTTCAATTTTCATCGGAATTTTCTTTGACTTTTTCTCTCTTATGTTCAAATGAAACTATATTCAAATCTTCCTAAACCTGTAATGATACGAATATATTTTACACATAAATAAAATTAATATACAGTTACTAATAATATTTAAAGAAAAATTTATTATAAGTGTGTGGCAGACTTCACCACATTAATTTAAGTTTAGATTAGGAAACAAAACTGACGTGAAAAATGATAAGCAAAAGACATCATTACACATAAAATATGTATTTCACAAGATGTACAACGATGTGAAAGAAAGCATACATTTAAGTAAGAAAAGGTTGAATAAAACAAGAATTGTCTCTCTTTAACTCTTATTTGTATTTCAAAGTTCACTAAAAGAAAATTTATGAGAGTTTCTTGTAATAATTGTTCTCAGGAGATTTGCTGTGTAAGAAAAAGTTATGCGAGTGTATAAGGAATGTTCAGCATGTGAGGGGTGGTATGAGTGAGAAGGTTGTGAGTGAGACTGTTGTGGATTCATTTGACAGCTGAATTCTCACTAATTAGCTAAGAATATTTCTTTCTTATATAGGTGACCATAGGCTCCAAATCGCTGCGCGGGAAGAGTCATTTTTCACGTGCAGACGATCTGATTGGTTGGCATTGACCAATCAGCGAGCCAGTTTTGGGGAGACTTAAGAAAGTTTCTGTGAAAATGAAAATAGAGCGATTACAAAATTATCTCATTGCTGCGATTTGTAAATTGTCTATAATAACGTAGTGGTGATTTATTAACCAATGGATGCTTGTGATTTGCATTTGTGTATGTACGTATGTGTGTGCGATATACATCGTCACAAGTGTTTGTATTGTATGGCTTATAAAATAAAAATAAAAATGAATATAAAAATTACTAATAAATAAATAATAAAAGAACATTAAAAAATAACCGATTAAGTCACTATCACCACAATAACCGCAACTGTGATCACCACGACTATTGTATTCCTCTTTGTTTTCTCTTTCTTCTATCTATCTAATACTAAAAGTCTGTGAATCGTGCGTACGTCTGCCGTTGGGCGCATAATAATTTACATTTTTTTACACCTCTCTCTTTCCACCTTTCTGTGTTTGCATGCGTGCTTACTTATATTTCCGTTTTCTTTAAACTGTTGAATATTTAAAAACTGTTAAATAAATTGTTAAATATTTAAAAAATATATTTTTTGTCATATTTAAAAAACATTTTCAAGTGAATATGATTTGAAAATATTTTTTGGCATATTAAAACAATATTTTAAAATAAATCTGATTTTAAAATATTTTAAGTGAATAAGATTTAAAAATACGAGTTAAATATTTCTATTTCAACTTTCTTCAAACAGACATTTTTTATGGTGAAATCAACTTCAGTGTCTTATAACCTGAACCGTCAGTGACTCACCGGGTCACGGCTAGTCTCTAGTCACTAATAAGAATCTAATAACTGTTCAATGTTCTGCCCAAATCAGGTAAAAAAGATTCAGATTTGCGTCAAAAATTAATAAAATGAACGTTATTATTAGGCCGTATGAGTTTAAAAGTTAGTACTGTTGCGAATACAGATGAGCAGGTAGAAATTAAATAAATCTCTAGTGAAGAAAAGTAGTTTTATAAATATTCCTGCAGGGTTAAAGATGTCAACAATGTAAGGAGCTAAAACAAAAACAACAAAATACCATTTTCAGTTGAATTGATTCTGTGACTTTTTAGTTATAAAATATTTTTTCAAAGAATTTATAATGCGATGTTGATCATCGCATAAATTATTTGGGGAAAAAAAAAACAAAAAAACAAATAGAAGTGTACCAATCGAATTCCTAATTTGCTTATTTCTATTGGCAGCAGATATGCAGATATGTCGAGGAGGCGCGCCTTGAGAAAATTGAACAAAGCAGTTAATAAGATATGTCGTTAAGGAAATAAGAAACGAGTCATACAGAATGTCTCTTATTCACAAGACTCCACTTGTATATAATATCGAATTTCAATTTTTTTATTATTTTCTGGTGCTTTCTACCAAAGAGAGTAACCACAATTTCATAACAACAATTTTACATTTTAAAATGGTAAAAATTTAATAACTGCGAATTAAAACGGATATATAAAAAAACAACAGGAATAAACAACAAAAAGCTTGCATTATTGAGAACATAACTTAGTTAAAGAACCAAGTACATTGATAGTTATTTAATAAATGCCCAGCTATCACTTACCCAGACGTATTCATGAACCAATGGAAACTGTCCACATTGCTTTTCTGGTATACGCTAATTAATTTTAGCTTTCGATATCTGTCGATTTGACATTTCAATATCTGCCAGGTCCTGGCTATGTATTAAGTGTCATACAGACATTCCAATTTGCCCCGTCTAACCTATGTATTCAGCGGCACACTAACATTCTTCTCATCATTGCCACTTTCTACCTATATATTGAGCGCCACACTAACATTCTTCTAATCTTTGCCCTGTTCTATCTATGTATTTAGTGCCACAATAACATTCTTCCAATCTTTGCCACATTCTACCTATGTATTTAACGCCACGCTAACATTCTGCCAATCTTTTCCCCTTCCTACCTATTTATTCAGCGCCACAATAAAATTCTTCTAATCATTGTCACTTTCTCCGTATGTATTCAGGGCCACACTAACATACTTCTAACCTTTGCTACCTTCTACTTATGTATTCAGCGCCACACTAACATTCTTCCAATCTACCTATGTATTTAGCGTCACACTAGAATTTGAATATGATAAATTACGTAACTAATATGGGCGGAAGTTAGAACATCTTTTGGGATCGATCTCAATACAGGTTGGACAGTAAAGATAAAGTGTGTATTGGCTCACACATAAAACAGCTTTTTACCCCAGCAGAAATTTGCCTGGCAAATCTGACACTGGCACCACTAATTCACATTATACACATATAGACAGGACACTTCTAGGAGTCACTCTGGTTGGGTTTTATAAATTACGACATTTTTTACGAACGCTAAGTTCCAGTATCAAGTGGGTACCTATTTTTCCCTAAGACACTCTTAATAAATTAAATTTCTGAATTTAATTTTGTCTGAAGAAATTACTAGGACACGATTGTCTATACTCTTAATAAGGTTCATTTTTCACTATACTGGACAGTAAGAATCTCAACGGCTTATATAAACCAGAAGGTTTTCGGTACCTAGATGGAAGAAACAATGAATCCAACCTGTGCAAAAAAAAAAAAAAAAGAACATCATTGTTCTATTTTGCACACGTAAATTGTAAAGCTAGGTACTTGATGAAATCCCCCATCTTCATCACTATCGAACTCACATAAAGTTTAAAACGATTTTAAAATATATTTTTAAATACTTTTCAGTAATTGTTTCGTAATCTTGAATGCTTTTATGCCATTAACCTATTTTTACCAACGTTTTGTATGGATTTACAACTAAAGTTTTTATCTATTATTTTTTCAGACGGTTTCAAATTTATCAAAAAAAAATTCAATTATTTTTGTTTCATTTGTATTGAGTACAAGTTCACATTTACGACCAATTGTCAGAGTAATATTTTCGCCTATTAGTTATTTATATTAACAAGTTTATGAGAAACCATAAATTCACAGGTGCTGTATTAAATTGCAAGAGCCGAGCCGAATACAGAGAAAAAATGATATCAAAATAAAAGTCAGATGTCGTTTTAATCAGAAAATATGTGGTACTTAGCATAAAAACCTCTAAAAAAGATGCAATTATTAATTTTGTGCACAATTGGTTCGAGAGTCCACTGTTGCGAATGCTTCAGTTCAAGAGAAAGTCTCCTGTCGTCTTCAGGAGAGTACATATGCAAAAATAGAGCGCCATGAAATTCACAATTCTACGGATTTGGAGGAAGCCAACTGACCACTGAAGCAATTGTTTCTTCTGCATGGTTGACCCTTCCAAACAGCGAGCTGACGATGGATGACTTTCTGTCACTTATTGCCCCAGTTCCACACAACCCTGAGCTCTTCGTACCCACTCGAGAGAGAGAGAGAGAGAGAGAGAGAGAGAGAGAGAGAGAGAGAGAGAGAGAGAGAGAGAGAGAGAGAGAGAGAGAGATAGCAAACGTTTTTAAAAGAGAACAGAAGAGGATGAAGTAATTTATCTACAGATTACAGAGGCGCAGATGAGGAGAGAAACCCATACTACCCCAACCAAAAAGATTTGAAACAATTTGATCAGAGATCTTGATCTCGCAGTCCAATGCCGAGCTTTTGACGCCGATATTCAAGCAATGGAATTTATTAGATGAAAGTGTGCAAGTCGCATGTCAGAGAAAGTGTCACCTGTGTTTTTGACCTGTCTGTTCGAGGCAATTGGAATAGCCTGTAATCCAGCGAGCGCCGCCTCCTCATCAACAGCCCACCCAGGAGCTTCAAATCCGTGCTGCTTCATAACAGGAACATGTATCCATTTCTTTACCTCATTCTTTACCTCACTCGGTGCAGCTCAAAGAGAAATACAGCAGTATCAAGATCTTGCTAGATGACTTGAAATATGAAAAGTAGGTTTCAAAATGGTGGTCTTCTTGACGGGTCTCCAAGTCGACTTTACCGAGTTTCTGTGTTATCTTTGCCTTTGGGACAGCATGGAAATCACGGCACACTACAATAAGCGGGAATATCCATAGTGGGCCGAGGTCTGTGTCGGAAGGAACAACAGATGGGAGCCACTGTTGAACCCCCAGAAGGTATTGTTTCCTCAACTTCACTTAAATTGGGCCTTATGAAACAATTTATCACAGCTTTAGATAAGGATTCTGCAGCCTTCAAGTACCTTCAAGGCTTCTTCCTTAAGCTGTCTGTGGCAAAAGTCAAAGCCGGTGTCTGCGTCGGACCACAAATAAAGAAGATCATAGATTGCAAGGAATCTAAAAGGTCATTAGAACAGAGAAAGCAGCGTGGAACAGCTTTATCGCAGTAGTTTGGGATTTCTTGGTGAATCACAAGGCCGAAAACTGTGTGGAGCTTGCTGAAACCCTGGTGAAAAACTACGGAAAATGGGGTGCAGGATGTCCCTCAAAGTCCATATCCTTGACGTTCGACTTGATAAATTCAAGGAGAACATGGGAAGTATACTCAGAGGAACAAGGCAAGCGATTTTACCAGGATATACTGTACTTTGAATGCCGCTACCAAAGATCGTTTGACAAAAACAATATTTGGGGGCTGATTCGTGAAAGTACTTTACAGTATAAGCGTAAATCACGAAAAACTACTCACCTCTAAATTTTCTGTGTTTTCTCTTGTGTAATCCTAGAATAAATAAATGCTACTTTTGAATCATGTCGTTTTGTTGCTATTAAAACGAAATTATTTTTGCACCAACCTAATACCTTGCGTGAACAAAAATATTCACATTCACCACTTTCCCTAATGGGAATAGGTAAATTTAAAAAAGATCATTATTCTGATCACAAAAGCAAAATTAAGAAGAAATATTAGCCATTTTTCATACAATCTAGACGTAAGTAAATAGGAAATAACAGTTGCTATCCAAGGGCAAAAATCTTTTCATTCAGTCATTGCAGAAAACATAACTTAAGTCTCAAATTATGAAACCAAAAAGTCTCTTTTGAAATTATGAAAATCATACGAATATAACGCCACTTCAATAAATATAAAAAAAATATCAATCGAAACGAAATCTGCAGGTTAGAACACATCAAATGTTGCTATTTAAAACTAAATCAATGGTTTTAGTACTAACACTACTTCGTCTCATATTTTTAACGAGATAAAGAAATTGGTGTAAAAATTACCGTTTCATAAATTTATACTAAATTGTGAGTTTTAGTCTTAAATAACTTACACGTTTTCAAACTCTGTGAAAGGTTTTGGTGTTTAAAAAATTGCCCCCATCATATTTTTAGGGGCCAGTTGTTATATTTTAAAGAATGAAGTTGATAAATCATAAACATAAATTATTTATGAGTCAATAGTATTGAGGTTCTAAGCGTTGCTTAGATGTGGCATAAGGTCGAAAGTATGGTGCAGCCAATGAGGATCGAACTCACTATTCAGTCATAACTGTTCTAGCGAGACAAGCTCGCTGACCATTACACCGCCTCGGGGTGCTCTAACTCAATTTAATAGTTAACTTAATATAGCCCTGTAAGGGAATTTTAGACTTAACGCAAATACTCATTTGTCTTTGTACTCATTAAAAAAGTTTCATTTTCGTCTGTTTTTTTTTTTCAATGAAGCATGCTATCTTGGTGAAGAGACGGAATCTTGGGTCAAGGCCAAGAAAAATTTGTACAAGATATTACTTATTTTATTTATTTATTTTTTAAATTCTTGTTTCTTCTGGCCGAGATGTTGTTTAACCATCCGCGAAAAAGAACACATTCTAGAACACAGAAAAGGAATATCATTTCACATACGTAGGTAGTTACACAAATTCTACCCATTATAGTAACTTATAACCAACATATGTATAAAATTAAGTCCAGAAATATACAGTAGGCTATTATTCATTTTTAAAAAAGCATAGATAATTAAAAAGTTAAATACTACACTTCTCATTAAGTTGAACTAAAGCGTAAAATATAAAGCGTAAAAAATATACAGCAAAATGAGGTAAAAATGCGCAATTTTAGATACTGCCATAGATCTCCTAAAACACCCAAAAAACGGATTTTAAATAATTCATTTATGGTTTTATTTGAAAGATAATAACAGCCTTAAGCTAATCGTATGAAAATTAATTTCCGTATGTAGATAAAGTTTTATGGATATTTTAAGACACATTCATACGTTCACTCATCATTCATCGAACCGCCATTATAGACAAAAGAGTGTAAACAACAAATTAAACATTTCTTAAAAATCCAATATTTGTTCTAGAGATATGTTTCAAAGTAAATGAATAAATTTAAGGATTAATTAACTGGATTTTCTAAAAGTAATGCTCACTTTTTGCTTAAGATTTCATGAAAATAACGTTTATTTATACACGGTATCCCGTGAGCTGTCATCAAAATCATAGGTCACCAACAGTAGCTTTCTGCTGTTATCCCTAACTCTTAAAAAAGCGCGCGAAGAATCAAGAAATTGGTATTTATCTTTAAAAATAAGTTACCTTTAACCATATATAACCAATAGTTTAAGAATATATTTTTCTTCTATATGTTTTTATGGAACTTAGAATGAATAATTTTATTTTTTTATATTACATTAGAATGATAAAAAAAAATTAAAACAATTGAAATGATATTTTTAATTCATTGCTTTTATTTTTTGATTATTTCTTACCTGTTTCATGTCATAAAATATCCAATTGCACGTTATGAGGTTTTTAAATTATTCAAAAAATAAGAAAATTTAATAAAATAACGAAATTGCGACTAACAAAATATGGGAGGAAAGTGATAAAAAATCAACTATTTATTTGCTTTAGTTCACCCAGTACAAGGCTTAAGGTCAACTCAAAGTAGATGGTTATTGGGATTGTTATAAGGGAGGGAGAAGGAGGAGGCAGGAAGAGCATATTATGAGGATATTTAGGATAGATAACGGTTGAAGCTGGACTTGAAGGGATTAAGATTGTAGTGGTCAGAGAAGCATCTACTCGGGAGCCTGTTCCACAAAGTAACAGTTCTGAAGAAGAAACTGTCTGCGTGGAACTTACTCCCTAACAAAGAAACACGAAGGAAATGGGGATAGTTTGAAACATAATTTGAAACTGTGAACATGGCATGGCGGGTCCTAATTGTGAAATAAATATTTTCATGGTAATTGTTCTCATCAGAGCAATTACCATAAATTTACTTTTATAGAAAAGTCAAAGGGAAGCTACGTTACGGCGGTGGTAAATTGACTAGAACCAAGATGCCAGATCAAGACCGATAACACTGCAGATTCTTCTTTTGATTTTATCAAGAATCTCTAAACATATAGCAGGAGCACCAGACCAGATATGGCAATAATATTTGAAGCATGGATGAATGGTAGACTTATAAATATGTAAGATAAATTCTGGCGAGAAAAATTGTTTAGTACGGCACAGTGAACCAACTTTCCTGGCAGCAAACCTATTCACTTTATATCAGTGATAAAAATCAGTCTTCCTGGAGGGTTAGCATCAGTCAGTAAATAGCTGTGTCAAGTGCATAAATAATGAGTAGAGAACTGACAACATTGGAAATTCGTTGATGAAAATTAGGGATGGCGTAGGTCTAAGGATAGGGCCCTGGGGGACACTCACATTAACGCAAAATGATCTCGAAGCATAGCTGTTCAAGACATTTCATTTGGCGATTTGATAAGAAAGATTGAATCATTTCAAAAATTCGTCTAGAAATGATGCCATAACCTTTCAGCTTGTGAAGAAAACTAGCATATACCAAATCCTGTCAAACGCCTTCGAGATATCCAAAGCAACAGTCCGAGCTTCATTATTCATATCTAAATCTTGATACATACCTTCAGCAATAACCGTTAATGCATCGGCAGTTGACATAGAGAAGCGAAAGTCATATTGTTTGTCTGAAAGAAAAGCCTGCGAAATGAGACGCCCAACCAATTCGGAGTTGATTAGAGCTTCTAGTACTTTACCAAAAAGAAGTAGAAGTCTAATAGGCCAATAGTTAAAAGGATCAGACGGTTCACTTGAGTCCATAAAGTGAACCTAGAGAAGAGAATTTCCAACAAACAGCAAGAAGAACGAAGTTATTTATTATAGAGTTTAGAGAGAATACGAGCTATAGTTCAGGAGTACATTTTTAAGGACTAATTCAGGGATACTATCGTCCACATGAAGTTTAGAGGTAATAGAAGAAACTATGGACGGATTTATATGCATATCAAACAGTAGAGACTATGTTCTAAGTAGAAAGCCAGACAAAGATAGTCCAGATAAATCAAGAATTGGAATAGAATTTGCGAGTAAAACATTCACCCTTATCAGCAGATGATAACTCCTCAGACTGAGTGAAGAGAGAAGGGATAGAAGACATAGTCTTATTTAAAACACTATTACAGGGCCGCCAGTAGTCACGACAACCAAACTTGTTAGAGGCTTATATGGTACCTCATTCTGTCAGCGGATACGTTTATAATTATTACGAGTGAACAGAAAGATGTCTGCTGTCATCGGGAGTACTACGTTACTACAGCCGGAAAAAAAGTGATTCTTGTGGGTTATAGCGGCTAAACATGCAGGTCCGAACCAAGGAGAAGATGTTGGTTTCACCTAGTATTTCCGAGATGGCACAAAAGCATCGATTCCGGCTTTTATCCAAGAAGAAATCTCAGTAGCACAATTCTCAACAGGAAGTTTAAAAAAATACACTCTAAAGAAAGTCGCGAAAAAATCACGAAATGAATCCCAATCAGTATAGTGGTGACCGTAGGAAGTTTATGTCTAATAGCCAACTCAAAAGATATATCAACAGATACTACAGCGTGACCCAAATTCTTCAGATTATTACTATGATAAAATAATCGGAAGTAATCTCCTTTGTTTTATGATTACCTCCCTTTAGAGAACTCTTTCGTTTGTAGAGGACTATAGTCACTACGCTGGTATCATTCTAAGAAGAATAAGTGTTCCTTAAACCTACTCTTGTTCTCTTCTGTTATTACAATTTATTCTGCTTAGAAGAATCAGTATGGAACAACTAATGCGCCCACGATTCGACGTGGAACTGGATACTCTAAATTCTGAAAAACGCTGGACACATTGGCAAATGACGTTTGAAAACTTTTTACATTATATGCAGAAAACCCAAACCGGCCAATAAACAAGCTCGGACTCCTAACGAATTATGTATCTCACACGATACATGAAATTATTATGGCCTGTTCTACTTATGAAGAGGCTGTTGGAGTACTACAAGCTATCTACCAAAAACGAAATATTTTCGCGATATATACTTGCTACACGACGACAACAAAATGGCGAATCGCTGGAGCAATTTTTAAAAGAATTACGGACCCTAAGCAAGGAATGCCGAAGAAGTTCGAGACGAACCCATTGACAACGGCATCAACGGGCTACAGAATTCTCAGTTAGGAAAGAGACTTTTTGAAAACAAATGTCTTAATTTAAGAACAGCCTACGAGCAAGCTTATATGCTTGAGGTTGCTCAAAAACAATCTGTATTCTACCTACAGTCTGATACGGTCGATACTGCTCTGAACATATACCCTTCTCGTTCTTCATTACCACCTCTTCTTATGTGTATAGTTCTCCAGGTCTCGCCTCTGTGATTTCTTTTTTTAACCAGCAAATTCCGGACACTTCAAACCCTTCAGAGCTGCCTATCACCGCTGCTTCCACAGGTCGTAAATGCTACTTTTGTGGGCTCGGTCTACACCTGCGGTTTTCTTGTCCGGACAGATGCTAGGTGTCACAAATGTGGAAGTTGAGACATTTTTCGAAAATTTGTAGGTCCACATCTTCTAAAAATAATTTTTCTAAAACTTCTACCGCCTCTATAATGGTAACTACTATAACAGCTGCGTCTCCGGGTTGACTTTCAAAACGTATAATACAGATTAAAGTTAATGGCGGCGTTTCTATTGATTGACACTGGCATCTCAGGTAATTATATTAATTTCAATATTGTGAAGGTGTCTATGGCAAATGTTTCTTATCACAGGTGATTGGATACTTCCTGATTTGCTTACATTCAAAAAATATTTCGTATAGAAACATCAAACTCTCGATAATGAAAAACCTCTGTAGTGGCGTGATACTGGAGGCATGATTTTATTCAACATCATTCTCGTATCGAGATTCCTTTTGGAGGTCCCAAACCAGTCCTTAGCATTTGTGGCCTAACAGCAGTCAATGTCCAGTAACCGTTACTCTTCAATAATTTACCTCCTTTTACTGCAAACCTTATAGCGATGAAGCTGAGACGGTACTCACTTGAGGACAGACATTTTATAAAAACCGAGATTACAACAATGCTTGATGAAGGAATCATCGAAACGAGTGAGTCTCCATGGAGGGCCCAGGTATTGGTAACATCTTCTGAGAACCACAAAAAGAGACTAGTAATTGATTACTCTCAAACCATAAATAGGTTTACCCTATTAGACGCTTACCCACTACCACGGATAGACGAAATTATAAGTGAAATTACCAAATAAAAAGTGTACAGCACACTAGGATCTCAAAAGCGCCTTATCACCAAGTGGCTATCAAACCAGTAGATCGGATCTACACAGCTTTTGAGGAAAATGGTCGCCTCTACCAGTTTAAAAGGATACCATTCGGAGTAACGAATGGTGTTGCCAACCTCCAGCAGATTATGGACAAAATTATTAACGACAAAAAATGGATAATGTAACCGTATGTGGACACAACCATGCAGATCACAATCGTAATCTGAAACAATTTATGTCGGCCATTGAGAAATATAATCTCACATTAAATAATGATAAATGCTTTTTGGTGTATACACCATTAATTTACTGGGATACATCGTGGGCAAAGGTTCTATGTCACCAGATCCGGAACAATTGAAACATTTACTAAAATTGCCAATTCCTAATAATATACGTGCCCTAAAACGAGCTATGGGCATATTTGCACATTACTCTCAATGGACTGTTTCTTGTTCAAACAAAATAAGCCCATTGGTAAAAAAATAAAAATAAATAAAAATAAAAATAGGTTTACTCTTTCTTCTGCAGCTTTGGAGTCTTTTAAAAATCTTATATCTTAAGGATATAGTCAATTTTATAGTCGCTATTCCTCTTGTGGTAGAGATAGATGCATTCGATTGTGCAATTTCTGCTTTATTAAGATAATTTAGAGGACACCCCTGTTGCTTTTTTTTTCAATGACTTTCTCGCGTTCGAAACAGCAACACTCATCAATTGAAAAAGAAGCTTATGTTATAGCAGAGGCACTCAGAAAATGGAGGCACTATTGAATCGGACGGCATTTTAGATTAATTACTGATCAGAAATCCGTCGCATTCATGTTTAACACCAGAACATCAAGTAAAATTAAGAATGACAAAATAACAATTTGGAAAATTGAACACTTTTTTTTTTTTTCTTTCTTTTGATGCGATCTACCGTCCTAGTAAAGAGAATGCCGCAAGAAATGCACTATCGAGGGTAGGTAGCGCGATACCAAATATGGATTAGTTTTGTACCCTACGCAATGAACTGGATGGCACACGTGGTACGGACCAGAAATCTAACATATTCTACGGACGACATAAAATTCTTGTAGAATATGCGCAAAACACAAACCAGTTTTTCGGTCCTAAAACCGGGACTCTCATAAAAGCCACACAAACATTTGAGAGCTTAAACATCGATTTAGGCTACTGTCGAAAAATAGGAATCGTTACATGCTAACCGACATTGACGAATATTAGTGATTCTCATTCGCATTTTTTTTTTGTCCGGACATAGCAAATTTGGTGATACAGTGCTTATGCTCTTCATTTGCCCTTTTGTTGGGTTACAGCTTATATCCATTCAGACCATGGAGCCTCTTTTATATCTGAGCAGCTGAGACAATTTCCTTCGTGATTGAGGGTTGACAAGCTGAACGACACCTTACCACTCTCAGGGTAATGGTCAATGCGAACGGTATAACGAATTAATATGGAAAAGCCACCGCAAACCACAAATGTTCGAGCTCCCACTCCCGAATCTTTTTTGCGCCATTAGAACGAGCCTATGTACAGCTACAAACACTACGCTTCACGAAGGTTTCTCCCATTTCAACGAAGAAGCTCGGCGGGAACTTCGCTTCCTTCATGGCTTTCGAAAACTAGAAGGTTTCTTCTGAGATGTTTCGTCCGTCATAATAAGAATGACCCATTGACAAATGAAGTGGAGCTAATCGAAGCAAATCCATATTATGCTCCGGTGCGACACTCGAATGGAAAAGAATTCACTATTTCCCTCAGAGACCTTGCACCCACAGTGGATGTACCTGCACCTAATATAGTTTACGAGGAGGGCCCTACATCTCAAGACCCTCCCACTGCAGTTGAAGATCAATCTATCGGAATTGCACCATGGGATTGATCTACGGACTCACTGCGAGAATTAAATACGGAGTCCATATCGTCTCGGGAATCCCAGATGGCCCAGCCTGAGCCAGATGTTGGGGATCGTTCAATTGCTCAGAAACGAGCCCATCCCCCAATCGATTCGGAACCTCTGTTTTCAGAATCGCAATAACCTGTGCGCAGAAGACGCGTTCATGGCAGGAGGGGCCTACATCTCAAGACCTTTCCACTGCAGTTGAAGCTCAACCTGTCGTCATTGCGCCATGGGATTCATCTATGGAATCACTGCGAGCATCAGATACCCCTGTTTTCAGAAGCACAACCTGCATGCAAAAGACACGTTTATAGCAACTCAGGACGGAGAGAGAAAATCGATCCCAGTGTGTCTTCAGACCCGGAAACCCAGAGTCTTGATCCTGTTCACAATACCAAGACGTTCTAACAGAACCTGCAAAACGCCTGGACAATGGAGCGAGTTCATCCCGTTTAATTAAAATAAAATGGGGGAGAATGTGATAAAGTAATCGGGAGTAATCTCCATTGTTTTATGATTATCTCCCTTTGGATAACTGTTTCGTTTGTAGAGGACTATAAATAGTCACGACGCTGGTATCAATTTTTCTAAGCAGAATAAAGCTTCCTTAAGCCTACTCTTGCCCTCTTTTGTTATTACAATTACCATTTATTTTGATATTTAGCGAATCTTCTTTATGAAAATTAAATAAGTAAATTCTTTGTAAAAGGTACATAATTACTTGCTGAGAAAGAAGATAAACATTTCTGGAAGAATGGAAGCAAGAGTTAGACTCCAATTTTGCTGAATGTACAAATAAGGTAGGTAGACGCTGTACGCTTAAAAAAATGACCTAACTCAATCTTCAGACAAAATTCTTTCATTTAGCCTTATGTCACACTTTGTAAATAGCTTTGTTTTTCGAAAGGAAGCATAGATCGTCGATAAAGGACCAGAAAATATATGTGTCTCGAACACACACCTTATATATTCGAGATAGCACGTTTGTAGATTGTAATGTCCGATACTGTTATTGATTTTGCTTTAATTATTCAGTTTTTGCTTTGTCTATAGTAACATAATCCGAGCAACGAGAAACACACCTTTTACATTAAGTGACTTCAAAAAATCGCCGCAAAAAAGCATACTATGATGAAAAAAATACCTTAAACTTGATAAAAACTGGGCTTTATCGTCAAAATCTTTATTATTATTAAGAGGAAAGATTAAAGTATTTTTGATTATTCAATTATACTTTTGAATCCTTTTTAGAACATTTGAAATTTTTGGTTAAAAACCTTTTTTTTGTGTCAGCAATTGGACTATAAATTAGCATAGTAATTTTTAGCGTTTTTTTTTTGTTGTTTTTTCCGATGAAAGACACATTGACTTGAAAATTCTTACAAAAATCAAATAATTTGTCGGATTTTAATTAAACTTTCAGGACTTATACGCATGAACTTATTTATTTTAGAATTTTTTTTTTTTTTTTAGAAAATCTTGGTAAAAATATTTCTTACATGTGATATACCCCACTTAAATTTATGAAAACTCGATAAATTTAGGGAGATATTTTTTAGTGACTATTTTAGTTAAAAGCCGAACTCCTTGGAGTTTTTTTGGTAAAATCAGACCCCGTCTTACCGAAAATCTGCTGTGAATCGTAAAATAAAAAACGCAATAAAACTAAGACATTATTTAATTAGAAAAGCTTTTAATCGCTTTTATGAATTAGATATAAACACTATTGTCTTAAGAAAAAAATCGATGAATAATGAAGTTTTACAAGATTTGTTTTCATTTTCTTTAATTGAATACATTTTTTTTTAACCAGAATAATTTATAAAGTTTTTAGATATTTAAAAATTCAGTTTCAATGGTTTAATGGTTAGGGAATATTGTTAAGTAAAACTATATTTACTAATCATAATTCTAAAAGCTTATTACAATCTGAGGCATCGCAGTATTTTAAAATGAATTTTGAATTGTTTTTGTATGGGTATAAACTTGCCGATTTTTGTAGATACGAGTGTTCATACACAACATTATCAGAAAATAAAGCCAAAGTATCTAAAATCCTATAAATCATTACGGAGAATATTTTCTTAAATTTTTAGGATTACTGAGTATTTCAAAATTATATGTAAAAGCATTCACGCTATATCCTTCAATTATTTTTTTTCTTTCTATGAATCATCGTATACCAACATGTGATAAACATCAATCTGTCAACAAGCTGTCAACACATCAGGAGATTAAATAAACAGCTATCGACATGTTAAAAATGTTTTTCTGCGATATTTTTCAAAATATGTTTCAAATCAGATTAATTATATTTAAAACCAGCTGATATTCCTTAAATAAAGTTATATTTTATTTTATTCAATAAACACAATGCATTTCCTTCTCAAAAATCTGAAGCTATCACCTTCCTGCAGATGAAACGACCTTGGTCTTCTTTGGAGCAGATGAGGAGGAGTATTCCTACTGCATGGATTGGCTCAAAGTGATGAATCCAACACTCATCCTTGGTTAGGAAACTTTCAAGGGAACGAGATAGGCCTGCCTCAAATAATGTATTGTGTTTATTGATATGTTCAAAAGGGACACATGATCAACTATGTCAACTTGGTGAGTCAGTAACGAAAGACCATCTTGACCAAACGCTTAGGAAAACTGACGAAAGTGGTCTTGTTTCATCAGGAAAATGCTCCAGCACACATGTCCTTCGATACAATGGCTGCCGTGCTTGACTGTGGCGTTGAACTGGCTGATTATCCTCCCTATTTTCCTGATCTGACTACCATCTGTTCCCTAACATGAAAAATAAAAACTTGGCCGGGAACCAGTATCGCAGTGATGATGACATCATATCCGCTGTTGATGACGTTTTTGATCAACAGCATGAACAGTCAGACGTCAGTTTACCTGGAAGATTTCACAACTCTTGCATCACTCCTTCATGACCCCTATGAATATTTCAGCCCACCATCATAGGTCTTATGACAACAGATTTTTTTCTGAAATTTTCCAAAAATATTTTTGAGTAAAATTAATTTCTTCATTGCACCAAACCCGTTGATAGATAGATTTCTTTTCCCCACGCTCGCTTTAATCTACAACTGTAGAGCAGTTTTCGAAACATATGCAAATGATTAAAACACTGGCAAATCCCTTCAATTGTCGGTTTAGTCTTATTCCGTCAACAGGTCCCTCCAACCATATTGCGTATTTTTAGACATGAAGAAATCTCTTGGCAACTTGGTAGAAGCGTCTGCCTAGTTTGGTATACATTGCCATGACACAAAGAAAAACTGGTAATCTCAAAATAACATAAAAGCCCGGCGTTTATTCAGCCGGGCTTACAAATGTTGAATTAACGCTTCCCTGTTTGATATGGTGTGTGTCTTAAGCTATCATTGTCACTTCATTTTTAAGGGGATTACTTTTCGTAAGAATAAGAAATAGGAGTTGGGGTCGACAGAGAAAAGTAATGGCAAACGTGATTGCCGCACTTCTTGCTCGGAATGTCATGTCAGAATTTAACCCCTTAACTGTTTAGCCGATAACTTTGTCACGCAAGAACGGGAGACGAGCACTACAATTAGAAAAAACTGAATTTAAGAAATAATAAAGAAATTTATTGCACAACCAATAATAAAAACATTTATAAGCAATAAGTCAAAAGATATAAAAATAAATCATGTTGTTAAGATTGGCCGCCATTACTGAATCCTGGTAGGACAAATAGTTCTCTCACAGTTTATTTCACAACAAATAAATAAATAAAAATTATAAAGAATAAGTCAAAATGTATTTTAAAAAAATACGTTAATCTAAGATTACTTAGAATTATTTGTTACTTTTTTTAATAATAATTTTTATCTAGATATCAAAAATTAATTGTGTTTTGTTTGATGAACCTCCAGAAATCTTGCTCCATATTTGCACCTATTATATATTCCTCATAAATAATAATGTTGCATTTTACTTGATAGTAATGCTCTTTCGGAATTATTTTGCGGTATTTTAAGCATATTTGATAGTAATTCGTAGTATTTCGTTTTTTAGCAGGGCATTTCGGTAAAGAGCAAAATTGATTAGCCGCAAAATGATCAGAAAACCAGAAGTCAACAGATTTATTAATGGAGGAAAATGTAACAAAAATACTGAACTCAAAATGAAAACTTCAAAGACTTTTGAAGTTTTCATGACAGGAACCTGAAAAGAAAAATGAAAATAAATACAACACTGGCGGATGAGTAAAAGAATTAGGAGAAAAAAGAAAACGTAAAAAGCTGATAGCTTTTTGAGAAAAGGCTTGCTAGATATGTGTCCACAACCAAAGTGTCTTATACACTTTCAAATTTCATTTACTCCAGTAATTTTATCAGATGTTGATAATTTCACAAATATCCATTTCTTCTTCTATCTTGAAACACACAATTTGCAAATTTAGCTCATTGAATTGTAAACCAAATTTAACAAAAGGTATTTACGTGAAAAAAGAAGACTCATGACATACTGGGGTTAATAATTTTTCTTGGTTTATTTCTAAAATGTTCGTTTATTTTTATTGTTAGAAGAACATATTTACAATTTAAGTTGCTTTATGCCGATGTATCTCGGGATTCTGTTGCCTAGCAAAATAAAAATATTTATCATCCCAACGTCGTTACTTTCTTTTGTTATATTTTAAGCATTTGGTAGTGATAGAAAGGAATAACAAGGATTAGATTTTGAACAAGGTTTATTGTTAGTATGTTGTATAGAGACATTGAACGATGGGTGGAATAACTGTTTCAATGGCCGATCGTCAGGATGGCGATTAGGTGTAAAGGGTAGTGCCGGAAATTGACCTAATTCTTGTGTGGATATGGTCGGTGTACGTTTGGTTTTTCGAGGTCATGGAAAGGGACCGCAGTCACAACTGCAAGCGAATGCCTTGTACACCAAGGTAACATCAAGTTGTTGTGGCCCATTCTGTGGAACGGAGTCGCGGTAGGCCGGGGTGAGGGTGTTGGGTTGCCCAGGCAACGAGGTGTAGTCAGATTAGCGTGGGTGGTGTGCCTGTTCTGTTGTTGGTGTGGTGGCGACTGCAAAGGGAATGCCTTGTAAACTTGTACAGTAAGTCGAGACGGCAGTTGGTTGTCAAGGCGACGAAGTCGTGTTTGCACCGCGGTGGTGGGTCGAGTGTGTTGCATGCTTGATGAGTCGGAGTCGCTTGCTTGCGTAGTTGGATTTGCCGAGGTGACAGCGTTGTCGACCAGGAAGGCTTGTAGCTGGGTAGTGCCGACGTGGAGATGTTATCAAGTCGGTATTTGCACGAGGTGACAGCGTCGCCAACGTTGAAGGCTTGTAGATGGGTGGAACCGAAGTTGAGATGTTATCATGTCGGTATTTGCCGAGATAACTTGATGTTGAAGTTGAGATGTTATCATATCAGTATTTGCCGAGGTGAGAGTGTCGTCGACGATGAAAGCTTGTAGTTGAGTGGAGTCGAAGTTGAGATGTTATCATGTCGGTATTTGCCGTGGTGACTTGTAGCTGGGTGGTGTCGACCGCTCGTGGCTGATAGTCGACCGCTCGTGGCTGGTGTTTGCTGAGGTGGAGATGTTATCAAAGCGAAGCTGGATCGTCGAGGTGGTTAGTCAATCCTGGTAGTGGTAATTGTCATTGAGAGGTGCGGTCATGTTGAGAGGCGGCAGTGGCGGTGGCAGAAACGGCAGCAGCAGCAGCGCACCGAGCCGCAACTGCCGGTATTGCTCGCAGAGATATCTGCATCTCTCTTTCTGTCTCTCTCAGGTAGAAACATCTGCGATTGGCCGCTGCCGGAGCTCGCTTCGTAGACGGGAGGTGATGCGTGGAGCCTAATGCGCAGAAAACAACTTTTGATATTGCGTTCTCTGCCTTCATGGCGTTTACGTCTGGCCATAATGCAGAATGAATCAGAAAGAGATCTAATTACGACAGAGTATAACATTGTCTTTCTTTTAAACTTGCACGAATTCATTCATTTTACATTACTTGTTGTTGAGTCGCCGATCTTGGATCATACGTCACACTCAACCAACATAGCTGCAGTAGCATAGATTTCTTTGGGTTAATGCGAAACAGTGATGTATCATGGCTTTTCTTTGCCAAAATTTAGAAGGGTTTTCTATGTCTGTGTCAGGCTATCACGTGGCCTATGAAGCCCACGTGTTTTCCTCATCAACTGCAGGATAGTCCGATAGTCAACTGTTTTCAGCCTTTCGCAGTTGCCGCTTCTGGTCTTTTCTTCTTGCATCTTGAATCGGTGAGGGGGAGGTGGTCTGGTAATTTCTCTTTCATTTTGTCATTCTGCCGGTCGTCTCAATGACAGGGTTACATGTAGGAAGTTTCCTAGTGAACGTAATTGTGTCTACAGCAGAAGAGAGTCTTTTTCAAGAATTCTTTGTTTTCTCTTCAATGGAGCCTCACTTCTCATTTGACCAGAGGCTAGTTTCCTGGTCGTCCTCCATCATAGCCAGCCCACAGCATATGTTTGTTTGTTTTTTATTTACAATGGTGTTTAGTCTGTACAAAGCCCTAGAGCCACCTGAGGTAGAGAGTTACAGAATAAGAGGTAAAGCTTATGCGGATATGTGCGGAAGATAAAGACTAACCCTGGATTGGACAGATTAAGTTTGTAGTGATCTGGAAAGCAGCCTCTTGTGACTCGGTTCCACAATGCAGTGGTTTGTGGGAATAAGCTGTTTGGTGGATCTTACATCTCACCAGGGAAACATGAAGGGAGTGAGGGTGGTTCGCTACAATGTGCGTGGCATGGCGGCTCTTAGCCGTGAAGGTTATAAATGGTGGAACTATGGAGTTCATCTGAACACTCACCATGGAAATAGTGAGAGATTAGTGAGAGGCTTGCGGCGTCTCATCTGTGTGAAAGGGATTTTACAGTAGAAAATAATTCGTCACCTGCATGACACGGAAACGCCTTTGGGTTCTATCGATAGTGGAAAGTGAAGACTGGCCAGGTTCCGCCCATATATGGCAGCAGTACTCCATTTTTGGCCTAATCTGTCTCTCGATATTTAGAGGATAGCAGGAGGAGTGAGATACTTGCTGGAGCAGTACAGGAAACTGAACATTTTCCTAGCATATTTAGCGATGGATCGTACGTACGAGTTCCACAAGGTCTGGGTGTGAGTTTAAGTCCTAATAGGGGTTTAAGGTACGAAGCCCCTTCATGTGGGAACATCCTTTTGTAAGGATTGGTGAAAGTTCTGGGTTTGACCGGCAATGGTGGAAGGTCACTAGTTTGGTCATTGAGGCAGTGAATGTGACCAGCCACTTTTTCTCCTCGAGCTTCTTCCGGGGTATAAAACTCTCCATTCCAGTGAGGATACATTCTGATACAAGAGCAACAGTTTCAGGGGCTGTATGTTTGAAGAAGGCATGTAAGATCTGAAGTAAGTCTGTTTTCATGTACCGAACGATCGTTCTATGGAATGGTCTATCAGAAGATCCCTTTGGTTTAGCATCAACATTGACTAGGGAGTAACCTGAAGTCCCCAGCGGGGTAAAACTTCTGCGAGGGATTTTTCAGGGCAGGATGTGCGTTAGATCGTAGGCGATGGAGAAGTCTCTGCTGTGTCTGCCATCTTCATCAATTTTGTTCGAATGGACGAACCACTCTTTGTGGCGAATATTGTAGTCACCATTCAGTTTCATCATCCTGAGGACGATACCGGGTGAAAATAAAGGCGATACTCTGCAGAAGTACATATACGCGAGATAGGGATATTCTTTCTTAGGGTCTCTGCCACAGGGAAACCCGTCGTTAATATAAGTGCAGAGTCTGTGACCGTGGCGCTTTTGATGGTGCTGTTTAACTGTTAGGGGTGAGTAGCCTGGAATTGTGAGCTCCTACATTAGGATAGAGTTATCAAGTCCAGTTTCAGACAGGAATAGGAGATCAGGTTTGGCATTCAGTAGATGGTGTTCCATGTCCGAAGTTTTGGAACGTAGGCCTGTCACATTTGTGTGATAGGTGGTGAACCTGGAATTTACTTTCATTTTTGTGAAGTTGGGTTTGATATTTTTGCTCAAGCTGAGCATTCATGTGTAGATAATAGTGTGTTTGGTAGAACACTAGCTAATGAGACAGTCACGCCCACAAAGGATGCATGAATCTATAACCTGTATTGAATCGTTCGGAGATACTACCATAACAGTACCCCTTATCATAGCATCGAGAGGTTCTACTGGAGACTACTGCACGGCCTAGAATCCATTCATAAAATGGCAATACAGTAGTCCCGATATTATACACTTGTTGATAGGATAGCATTCTTTGAAGTTATTCAAAAGTTCGGATCCCTGACTATCAAGTGAATAACGCCAAAACCCAGAAAACGTCTACCTCCAGCATCTTTGTTGAAGGGACAAATAATCCAGGAAATAGGATACATATGTGATACCTTGAGTGTACAAATCACATCTACCCAAAGATCAAGGCAACAAAACTCCTCATTGGTTTAGAAACATCATAGCAGTCTGAGACCGTACGTTCCACGTCAAGCTCGCTCATATATGATGACTAAAAGAGCCACTGGGAGAAGCGGGTGACATAGGTTGCTTGGGGGTGCATTAGCATCCCTTACTCCCACTTAAAAGTTTATTGGATTGAAGCTATGTTTAGGGGTCGGTGGGGTCTTCTCTATCTAGTACGTGTGTTAGGTGAGATTACTTTGGGGAATGAGAGTATGGTATCAAGTATTAAGTTTTAACAGTATAAGTCGAACTATCCCCTATCATATTAAAGGTGAGTGGGGAATTAAGATTGGCCTTATTTAATAGAAAAAAAATCATATTATTTGTATAAAAGATCGCACAACTTATATTTAGGACTGGCGAATTTTCCTTTTGATAATTTGGGCCAAAATTTCAGGCTTTCTCACGACTTCAACTGATAATCAATTTTTATGGCACGAATCGCCCCCACCTCCTCGAAGAATGCCATTAATTTGGCAATGAAGAAAGTGATTCAAGAACAACATTTGTTTCTACATTTTAAAAAATGAAAAGTTAATTTTTTACTTAAATGCGTCAGTATAGACATGACTAGTTTCGCAAAATTATTGAATGAAGCTACATGTAAACGCAGGAATTATCCTCAAATAATAATTCAGATTTATTAAGTGATACAATTCCTTAACATAGATTAAGCGCGGAGTATAGTAAAATCTAGCAAGTCTAGAAATTCTAACCAAATTTAGTGTTCAGTGTCTGTCATGAAATCACTCTAATGCACTTTTCTAATGGTTTGGCGACAACGCTAATGGAAGCGCTTGTGTTACGTATAGTCTAACACTTTCGCCCTGGCCCCTCAACATCCGGCGTTTTACTCTCTGGGTCGAGGTGTCTACTCAGTCCTAACCGAACTGTAGGTCGCCTGAGCATCCGTAGATTATTCGACCGGTCCGCTGGTTTAATCCTGCTTCCTGCCCATGTTGTGATCTGTTTGATCCAGAAAGCAGAAGTGATGTCCGGTCATTCACAGTCGACTGAAGATGTAGACACGATTGGAAAGTCTGCGCTAAGAAATTTAGAATGCAGCAAAAAAAAAAAAAAAAAAAAATATCTGCAGAAATCCGGACAAACATCGATTCAATGACTGAACTGTTAATGTCTTTTATATAGCAGAAAAGAATAGTAGAGAAGAGAAACGGGTTACAGAAAAGAAAAGTAAAAAAAACAAACCCTCATACACTGGATTCTAGACAGAGAGAGAGAGAGTGTAGGTGATTTTCTTGTTGTTAAATCGTCTCAGAACGATATATGACTCTTGCGATGGAGGGATAAAGATTTCTGTGCGGGACTTAAAGTTATAGTGGCGTTCCTCCCCCCAAAGCTCGCCCGGGCCAATTCTCTCTTTTCTCTTCAAGAATTTTCTCCAGTCTCCCTTCTTCAGCATAACTAGGCATTTATATAGATAAACCCGGCTGGTTATATCTGACCCTCAGCCCTACTACTTTGCATGCAATTATCCCTGGGTTCTGGCTGTTTCAACCAAAATCATGTGAATTCCAAAGTTCCTTATAGCTTACTCAGCTCTATTTCAGTTTTTAATCGATAAAAATTATTTCGACTATTTCCATTGTCTACTGATGACCCACATTCAATGGGTACAACTTCTGTCCTAGATCAGATTTCCCCATCAGTAAACAAAATGCTCTGATTTAATTTCGCTATTCAAATCTACTCCAATTTCACTAAAAAAATATACATATATGTGTGTGTGTGTGTGTGTGTGTTTGTTTGTTTCCCAGACTCTCTGTCACAGTAGTACTGCTATATGACTCAGGATTCGGCACCATATAGAACAGTGGACAACTCGATATCTTTGTAAATTTTTAGTTTTGTATCATTCATGTTGCCCCCTTCTGTTGCCATAGATACCTCTATATTTTGATGAGCCTTAGCCATTCAGTTAGTCTAATATTTTGTCCAGAGGATATGACGATGCATGATAGGTGAAGTCCTGCATCATTTTAGCGTCGTCAGGTCGATGGGGACGCAAGGTGGGTGATCATTTTGATATGGAGACAAGTAATGTATTGATATTATTGATGTCACCAATATAAAAACGGTGATTAAGGTTAATTCAATTCGTGGAAAAGGAGAGGGAGAATTATAATAATACCAAATGTTTATTGGTATTATATATAAATAATATATAAATAGTATCAGCGTTCGATGAGATGGTTTTAGCGATTCTACTGATTTTCGTAATCAAATTTACACGTAAGCTATATAGGACATAATTGAAAGGAGGATATAGCCGCTCAAAAAGTGAAAAGAATCTTTTGTGATGGGTTGCTCTTTTTAAGAAACTCAACGTCTTTTTGGATGTCGGCTGGTGGAAATAAAAATGCTGGCTATCTGTATGTGAGACATCAGAGAAATTCAACTGATGTATTGAAGTTTTGATTTTATTTAAAAGGGTTGGAAAATGCATTTTCTGTGTAAAATTCTGATTGACCTGAATGACGGGGCACTTGGATTCACTTTTTATTTAAAATAATGTGCAAATACGTTTATTGATAGTTTTGAACACTACGAAGGTTACTCATCACTTTGCCACCAATCAAAATACGAACATCAAAATATCACCAATTAGAATTTCTCTTTAAATAATTATTATAATTTGAATCTTTAAATAAATATGATTATGTAACTCATTGACAGCTTATTTTTGATATCTTGTGATGATCATGTGGAAAGCAACTGGGTATTATTGAAGATTCCCGAGAATAAACTAAAATTATACTGATGCCGCCTATGTTTCAAGATATTTGAAGACAGCCCGTTTTATGGCATATCACATGACTCTTGTATGTTTGGCACCATTCAATAAATAAATGAAGTCCGATACCCGTGTAAATATTCATCTGAATTGTTTTGTTTTGATATTAAAATATAATTGAAGCTCACACATTCACTGCAACAAGTTATGGAATCAGTAAATTACTTTTGAAGAAAAATCTGAATTTTAGGAAAGAAAACCCCAGTCTTATCAGCGTCTACAGAAACCACACATATCCTTGAATCAATTTTAAACGCCAATGACAATATGAAGAAAAGAATGCCAAGATTTCCGTATTACTTGCATTGTTTCTGAAACATGAAAGGTTATTATTAGTAATAAAGAGATGCAAGGAATAACTGAAAGTAAGCTCTGGAAATACCGAGAAACACTATATTGGAAAAAGCAAACCTAGAATCATTGCACTCAACAGAGAATGTCCTTAAAGATGAAAATCGAAGTACCTGTTACTGTATACATTATCAGATCTAAGAAAGCAGCTGTCTCACTCAAGGCAACAGGATAAAATATAAGTGACAGCTTCTGAATTGCATTTTGCTTCTAATGAGATTCTCAGAAAATTTTAAAGATGCAATAGAAAACCACCATGAGGAGTAATAACAAAAGCGGCACACACGACACAGTAGACACGGGTTGAGAATCTTAAAGGTTTATTGCAAAAAAATATTACGGGTTACCCCGGCCCTCATAATGTTAGTGTATTGTGTACAGAAAACATGAAATTCTAAGCCAGTATCAGGATATGAAATGAGGAAAAAAAGAATTACATTGTAAAAAATCAAAAATGTTTCTTTCCATTACAAATAATACAACATAAATCAAATTAACACTGAGGAAAAATAATACTTTTTCAGAGAAAAACAATATGACCCAGGTGGAAGTAAAGTTTATCATGAAAACGGGTAAGTTCCCGAAAACATGTGTTATATTCCGTTGCAATTAGATCTCTTTTTGATTCATTCTGCATACTGGCCGGATGTGAACGTCACGAAGGCAGAGAACGAAATAAAAAAGTTGTTATCTGTGCATAGTCTCCACGCATCACGCCCGGTCTAAGAAGTGAGCTCCAGCAGTGGCCAATCGCGAACGTTCCCATTGGAAAAAGAAATGCCCCTGGCGACTACCAGACCTGCGTAAAAGCGGGTCTCTGAGAACGACCAGGTCAGTAGAGAGCGAACAGGTCACCGGCCGTCACACAGGGCGCTGGTGCCACCGCCATCAGCATCACCGTCACATGACCGCTCCTCTCACCGATCTTTGCTGCTCCCAGGCTTGACTGGCCATCTCAGTACTCCAGATTCAGCATGACAACATCTCGGCAACCCACCGCCGTCACTTCGGCATAACCAGCATCGGCAAAGACAGATTGGTGACTTTCCCGACTCTTAACGCTCGCACCGGTGTATCATCATAGTCAGATTCGTAGATTCGCTAATCTCCGCGACAACAATTTAGCAACGCATCCCCGTCATCTCGACATAACCATCATGTACAAGGCATTCCCTTGCAGCCATCATCGCGGCCCCGTTCTACAGAACAGGCCTACCAACTCCAACTCCACAAAGAAGTAACTCTGGCTCCGCAAGCATGCAAACCCACTCAAACTACCACCGTGACGCCAAACCCACCAACACGTGCGAGCTTGTTTCATAGAACAGGCCTATCAACTTCGCCAACCCAAAGCCGTCACCTCGGAATAACAAACACCATATCCTGTGACTGCGGCCAGCACAAAAGAATAGGTCAACACCCCGGCTTTTCTCTTAACCTTGATCACCATCCTGACAATACGCCAAAAAACGGACATTCTAACTATTTTGCGATATCTGTACGTATATATGCTAACAATGAACGTTGTTCAAATTCTAATCCTCATTATTTCTTTCTCTCGTAACCATACGCTTAATATAACACATGCAAACAAATGCATTAATATTCGATATTCTTCATTTACTTAAAAAGGATAAATATCTAAAAAAAAAAAAAAAAAGTAGCATAGATAGTAAGAGAAACAATACTTCACTTCGAAAGGGGTCTTCCCGTATTGTTATTGCATTTGGATGAAGGGGTTTCTTTGGCATTGATATTTAGTAGATGAATGCGGCTGTGAATTTGTTGTCTCTGGGATCATTGGTGTTCACCCTCCCCGCAGGGCCAGGAATTTAGGCCGTGAATTATAATATGATTTGAAGGTATAAATTTTCTACTCCTTCTCCTAAGTTTTTCAATTTCTTAAGTAGGCATCGCAGGATCCTTGTGACAACACTCTTAAAGAGAGTGACTAGTTGGTGGCGATTTCAGGTTGAACCACGATATTCCCAAAAGGGATCGGTGTTGATTGAGAATCACGATATCAATAAACCTCAGGTCATCAGGATGAGTAATGAAGGCATACTGCTGAAAACATCGAAGACGTCAAGCGACTTCTAGCTGATAGAACGGGAAAATCATGACTTATTCAATAGAAGCTATGAGTCACATTTTCAAAACCTGGAAATTCCACCAAAGTAATATAATTTGAAGCTAACAAAAAATATTTTTGTAGTCGACCGCTTTATGAAAATAAAATTAAAGGCTGAAAATAGAATAACACTAAAGGCTATAACATTGGGAAAAATAGAACATACAGATTTTGAATATAAAATTAAAACAAATTAAAAGCACAACATGCAAAATTGCAAGAGGAAATTTTTAATAAAGTAATGATTTTAGAAATAAATTATAGGAAAGAAAAGAATTCCTATTTATTCACAAGTACTTTGCAAAATATTTTCATAATATTGAAAGAAATTCTTGTTATATATTATTTGACTGTGGATTTACAGCTTATATAATTATGGATAAATTCACCTTGTAGAGGAATACGTGTCTACAGGTTTATAATGGAACGAGCCTGGGGTTGATAACTTTCGGAGAAATTAAAATCGACATTTTAAAAAGTAATTAATTTCTACACATGGAGGAATTTTAAACGAATACCAATACAAGAAGAGAGAAAACACAAAAGTGTGTACACAGTTGAAAAGGAAGAAAACATTTAAGGCTTTGCTGTTAGAAATTACATCTAGTAGGTAGCCCCCGAGGGAAAGAAATTTTTTCTTAGCGGGGATAAGGCTCGTATTGAATCTGCTACATTCCCGAGGAAAAGCAAGAAGGAGGAAAGGGTTATGTCATCAGTCCTTTTATAGTCCGTAAACAGGAGACCTGCAATTTATTATTAGATTTCAGGACATTGTAGTGTTAGAGACAATTTAAAATTAAAACCCAACATTAAAGGCATGGAAAAGGTAAATAAAAAGTAATTGTAATTATGATGTGCTGAGAAAAAATGTCATTTTCTTCTATGTGCGGTGTCCCTTCGGGACGTTGGCGATCATGGCTCTGCACAATTTTGTCCTTTAATTTTTTTGTTATTCTCTCTCTCTTACACCTTGTTTCGTCAACCATGTACTCAAGCTCGCCAGGTAGGGTTATGTATTGTTTTCTTCTGTCCCTCTTGCCTTCAATCTGTCCTGTGAGTAACAAATTTTTCTAAGCCACCCTTTCCTCCTCATGCGCCCTAGAAGTTTCAACTGTATCTTCCTGGTGTTAAATATGAATATCCTTGTTTCAATTGTCGCTAAAACTTCGTTGTTGCTCACATGTTCGGTCCATGGTATTCTCTGTATACTCGTGTAGAACTACATTTCTGTTGCTTCAAATCTCTTCATTTGTGAGGAGATTGTCCAACATTCACAGCTATATAGGAGATGTGATATTACATACCAGTTCAGCAATCTTTTCTTTGGAACAAAGAAATTTTCCTCTTAATATTTTGCTTAGCTTTTGGGAGACATTTTTGCTATTCCAATGCGCCTTCCGATTTCGGTGCCAGATTTTCCGTCCTTGTTAAAATAAATTCCGAGATATTTCAATTTTCGTACTTTCTTGATTTTGATATCTCTGCTTTGGAGCTGATATCTTGGGTTGTCTCTCTTGTTGACAACCATACATTGTTTCCTTTTAATTGAGGATAAATCCTTTCTTCTCCCTTTCCTTTACTACCTTTTTTCATTGTGTTATCTGCATATCTTATTTTACGATTGTGCCCGCCAATAATAAATCCTGATAGGACTTCTCGCCTCGTTGCAAAGGTTGAATAAATCTGGCGAGAAGTCACATACCTGTCTTAAGTTTTTATTTAATAAAAAATATCTCTTGTCATCAGCAACCGAAAGAATTTCAAAATGATAGTGAAAAATTGCGAGTAAATTTTTCAAAAATAAATATTCATTGTAGATTATCAAATTTGAAAGAAAACAATGTATTTCATTAATTTATGCAAACGCAAACATGATTTATTGAGTTTTATTGTATTATTTTGGTATGGTTTTAGGAGAAATTATCAAGATGTTCTGATTTGACATAAAAAAAAAAAAAAAACTTTACTGAAATAATATTTTCAGGTATTTTTCTTCATAAAACTATTGAAAGTATTTGTTATTAAACCTCAATTTTAAAAGTATTCACGATGTATGGAAATGATGAGGGTAGTAGGTAACTTGTTAAATAATAGTTTATCAGGCTATTATTTTTAGTGGGAAGCGTATCTAAGCAACAAACCAAAATAGGAAATAATGATGAAAATCCAAATGTATGTCTGGCAGTCTGTAGCCACGTGGAGGCCTGAATTCGCGTATATAAAGAAATGGTAAAATTCTTTTGAAAAAGAAAGACTGACGACATTTTGTGATGGGGCATTCCCACTGTGATTTCTGTGTACTGTTAATGAACTGACTGACAAATGATTGTTTTATTCATTTTTGTAATAGTGTGTGGAATTCTTTTTTTTTATTTAAACCATACGCAATAAATAACATCTATATATATATATATATATATATATCTCCATCCACCCACACAATGTCTGATTTTATAATGCAATTAAATATTTTCATTTTATTATGCAGTTGTTTTCAGAATAAAATTGATGTTAACCAATCCGTGTCGATAAAATTTTCAGGATATATCGACAAGAGTGAGGTTTAGGTTATAAAAAATTTGAGAATAACTTATGTTAGGACTGTCAAGTTTTATACAAATAAATTAAGAGCAACAATTTTTTATTTAAAAATGAATACAAAATATATAGGTCACAAAAGCATACGTCTATATAATAAATTCTTATGTCAGTGTGTCACACTTTTACAACTTTACTTCTAGAGGGCATAGCCCAACATATGATACCATTTTGGAATCAGGCCGATTCAGTGAGGAAATTAAAAACATTCCGGGCCCGATCTGGACACGCAATCCTTAAATTTTGGATTCCCAAGTTTTCATTACTGTGATTGTTTTCAACGATTTTTTATGTAATTTTTTGTGACAATTTTTTTGTACAAGAACAATTTTTATAAATTTGGGAATAATCGAAATTGTGAAATCCAGCAAAAGTCACCCATGCAATAAAAATAATTGTTTGTACGGAAAGTAAGGACCTACGTACATCAAATTGCCTTTAAATTAAGTATCGACAAAAGGATTATTGTTGGACTTTAAAAAAGTAAGCTTAAATATTAATGCAATACTTAAATGCAGTGATTAGTTTTGAGTTCTGTAGTTTATTGTTGCCTATCACTACTACTACTTACTTATTGTGATGAAGGTCCAATCAAGTGTCCTTTGCAGAAACTAACTTAAATGTCACCCAATATGGTGTCTTTTAAGCTAGTAACAAATATATGGATTCCTTGACCTCCTTTAAGCTTGATAAGTCTTTTAACATATAGTTAGTTTGGCTCTCAGTGGCAGCTTGTACATAATTGGAAGTTAATCTTATTAGTAGACATCATATAGAGAACATGACTAAGGACTCAGTGTACGCCCTCCCATGTAGCTATAGTAAGAGATATAAAAGAGAAACAAGCTGCCCCCTTAAGAACATTGTAAAGTGGTAACATGAGGGGAAATAGAATAATCTGGTGTAGCTCACCACATATGGAGGGAAAAGGGTGATCACCACCCCCTGTAGGATGAGATTGAAATAATAGACAGAGAACATCACTGGAAAATACAAAAAGTTAAGGAATCAGCACATATTTTAGGCCACAAAAATCTCCTGAGCTGATCTTTGCATAGAAATGAATATGGTAAGGGAACCAGTAATAAGGAGTAATAAGAAAAGCAATGAATAACACAAAATTGCAATATAAGCTCTGGTAAAAAAAAAAAAAATATATAAAAAAATGCAATAATAATAATGAAAAAATTGCAGTAGGAGCACTTGTAAAAAAAAGTTGCTGAGACATTACATTTATAAGTCCCATAAATTCATACACAGATGCCCTCAAGTGGATAAAGGTGTTGATTAGATGCAATGACTAGGCTCAAGAGTTGTGAGTTCAATACCAGGCTACAGCAGCGGTGAACAAAAAACTTGGTAAGTTGAGTTAAAGGAATGACATGTGGAACGAGAACAATCTACGAAATAAAAGTTTGTATTTCCAGTCTTTAGAAGAAGGCTGGAGCATACAATGGCTGAAACGTTGTGAATATGGCAATGAGGATAAAACAGTCTGAATAATGTAACTAATCATAATACGTCATCTCAGAGATGTAGACAGAAAACTAAATATTTCCTTTATGTGATAATTGTTTAAACAATGAATTGTGATGTATTTTGATTTGATATTAAAATAGTCTAGTGGAATCTTTATTTTTTAATGTCCTCGGTTTAGTTACTTTGTTTTAACCATCAATAGAAGTTCACCCCCCAAAACAAAATTTATGCCATGATCTTCGGGCATGTAAGATGTGGCAAAAAATACAATTTTCTTAAACTGCCTAATTGGTCTTCTGATGTCATGTCAAAAAATAGAGCAATTTTCAAATGCTAAGATTGAAAATGGTTACTGCAAAGAAATATTCTATTTTTGACCATTTTCATGCCCTTATAAAAAAAAAAAAAAGTACATGACACACACATAAGCTGTTTATATTTTTGTAATTTACAATAAATACCAAGTTTCAAATCTGTACATGCAATATCCTTGGAGATATGACTGTCAGAAATTCATTAAAATACAAAAAAAATAAAAAATAAATGTTGCAAAATTTCAAGATGTTTTGATTTAAAACTTAAAAAATACAAATCTAATATTTAGGATTTATCAATAAATTTGGTGAAGGAACACTAGTTAATTTTCATAGATTTTTCTGAGAGGGCCACCTGTAACTTGATTTGACATGAAATGACCCACCTGCATTTTAGTAAGCTCTTGGCTACTCAAAGGATGTTCACAGAATGCTGATAAGAATACATGAAAGATCAGATGGTGGTGGGTCTTCAAGAGCTTCTAGAAATGTACCACATGGATAACAATTTCATAAGTAGGATAGTTACAAGAAAGATCTGACTTTACCACTAAGAGAGTAAAAGAAGATCTACTGAGTGGTATCACCCAGAAAGAAGTTTAAGGCATCATACTCTGCAGAGAAAATGATGGCCACTGTGTTTAGGTAATAGAAAAGGGGTCAATATTGTTGACACCTATATGACCAGATAAGAAAAACTCAGAGCAGGGCTTTTTTAAACTAAGACAGATTTGAAAATGAATGATGTGCTTTGGCAATATGACAATGCAACAAAAGGTTCAAGGAAAAACAATCATGGTGCATGGCTAGATCACATTACTTCATCCACCCTAAAGTCCTGTCAAAATTTGTTTGTACCCATAAAGGAGGACAGTGGTTCTCCAATGATGATGAGGTAAAAGAGACAACCTGCAAATGTCTAAGTAAGCAGCCAAGAAACTTCTAAGGAGACTATGCTGTGGACTATATTTGGAATCCTGAGATATTTGTTATGCTTTGTGTACTTTGTAATTAAAAATCAGATATTACTTTCTGATCAACCTTCATATTATTAACCAACAGGTTTTAAAATTGGCTACTTTTAATATTTGTCCAGTTCTTGCACTAAGGTAAATATATATTTTTTTCCAAGGCTCACCAATTTAATGATCAGTGAAAATTCTCCATTGACCTTTTTTTTTTTTTTTTTTTTTTAACAACATAGATTAACCCATTAGCACCCACTATAAAATCCAGTGTTAATTGTAGAAATAAAAATCTTACACAAGAAGCTTAAAGAAATGGTGCATGGCTGGATCACTTTATTTCATCCACCCTACAACCAGGACTTGGCACCTTCAAACTCAACATGTGTTTGAACCCATAAAGGAGGCACTTAGGACATTGGTGCAATGATGATGAGGTAAATTTGCCCATGTCTAAAGTAAGCATCCAAGAAACTTCTGAGGAAGGCATATATACCCTCATTCAAAGGTAAATATGATTGAAAAAGAAGGTTGATATTTAGATTTGAAATACACTTTTCTTTTTAATATGCTTTGGGTACTTCTACTACTGCAAAAAAAAAAAAAAAAAAAGTTTTTAACTGACCCTCATATTAGAAAGTGAAAGCAGTTGTCAACTATTCAGAAGACAACAAAAGTAAACATTTAAGCTTTCCTCATTTTTTAATAATTTTCATTGTTATTTTTGATGGGTGGGAATGAAAAAGTGAATTGACATATTGGTAGTTTATGAGTTCAACTAAAAACTATCAAGTCAGCAGATAGAAAATTACTTTAAAGGATGTTGTATATCTCAAAGTTTGTTTTTTTTTAGTTCAAGACTACAAAATATTTTCATCACAGTAGATTTCAATGTTAGCTGATGCAAACAGAAAAAGTAACAGGTTTTATATATATATATATATATATATATATATATATAAAATTATTGAATTTTTGAAATATGTGATACAGTGAAAGTTATGCTTGCTGATTGAAAGCGAGAAAAACAACAAAAACAATTACTGTGCAAACTTTATTTTATTTAAATGGAAATCACAAACCAAAACTTCAAATAATTCTCTAATATTTGAATTATGTAAAATCCAAAAGAGAAATGTGAAAAAATAATATGAAAAAAAGAAAAAAAAAAAAGAACAATGTAGTCACATTTAGTAAAATGTGATAAACAAAGCAAATGAATTAAATCAATAATATTGAGAAGCATTGAAAAATGGAAAAGAGAGACAACAATCAAAAGATTACAAACAGAACTGAAGATAGTTTTGGCTTTGAAATTAATAATTTTGGTTGTGAAAAATACATTGACTATATACAAGGTTTATTATACATTAGAAATCAGTATCATTTAAAACCAACTCCAACAGTAAAAGAAAATGTACGAATTATTTAAACTAAATAATTCTTTTGCTTTTGATACACACTCAGTTTTCTAAATAAGTGACACCGGATTTCATATTGAAGGCAAATCTTGTGGATTGGATCTTACCAACAGAAGACTAAAAATATCCATCCCTCAAAAAATTGAATAGAAGAGTATATAATTGGAAAAATAGAGCCTGAAAAAGTTATAAGTTTCAAAATGGTTTGACAAGGGTCTGATAATGGAAGGAAGCTCTTAGCCTTTATTTATATTTGTGTGCACTGTTTTCTCAAAGTGTTTACAGTAAACAAATACTTTACTTTTATTTTTTTTATTATATTCTTTGGAAAGTAGATATGTTCTAGTCCACCTGCCTTAACAGTAATGTTCATTTACCCAGTTTCAAACTTAGTTCAGTGCTATAAGACATTACCATATTATACATGGGTGCTGAAATGTTCTCATCCTGAAACACTTAAAATCTGGCCAAACATAAGATTTTTTTTTAAGAATCCCTTCTTGTCTGAGCTGAAAACCTTTCATCACTAACTGCCATATTTAATGTCACCAAAATTGATGTAAAACAGTTATGAACAGAAAATGATTTTTTTTTTTAAATGGATACATTTGGTCCCATAGGAATCATTACCTAAAAATATATTGCTGTTGCAAGTACAAATGTTAAATCTCCACTAATCAGTTAATTCTCTATCTGATAAGAATTTTTTGGACACTTGTGATTTTTAGAAAGTTTCAATAGAAAAAGCAACTTAAAAGAAAAAGCAACTTAAAAGAAAAAGCTTTTTTAATAAATCAGCCCACTACACAGCAGAAATACTTTTCAGATATCAGCAGTAGGAACATTTAGGGATATTTAAATCAAAAACTTTTTAAAAATATAAAAAAAATAGCAACAAAAAGTAAAGCAGCAGTAGCAGAAGCAAAATTAGAAAACAGAAAATGATAATGTATTTTTTCAGATAATTCAAAACTCTTATTGAAGAATGTATCAGTTGAAAGAAAGTTCTATAAAAAATAAAGACAAGATTAAAATAATGATTCATTGAATAATAATAATAATATAGTTAAAAAGAAAGAAAATGCTTCCCCTTCATCTAAAAAATTTAGATGAAAGTATATTTAAATATTTTGAAAGTTTTGTCTCTTAAATTAAAAATGTTTGTGAACTGAATTCATAAATACATAAGTTGTGGCAAATTATAATTGGTAAAAGGTAAAGTTACATAAAATAATGTTTATAGAAAAATGTATTAAGGAATATAGATATTTTTGTAGATTTATATGAAGTAGTGGAACATACGTGCTTAATTGTGTGTGTGTGTGTGTGTGTACGCACATTATATATATATATATATATATATATTTATGTGAGAAAAGCTATTTCTATGTATCCTTTGCTTGGCAAGTAGCAATAATCAGCTATAGCACCATTCTGAGTATTTAAAATGCCAACTGATGTTTCACTATGGTTACATCTACATATATGCAAAAAAACTTTGGCAAAAGAGAAAACTTATTCTTTTATATCCAATGTTATGACCATAAACACTAATGTAAATATTAAGCAAATATACTTGGGATTTTGAGAGATGATCACTACTTAAGTGTGTTGCATACCTAAAGGATATTTTGATATGTAGTAAACTATTAGTAAAATTCTTAAACTGTCTGCATTAATATGGGATTTTGGGGAAAAAAGTTAAGATTTCAAGATGCTTTAACACTTTGCAATTATTGTGTGAGTGTATGTAACATGCAACACTGAAAATAAAATGTGCCTCAATTTTATATGTATACATGCAAAATACTGGCTAGAGGTGATTTATTGGCGTATTTGATAAGATTCATACATACAAGTGTGGGAAATAGTTATTTGGCAATATTTTTTAATCTAAGCTAAATATATACTAAGAAACAAATTGTTTTTAACCGATTATAAAACTCTTAAAAAGTCTAGGTTTTATAGGGTTTTTTTATTGGTCACTTGCAGCTTTGTGATTAATTATGTCATTAAACAATTACATTAGTAATATTTCAAAATCAGTAAAAAACAAATCAGCTTACATTCAAAATTATATGTATGAACTAAAAATAGTGAAAATTTTGTTTTTATAGCAAATACATTTAAATATATCTTTTGAAAAGGGATTTGGCACTTCCTTCAAATAATAACTGATATTTTTACACTACTTAAATTGTGTACAAGTATGTAAAAATTATGAGCCATAAGCTAAGAGCTATTCAACTAAAGTGAAAAATGTCAAAGAAAGATAAGTCTAATAAATATTTACCAGCTACAAAAACTCTCAAAGCTTATATGGCTGACTGCATGATGAGTACATATTAAATTTTATTAAAAATAATTTCAGAACATTCTTTCAGCTTTCCCTTTGGTTAGGGTTAAACAAGTGCATCCTATGATTGTATAAGATTATATTTTAGTCAAGACTCAATAGTACAAAATACTGAGGGAAGCTTAAGTAAATTTTTCTTAAATCCTCAAAGTTTAATCAAAACTTATTTGAAAAGTGGATGCTGAGTCCAGAAATGATAGAGAGAAGAGAAAAAACATGAATATATTTACACTAGATGAAGAATAAAATATATGAATATTTGGGTAATAAGATATAATGGATAGCTGGAAGTAATATGTTGTTAGTGTCAACACACACACACACACATATATATATATATATATATATATATATATATATATATGTGAATGATGCAAAATTGTTTTTGAGTCCATATAAGGCAGACAGGGAGAGATTCAGGTTGCATTTCACCTGCCATAAAATTTACGATTCAACAAAAAGATGAGCAAGTTAACATTCACTTTTGCTCGGTTAAACATTTTCATTACAGCCACACCTTCATACTGCAATTGAAGTAAATCCTACAAAAGATGGAAATAGAATTAATAAAAAGAGAAAAATAGACAAAACTTAATATCTTTATAAAGTAGAATGAAACAATTCATTACAGCAGAAGTTGTATTAAATTATGTAAATAGTTTAGAAATCATATTACACTGTAGTAAAAATTTGTTCATTCTATTTTTCAAATAAAAATTTTACAAAGGTATAATAGAAAATATACACAAAATGTAATGTATCTTAGCAAAAAATATTTGAATCAAATTTTATTAAGAGATTTTAAGACTTTTTCTTAGAGAAAAATCAGTTTACATGAATTAAAATGCCACTGGAAAATACAATCAAGTAGTACTAAACATTTATAAAATATAGGAGGAAAAATATTCACCTGAAAAACAAGCTCAACTTTTTCCATGTGAACACCCAAGAACTTGGCATTTACCTCAAACACACCTGTTCTGTCAGTTGTTGCAATTTCAAAAAGTACATTCTTAAACCTTAAAAAAATAAAAATAAAAATCTGATATTTTCAGATAAAAAAAAGTACCACTGACTGTTAAGCTTTATTTTCCTTGACTATGGTGACTAAGAAAGAGAAAGAGACAGAGAAGAAAGAGACAGAGAAGAAAGAGACAGAGAAGAAAGAGACAGAGAAGAAAGAGACAGAGAAGAAAGAGACAGAGAAGAAAGAGACAGAGAAGAAAGAGACAGAGAAGAAAGAGACAGAGAAGAAAGAGACAGAGAAGAAAGAGACAGAGAAGAAAGAGACAGAGAAGAAAGAGACAGAGAAGAAAGAGACAGAGAAGAAAGAGACAGAGAAGAAAGAGACAGAGAAGAAAGAGACAGAGAAGAAAGAGACAGAGAAGAAAGAGACAGAGAAGAAAGAGACAGAGAAGAAAGAGACAGAGAAGAAAGAGACAGAGAAGAAAGAGACAGAGAAGAAAGAGACAGAGAAGAAAGAGACAGAGAAGAAAGAGACAGAGAAGAAAGAGACAGAGAAGAAAGAGACAGAGAAGAAAGAGACAGAGAAGAAAGAGACAGAGAAGAAAGAGACAGAGAAGAAAGAGACAGAGAAGAAAGAGACAGAGAAGAAAGAGACAGAGAAGAAAGAGACAGAGAAGAAAGAGACAGAGAAGAAAGAGACAGAGAAGAAAGAGACAGAGAAGAAAGAGACAGAGAAGAAAGAGACAGAGAAGAAAGAGACAGAGAAGAAAGAGACAGAGAAGAAAGAGACAGAGAAGAAAGAGACAGAGAAGAAAGAGACAGAGAAGAAAGAGACAGAGAAGAAAGAGACAGAGAAGAAAGAGACAGAGAAGAAAGAGACAGAGGAGAAAGAGACAGAGGAGAAAGAGACAGAGGAGAAAGAGACAGAGGAGAAAGAGACAGAGGAGAAAGAGACAGAGGAGAAAGAGACAGAGGAGAAAGAGACAGAGGAGAAAGAGACAGAGGAGAAAGAGACAGAGGAGAAAGAGACAGAGGAGAAAGAGACAGAGGAGAAAGAGACAGAGGAGAAAGAGACAGAGGAGAAAGAGACAGAGGAGAAAGAGAAAGAGGAGAAAGAGAAAGAGGAGAAAGAGAAAGAGGAGAAAGAGAAAGAGGAGAAAGAGAAGAAAGAGAAAGAGAAGAAAGAGAAAGAGAGAAAGAGAAAGAGGAGAAAGAGAAAGAGGAGAAAGAGAAAGAGGAGAAAGAGAAAGAGGAGAAAGAGAAAGAGGAGAAAGAGAAAGAGGAGAAAGAGAAAGAGGAGAAAGAGGAGAAAGAGAAAGAGGAGAAAGAGAAAGAGGAGAAAGAGAAAGAGGAGAAAGAGAAAGAGGAGAAAGAGGAGAAAGAGAAAGAGGAGAAAGAGGAGAAAGAGAAAGAGGAGAAAGAGAAAGAGGAGAAAGAGAAAGAGGAGAAAGAGAAAGAGGAGAAAGAGAAAGAGGAGAAAGAGAAAGAGGAGAAAGAGGAGAAAGAGGAGAAAGAGAAAGAGGAGAAAGAGAAAGAGGAGAAAGAGAAAGAGGAGAAAGAGAAAGAGGAGAAAGAGAAAGAGGAGAAAGAGAAAGAGGAGAAAGAGAAAGAGGAGAAAGAGAAAGAGAAACATTCTAAAAGAGTTATTTCTTTTTTTTTTAAGGACTCATAAAACCCCTCCTCTTATTCAAAGTGAAACCTTATTTTTCATCATTATTTCAAATTCTAAACTTAAATCTTTTTGTTCTTGTTATTGCTTTCCTGTTTTTGCACATATTTCTACCTCCTAATTAAATAACACTTTATTTTTCATTTTCATCCCTTAGTCCTCACTATTTCTCATAATAATTATCTAATTAAGTAAATTATTTTTTCATAACTTTATAATGTTTCTTTTAGGTTGATGTCTATTGCTAAATAGCATTAAGAGAAAAATTCATAAGTGTGATTATTAGTGTGGCACAGTATCTAAGTAAAAACTTAGCAAGTTTTAATGGTAATTGAATATGAAATATTTTCATTGTCTTTACTCAGTAGAATAAGGACAGTAGAAAACAAGTTCAAATTGAATGTCAAAATATTGCAAATAAAGTGTTTACATTTAGAGAAAGAAAATTTTAATTCAAAATTTTTCTTGAATCTTCTATCAACTTACTGGTTAGGAGGTAAATCTTCTATCTCCAAAATGACTCCTTTTTCATGAAGTTGAGCAGCACTATATTTAATTGTTATTTGCTGGTCATCTTTACGGAATAAACCAAATGAGCGGGATTTTCGGCTGCAAAAGGAAAAAACAAGAGAAGCAGTGTAAGATAAATTTGTTCCTAATTAAAAATTAAAAAACATTTTTTCTATTTCAAAATTTTTTTTATTTTTTTTTATTATCACATAACTATGAATTGGTTAAATTTTTTAAAGTAGAATAAATTAGTTCAATTTATTAAGATCTTTCAAAAGGTCTTGTGATTTATGCATAGATACAGCAAGTTGTATAAATGTATAAACTTGCATGAAATAGAGTTTTATGCTTTTCTACTATGCAGATGAATTTGGCAACAATTGAAGATATTTTACTGATATTGCTAATGGCTAATTCATGTTAGAATGAATCAAATAGGCTGGGATTTATAAAATAAAGACTAAATTGAAGTACTAAAAAAATTAGCTACCTCCTCCCTGTCTGAAGAACAACTGTTATATAACATGGTATGGAATTTATAATATGTGGGATTCAGTAATTTTTTTTTTAATGTAGTTGTGTCAGTCAGATATAGTTATTGAGAATTTAGTGAGGTCTGCAACAGGTACCATGCATGCTCAATGAGGCATGATATTTGGTGAGTGTGGTTGGCCAATAGTGTATCTGGAAGCCAGCAAAATGTTCCTAGAGCCAGTTTTGTTTTTTTCTCTCTCTCTCTCTCACACACAGTGTGTTAAGTATGCCTATTTTGATGGAACAAACCATCAGAAATGTGGGGAGTAAAATTGTTTGCAACAAGATTTGTGTATATCATTCCTGCCAAGACAAACACCAGTTTTACTAGTAGTCCTTGTGAAACAAAAGACTATACTACAGAGCCACCACCCACTTGTACAATACCCTACTGACTGGCTGAACCCATAACCTCATGCATCCCCCCCCAAACTCAAGTGCCTGCCAAAAAGAGCTAGAAAAAAATGACTAATCTAGCAAGGTGACATGGCACCAGTTTCCATACAGTCTAATGGTGATGTTTGCTAGCTCAGGAGAGTTGCAGTAACTGATGGCATTATGTCAATACTAGTAACCTTGTTGGTCAATGACTATAAAACTCCATAGAATGTACTATAAGTTATACATCGAGGTTGAATTGGGGTGTAAGCTGATGCTATTTTCTTATTCATTGGCTGGTTACCATCTTTGTCAAGTCCTGGAGGTCTCATTCTTGCATCATGTGTGGCAGTCTACCGTTTTCACATGCCCCTGATGATTTTCTAGTATTCATATATTCCTAGTATACCTTTGCTATTGTTGCTAAGAACTTAGCCATGTCTGAAATAGCTATTCTATCTTGTTACCTAATATTCAGATATCACCTGGTTGTGCCCATTTTTACAAGTGGGTAGAGAGAGAGAGAGAGAGAGAAGCAAAAACCACCCAGTTCAATTTTTTTAGGTTTCAGTTTACAAAATAATTTCTATAATTAGAATCCATTCCATGTTTAGATAATAAAATTAGACCCAATATAAAAACCAGATTAGCTAAAGCAGCAAACTAAATGAACAAAATTCTTACTCTCAGCACTTACTTTCATGTATTTATATAGGAATTTATCATCAATTTCCAAGAAAGTATATAATGGTTAACTTAAGTTTGGCCACTGATAAGAAACAGTGCATTGAAAAGAATTTACCTAAAATGTTTTGAGGTGATTTGATATTTGTGTACTAATATACAAGATATTGATGCTACTCTATTAGACAATTTTGAAGAAAAAATACAGCAAGAATTTTTAATTTCATCCAAATATTGGGAAAGATTTAGTGAAATCAAATTCAGTTGAGTTTAAAGAGTAGTTAAACTTATTTCTGAATATATAAATTTAATATTTTACACCTATTTTATCAAGAAAATAATCTATAATAATTATAATCTTAATTTGAAAAGTACAATTAAAAATTAGCTTATAACCATTGAATTTAAATAATGAAAAGCAAATTTTACATAAATGCTGAACTATGTAATTGTTAGAAAACTCTTCATTTAACTATAATTAAATTCAAGTAGATCTTGATTTTTATTGCAATTGAGAAAGTAAAACAAAATCTATATAGAGGAATTGAATATTGTTTCTCAAACAAGTAATTGATTTTGAGGTAAAATTTTATTGTGATTAGGTTTAAAATAAAATACAGATAGAAAAGAAATTAAGATTCTTATCAAAATACAAAATGTTTAAAATAGTTTATAATTCAAGGCACATATTTTTAAGGTCTATCTAATAAATCTGATGAGAAGTTTTAAAGGGATTCATTAAAAGTACAACTTTTTTTTTCTTCAAAATTTAACTTCATCCCCTTTTCAAAAAGAAATTATGAAGGCTTTAACAAGTTAAAAACTTAAAACAACTTTTTTAAATGTTACTGAATGCTTTTATTATTGGTAGAAATGAAATTCCTTTTTTGGATATTTTTAGATTTTCCTTTGGATTGTTTATTTTTGAAATTATGCCCCCTTTTGATTGTTATACATTTCAACCTTTCTTAAGTGTGTTGTATTTTGGAATGTTGATTGATTAATTGATTCCTTTTCTATGGCTTATCAACCCTTTGCAGGTTATTTAAAAGCCAGAAAATATTTTTGGATTGTAGGAACATTTTTTTAAGATAATAATTCAGTGATACAAGTCTTTAATTAGCCCATATTTTTGCCAAGGGTATTTGCAAGTGAATATAATGACTCAACAAGAATTGGAACTCGGCTCTCCAATTAACAATTCCAAGCCATTATCCATTATACTACCCACATATCCAAGCTTACAGCACCTGGTATTCCCAAGCCATCACCCATCTAGGTATTGACTAGGCTCGATTTTACTCAACTTCGGTGATTGTACAGGAACCAGTATTTTAATGTGATGTGGCTGTAAGAATTGGAATGTTGAATCTGCTCTTTTAAGGAAACAATTACCAACAAACACAAAAGCTAACAAAATAACTAGCAGTAGCCATACTCCTATACATCAGCAGTGTGGCAGAAAAAAAATCCAGAGAATAAGCAGCCTGTACAACATCAGTGATTCCACTATGGAAAAAACCTCCAATGCAGAAAAACATATCCAAAAACAGTGTGTACATTTCATGCAGTTGTAGAAGAAAGTACAAGAGAGATTAACTGCTTCCTAAATGAAAATGAGAAACCTTGCAAAGATGTGATTAATGGAAAGACATTCCAAAACACAATATACACCCAAGAAAGGCTGGAATCAAAAAATAAAACATTTTTTTATTTAAAAAATGAAAAAAAAAATCTTTCAAAGATTTTTAAAGCTTAATGACAGTTGGATAGTCAATGCTGCTTCACTGCCAGGTATACTCACTTTTCCTTGTGTGCCATATTGTCAAGACATGTCTTCACGTAAACACTGTAATAATCAATTTGTTCTTCATAAAAAGATCTCTTGTTATGTAAACTTTTCACAGCTGCACGTAACCGAATGAGTTCTTGGCGCCTGGTATTTCTGTAGCGTCGTTGATTACGAATGTCCTACAAAATGTTTATTCATGAAATTAATAAAAATCCCTTTTACATGTGCACAAAAATAAATATGAAGTATAAATGGATATTAAATTGAGATCTCAAATTTCTTTTAAATTATGAAGGTGATAAAGAATGTTATTAACCAGAAAATCTCACATTCTCTTTTACAGATATTGCTTTACCTGTTACAGGAATGTGAACTTAATTGAAAAATCAGGTTGATCAGCCACATAAAACTAATCATTAAGATTCTAATGAACAATGCTTGGAGTTGAATTAAGCCATAAGTAGAAGAATGTAGTTTTTCTAAAGAGGCTGGAACAATAAATATCACTACATTTCATAAATTACACAACAGCAATTTTATTAAGCACAACACCAAAAAGCTCTTGAAATGTTAAAAAAACAAAAAACAAAACAAAAAAAAAAAAAAACACTTGATCTACATTGAAAGGATATACAAATAACCTTCAAGCTGTATCTGAAAAATTGCTTGAATGCAATTTTTTTTTTTTTTTTTTTTACTTTTGTTCACCCAATACAAGGCCCAAAAGCCATTAAAGGTAGAGTGTTACTAAATGAGATTATTGTAAGGGCATACAAGGAGGGAGCAAAAGTTTTATATTATGAGGATAGCTGATGATTGACTATAGACTTGAAGTTAAGATTGAAGTCATTGGGGAAAGCATCTTCTTGGGAGTCTGTTCCACAATGCAGTAGTTCTGGAGAAGAAGCTGTCCCAGTGGAACTTCCTCCTTACCAATGGAATATGAAAGGAATAAGTATGATTCAATTAACTGTATGTAACCTGGTAAGTCCTAGCTGGAGTACACAGGAGTGTGACAAAGATATGTCCCCCACCCCTTGATAAACTTATACAATAATTAAAAGTCTTACCAGCATTTATCATCAGCAAATGTAACCTTAACAACAATGTAGGTTATACAGTGCTGGGTTAGATTCCAAAGAAAAACTAAAAGTATTAGACAAGAGAGTTGACAAAAGCAAAAAGGAAAGGAAAAACCATTATTAGAATACATGGTTGTGAGCAAAAGAGACTACCGAAAATCATTGGGGATGTCAAAATTAAGCAGGTGAGGAAATTCAAATAATCAGACAACTTGAAAACAAACAATGGAAAGAGAGGAAAATCTGAAGGCAGATAAAAATATTGAGATAATATTTCAGAAACTGATTAAAGTAGGAATCTCTACAAAATCACTAAAAAAAAGAGCATAGCATGATAAAAACAGCTTTAAACTTAATCAAAAACATTTTCATTGTCTAAATGTTTGTTATTAAAAGGAAAAGTATTTTTTATTTTTTTTTACATTTTTAATCCTTCCTAACACATCCAAAATTTTAGTTAAAAATCTTGTCATTTTTTTTTAGTCAGCAAAATTACCATAAAATCAATGTCACCATTGTTTAGAAGTTTGTAAACAAAAGTTAAATTCTGTTTAAAAATCTTATAAAAATCAATCATACCTTTTTAAAAGTTATTTGAGGAAAGTTAGAAAATTTAAAATTTATTTAATATATTTGGAAACAAATATTACTTACTTTCTTTGCAGAAAAAAATGTAGTTTAAAATAAGAGAAAGCATGTCTTAATAATGGTGACTATTGACAAGTGATTGTTTCATAGATGTATTGACAGCTAACATGTGGGGGGGGGGAGAAGAACACAGAAGAATAGAAGTGACATAATTTTTTCTAGTTTGAGTTTTTTTTTTAAGTTTAATTGAACCAACTAACCTTATAATTTTAAATAAGTAACAAATACTTTCAACAGTCAAACATTTTAGTTATTTTTAGGCACTTGAGCTTTAAGCTTATGTTTGTAGAAGATACCTTCTGGAAAAATTAAAAATACTAAAATTTTAAATTTCATAACTGCTGAGTGAGATAAAAATTCATAAGAGAGGTACCTATAATGTACATCTCATGAAATTTTAGGGTACTATTTTTATTTTATCTCTTATTTTCATATCTCATTTATGAAAAATGTCATACATGAAATAATACAAAAATAAGACAATATAAATTTCATAAGACAGGTAGTTAATAATTAGGTACCCTTCTCATATATGAAATGTTATACATTTTTTTTTTTTTAACGTATTTAATTTTTTCCATATTTTTTTTTTCAGTCACTTTTGAAAATAAACAATTTCAATTAATTACTTTTAAGTTACTTGAAACTAAAAAAAATAATTGATGACTCTTGCTATAAAGCGGTACAAAATTCATTTTGCCTTCATGCTTCCTACAGTCATCCATACATTTGAAATAAAACCGTTTTTATGGACACAATAAAAAAAATAAAAAATAAAAAAAATAAAAAATAGAAAACTATTTAAATACTTTGGGTTTGCAGATTGTAATAAATTTTAAAATTTATGACCTGTAAAGATAGATCTACTTAATATCATTGCTTAAACAAATCAGTTTTGATAATTAATTTTACAATATTTAAGAACTTTAATGTGAAATTGTAAAAAGAAAATTAGAAATACCAAACAATTGTTGTAAAAATTTATTTTTCATTGAAAACATTTTTTGCCTTCAAACAATAGTCCTTATTCATAAAATTAACTCAAAGCTTTTGAAATTAAATAATATCTTTGTTTTAATGGGTTTTGTATGTAACATTTCAGATTATTTTTGGTAACATGAGGTCCAATTTAAAAAAAGCATGATTTAAATTCTTCAAAGACTCCTCTTAACTAATATAATCACTAAAATGCTGAGCATTGAATTTTTAGAGTTTTCATAAAATTAGTTGGGGCAGGGGGTAACAGATGTAAAAAGAAAAAAAAAAAAAATTACAATATCTTTATGACTTTCAATAATTTGTGAATAGTTTCTGAAAGTTTCATTAACATCCAACAATTTTTTTTTATTTTTGCAAGATTTTCCAAATTAATGTCATTGCAAAAAAAAAAAAAAAAAAAAAAAGCACTGAAATTTACTATGTTATTTAGTAGTGACACTAATGCAAAGATTTTTTTTTTTTTTTTTAAATCAAAAGTTAAAATGTTCTAGAATGGATGGAAAAACTTAATAAAATAATCAAAAAATACTTTGGTCTTTCCACTTAATAACAAACATTCTGACGGTAAAACTTTGTTTTCATCATGTTTAAGGCCATTTTTTATCAAGCTATGCTTTTTTTTTTCTTTTTTAGCAATTTCATACATTCCTATAAGACATTAAAAAAATAACATCAGAAACAAAGAAAAAAGGAATACTGGACTACTATATAATATTTAACTTTATATGTTAGCATTAGGTCACAAAAGGCAATTGAAAAGTAACTATACCAAGTATTGAGAATACCATAGAGCATGTGACAAATGAGAAAGTTCTAAGGAGAATAAGGGCTACAAAAACTTGTTAATAATCAGATAGAGATAACTGAAATTTTTAGAAGTTGAATTTTTTTGCAACATGCTGAAATCCACACAGTATTTATCTAACATTTTTGTCAAGATTTACAAACTCTACATTTCATTCAATTTTGCAAATCAATCAATGAAATTTGAATAAGCCGATTTGAAAAAATACTGACAAAAACCTAATAAAACCAACTGTACTTTATACCCACTTACCTGTTTGCACTTCTCCCCCAAATTTGGTTTCAATTTATCACTATTTTAGAGGGTATGACAGAAGTCAAATTTTATGTATAGATGAATACCATGAGGAAAGAAATATTGAAGAATTTAACACTCAACAGATATAATGAAAGCAATAATAACTTGCTTGAAAAGTTTGAGCAAGCAGATGAATGAACAAGTGTCACAAAAGAAATAAGGTAATTGTAAAGTAAAAAATATTACTAAGAGTAACAAAAGAATGGAAGCAGTAGAGAACCATATCCCAAAGAAACATGGTACAGAGAGAAAAACTTATATGTAAAGTAAACCCCTTTAATTTTGCCCTTTGCGTCAATTTTGTAACCAGACCCTTCTCTAAGTGGTATAGCATGTTGTATCAAATGACGTTTCTGTGGAGGACACAGGTTCAATTCCTGTTGGACAACACAAATTTTCTACAAAATTTCTAGACAGTAAATGTAATTAACACTGTTTAATTAAAAACAGGGCATTTGCTTAAATTGTATCTATTAAAATAACAAACAGAAAATATATTATATATACTTGATAATATTTTCACATTTAAACTGTTTTCACCTGTGCAATGGAATTAATGATATCCTGGTATTTATTCTTTCTTGTAACCAAATTTGCAAGTTCCAGATTTTGAAGGTTTTTCTTTATTTTATTTTTCATCATCTCAAGTGGTAATCTGCAATTGCAATGTAAGTTAATGAATGATTAAGGATAAAATTGTCTTGCAAAATATCCTAATAAAAAACAACTTGCAGTAATTGAAGAAAAGCTCCTCTCTTATTCAATAACAACTGTATTAAAACTGATAATACATCTTTTTGTTCAATATTTTGTAAGAGTTCACAGAACATGTAAAACAGGTGAATTAAAATCACTTAAATTCATTACAACTATTACTTAAATAAATCAAATTATATAAGTGAGCAAGTTTTCAAAAGATTTGATGGAATGGAGCTTATATTTTGATACTAAGATATTTTCCTAAGATCCATAAACACAAAAAGTTTCAAAATATAGCAATTTGCATTTTGAAAAGTGAAAATTTATTACAAATTAATACACTTTGGACTTATTAGATGAAGCATTGTTAATTATTCATAAACAATGCAGATCAGAAAGCTTATGATTTATTATTTTGAACAAATGCAGTTGAATAATGATCAAAGACAGAAAGTCCGAGTAGTTCCAAGCAAAAGATGCAAGAAATACTAATAAAAAGTTATTTGTTATACAAATGAGTGTTGAAGAGTTCTTAGCTTGATCAAGAAAGGATTTGAAAAAAGAAAAAGAAAAGAAAAAAGAAAAAGAAAAAGAAAAAGAAAAGAAAAAAGAAAAGAATCTGATTGGATGAGAATTGGGTTAGATAATGAGCAAAAAACCAACCTGTTATCACCAAGCAAAGAAGTTTGTCTTTCAAGCTTTCCTGTGTTTGTTGCTTTTTTATCAATCATGTCACGTTTCCGTACCAAAGCTTGATGATGTTCTTCCTTGAAAATTAAATAAATGTTTTAGCGTTTGAGAAAAAATAGCATTCATTCCAACAATAATGCATTTTTATAACTAGTAAATATTTTTCTTCAATACAATGTTATGAGTAGTGCTTACTTGTAAGCACTACTCATAACATTGCATTGAGTTATAAGAAAACTTTTATAAAATGTGGTTGGTAGAAAAACAAGACAGTAAGTGGTGGCAAAAAAAGAGAAGCAGAAAATTGTAGCTTAAGAGATTTTCCTTCTGGAATAATTAATTTTTACGTCTCCTTTCATCTTTTATATTTCTAGTATTGCTTTAAATCTGGCAGTGAATGTTGATTATATTCCTTATAGATGAAGAAACTTGAAGTGTCAAATATATGGTTCAATTAACAAATGCTAAGACGACCATGAAGAAACATGTGAATAATAAGGAAGTTTTTAAAAAGAGGAACAATGAAACATATCTACAATCAGAAAGAGACATGCAATTTCTGAGATACATAATGAGGAAAGGAGGCTTAGAGAATAAGACACAGAAGACATACTGAAGGTTAAGAGTTGCAGGGAGAAACAGCAACTAACCTACTTAACAGATTTGTATGAATGAATGGTAGAAAAGAAGCAAAGAGGGATGGCAAACAATCAAAAATTACTGAGAGCAACAAAATACAGAAAGTTTTAGGGAGCCATGATCATTTATGTCCCAAAAGAACATGGCACATAAAAGAATATTGTTTCTGTTGTTCAAGAAAACTATCCTTTGCAATCAAACTATTTTTCAAATTATGTAAGGCATAAATTACATTCCTAAAATCCTACAATGGTCATACTGCTTAGCAATAACAATCATTGATGCATAAGTGTTTTTCTTGATCTTTTGGGAGCTTTATAACATATAAAGTCCAAGAGAATAAAAACATCATTCAGTTATAGCATTCTTTGAAAGATACTGGTTAAGTGTTCTTTACAGGCCATAAACTGACTTCATTATGTTCATAACTGATAGCATTTATCCTTCCTTGGATTTAGAGAAACAATTATTGCTGGCTATGACTAAAATTGGTCTATGAAACTAGTTAGAGTTGTTTCAAAATAATGCAAGTTCTCACAAGCCTCATTGTTCCTGCTTGCCACAGCTGACTAAAGTACAATTTGTGACACTTTTCTAACCTTCATAGATATTTACTTCACTAGTTATAGAGTACTTATCTATATATGAAGTTTCATTATCATATCATGCCTATGATAAATTTAGTAACAGAAAAAGCTCTACTTAAGTTTCAATTATTTTTTAGTTTTTCTCTCCAATTCAACTGACCAGTTAATGAGCATTATTATATTAATATATTTAAGTATAGTATTTTGATTTGAAATTTACACTATATTTGATTACCAGGTTAGCAAGGAAGGAAATTATATAGATAATTTAAAAAATAATTCTGAAAATATTTATGCTTAATATTTGGTTTAATAAGTGTAGTGGATTTTTTTATATTCCTGTGTCTGTTCAGATAGAATGATATGAATTTAATTTCTCTTACATAAAAACTAAATATTTGTTTAAAAATAAGATAAGTAAAATAAAGAAATGAGAGTTGTGGAGAAATGAGCACACAGAAAGTAGCAAAAAATAAAAAAAAAATAAAATAAATATTTTGCTTCATATTTATCCTTTTTTTTTATATTACCAAAGCTACAATTAATGTATTTTGATCATTTTATTTTTTATCAAGTTTTTTTTTTAATATTAATCAAGTGTTATGCTAAGAATTTTTTTTTTTTTTGTTTACCTGTTCATCAGTTGATGGGATTTCCAAAATCTGTGAAAGTGTCTCTCCAGGTTGACAAGCAATAACATCTACAATCATTTTCTTTGTTCTTTAAAAATAAAAAAAAAATGTAAAAGTGATAAATTTTGTTCTTATATAAGCAAAGATATGCCTAATTTAATACAAATTGATCACCAATGACAATTCAAAATACAAGTTTTGGTTCATTTATGCAAGCTACACAATTTCTACTTTGATGTAAATACCTGATTCTTTGTAGAATTAATTCAATTATAATTTCCCATAAACTGTCTTTTACAAATAAATATCTTTGTAACAGAAATTATTAGATCTACATTACACAAAAGGGTTACCTTATCATCATTCCTTTTATGTCTGATTTGTCATCATCAGGAACTTCAAATTTATTGGTCAATGTTAGAGTAATTTCATTGTTTGCTAACTGAGCTCTGACACTTTCATCCAGCCCTTCTTCTCCAGAGGATGTAATTTCAGCACCTAAAACAAAAAAATTAATTTAAAAAATACATACAAAAATCTACAGCAATTATTAGACTAGTCTCAACAACTTTACTGCTTTTTCTTTTATATTTTAATCAGTTTATTACCCAACTTTTTCTAGAAAAATTAAACCAAATGTGAAAATTTGTTGATCTAAATGAATAAATGCAAAATTGGAGCAATTCTCCCACAAATTCTGAGGTTAAAAGGTCCTAACTACTTTATAGTAATTTCATATTTACTCAGCACCCCATGAAGTAATGTTGTGACACAGGATTGGTTTAATGTGGAGAGCCCAAGTACATATACCCAAGCTAGGAACAAAAATTCCCCAAGCCACCACAACCCTCAGTTTGCACTGGCCTCAGTGCAAGCATCGATTCCTATCTTTAGTCCAATGAGAGGGCATGAATTCGAGTAGTTGTTCCCCAGGGCTGACACCTCTCAGTATAATTTTCCTCAGCTACAACACTGTCCCTTGACAGAGATAACCCTGTGCACACTCTGGCCAAAGACAGAGACACAACTGAGAGATGATAAATAAACATGTTACAAATTACTTTAGAGTAATTTACACAATAATAAGCTCAATATCTGAATTATATATTATCTACTTCTAGGCTTGTTTTGATTTTCATATAAAAATGAAATAAAAATAAAATAGTTCTGTTCAGGAATATTGTGTTATATAGTGTAGAAAAGTGTTTGAAATTTGCATTTTACTTGGCCTTCAACAAGTTGGAATCTATTTGTAAAACTTTCCTTAACTATAAGAAGCTTGCGCCTACACCCGATCAATTAATTTCTTCTGTCTTTACAGTCATATTCTTTGAACAAATATATTGAATATCCACAACCCCTTCAACATTTCATAAATAGTGAACATTAATCTCATAGGAAACAACTAATTTTTCCTAAAAAAAAAAAAAAAAAAAAAAAAAAAAATTGCAAGTTTATTTTTCTAACAAACATTTATCAGTTTATATATTTAGCATCCATAATTAGTTGCTTTTTTTTTTAAACAGAAGTTACAGTGTTGAAATTCAACAAACTACATTATACCAAAATGAACTTTTCTAAGTAAAAAAAAAAAAAGCAAACAATATTTTATACACAAACGTAACCCCCCACCCCCAAAAACAGAAAATATAAAAATGCTTCCTTTTCAATTTATTTATTTTAATCACAAATAAGCTAATGATTAATTTGCATACACTGCTTAAAATTTACTTCTGTTAAATGAGTGTCCTCTTTTAATTTTAATTAGGAATCCATTCACAATTACCAGTTAAATGTCTATTTTTTCTTCTTGATATTAATTTATACTGAATTTACTTTAAACAAAACCATTTTTGTTGTTTTTGGGCATGTGTTTTCTATTATATCTGAAAATATTTTAAAAGAGCTGTAGTTCAAATGACAACTTTGGTTTAAAAATATTCCAAGTCCAAAGTTTTTGCAAATCTGTCATAAAAAGAGAATATTGTGACACTATTTAGCTATGGTAATTGGCTAACTAATTAACCATAGAAATTAAAACAAGGAATACTGAGAATGGAAAGAAGATATCCCAAAAGATATTAAAAAGATTTTATTTTATTTCTGAAAAAGTTACTTTTCACAAAAGACAGTAGAGCCGTAGAAAAGCCATATGTGGGATTTTGACAAATTGATTAATATTGTTGTAGAGAAATGCCTTGCCGAGAGAAACACGAGATTCAGAAAAAGGTGAAGCGTTGAGATATCGGTCAGACCATATGGCAGTCATAAAATTTTTGGCCTGAGATGATTGCCGATACGGGATAAAGAGAATCACTGTTAATTATCTTCAAGATAACATTTTTTTTTTTTTTCTCGAGTGCTGGCAAGGCAAAGCCATATGGTATTTGTGGGAATTTTAGCATGAGAAAAATCTATCCCAATACGGGGTGGAGAAGATTGTTATTTACTGTTACCAGAGTGTTGCTGTCAGGCACTGATATGGTGATTATAAAATTTTGGGCATGAGAGAAGATAGCGTGGAAGAATCGTGATTTGGGAGATAAGGAATTTAATTTCTCAAGAAGCCAAGGGTTCCAGTAAAAGTTAACTTCATGAAGGGACCAAATGGCAGACTTTGACAGATGGAATTTGTAAAGGGTGCTTGTTAAGAAGACTGAGTGAACAAAAGATTTGAGAGGTTTGAGTGGCAATGTGGGAATTGTAAAAATTTTGGCCAATGGGGAAAAAAAAAAAAAAAAAAAAAAAAATTTTGTAAACAAAAATTCTGGGTTATAATTTTAAGGAGGCCAGCTTAGCCACACCCGCACAGCTGGGGTGCCATTGGTCGAGTGGTAGCAATGGTGATAGATGGAGGTAATTTGATGAGAAAGATGGAGAAGTTATTAACGCATACTGAAGGGATTGGTACAAGGTATCAATGTGAGACAGGAAGAGTTTAGGAGTTTTTTGGTTGGTACCCATTTAAACGAATGTCCTCGAGTCGTACGACAGTCAGTAAGAGTCGAGTCAGAGAAAGTCTGAGACAGTCAGAGCTTGAGTAGAGTGTTGCCTCGCAGAAGCTGACCGAGAGATTCCATGACCTCCTACTTCACCTATCCTACCAATAGCAAGTTATAATGACTAACAAAGCTAAGCCAGCACCTAAAAACTAAACCAGTTGACTTAAGATACCAAAACTTGCTTAAGAAACATAGAAGTGTCACACTCTGTAGAAAACTGGATGGGAGAAAAACACACTCCTGTATATAATAGACAGATAAAGTTAATTTGTTATTTTTTAACATACTTGAACCTCTTGGGTTTTTATTTGCTTTTTTTTCTGTATGCTTGTGCGATATCACCTCCAATCTGGACTCATCTTACAGTATGGCCCGACGCCTGATTGATCTATTCTACCTAAGATCAAAATCACGTGGGTAGGTTAGACTAGAGATCGAAGCAGTTACTTCGGTAACCAGACGTTGGAAGTGAGTGGAGAACGACGGAGCTGGTGTTGAACTGGTTGCAGCTGGTGTGAAACCGTTAGCATTGACTGACCATCCCACTTTATACCCTGAGCAAAGGATTCTGCCAGGTATCAACGACTAGGATTCGACCCGGGAACGGCCAGTGTCACATTTATACCCTGACCAAGAGATTCTACTGGGTAGCGACGACCACCATTCGACCAGGACACAGGCTGGTGGCAGCAACTAAGAGTCGACCCCAAAACGCAGGTAGAAGAAACATTACAGTTTTGTGCCGCGACTGAGAGTTGACCACGAGCCGACATTGCAGTGTCACAATATGCACTTATTTTCTTTTTGACAAATACCTGTAGGTTTTTGGCAGCAAATGTAACTAAAATGAAATATTAAAAGGTTTTAAGTAATTAGTGCAATATTTTATAATATCAAATTAATGTTTACTTTTTTTTAAGAAGATACTCGCAATTTTGGACATATTAAAATTTTCAACTTTTTTTAAATGAAAATTATAAACAAAATTTATTTTTACTTTTTATATAAATTTTGTTTATTTTTCATATGAAACAAACTATCTGTAAAAATTTTATTTTACCTGTGGGATCATATCGAAAGACACTTTTTGACTACTAATATGAGAGTGGAACTCAATGGAGATGAGACAGCAAAGGAATTTAGTGATCTTAAAAATTGGAAATGGAGACATTTTACATGATCAAGATGGACAAAACAGCTTTCCTGAAGGTTTCGGCACTCTGGTCGACAGCATTGAGGAATTCATTTTTAAAGTATACCTCTCAATATAGCAGATAATTTCCCGAATACAGATTGGTTTTGTGAGAGAGCAATTTTGACTGCCAGAAATAAAACAGTACAGATCATCAATCAGAAGATTCGGCAAGATATCACAAGAGAAGAACATAACTATGGATCCAGACAAAGCAGTTAACTTCCCTATTGAATTTTTGAATTCTCTTTGGATCTTCCAGGAATGCCATCACACAAGTTGGTATTAAAACAAAGAGTACCATTAATGTTGCTAAGAAATCTTGATCCTCCAATCTTGATTGGAATGATTTTTTTTAAACTGTTAAAATAGCTTATTTTAGCCATAAATAATATTTTGAAACTTTATTTGATAAATATTAGCTAATTTAAAGCTTAATTAATCTGATTTGAAACAAATATTACTCATTTTTAGTTTAAAATATTACAGAAAAGCATTTTTTAACAGGGAAGGGGATGATTTTATGAGGTATTGACAGCCCTATTGACAGCCTGATGTTTGGGAAATTTCACTAATTTTTTTCTACAGGAGCCATATCTGTAAAAATTACTTGATAAATATAATGTGAACACCTTTTTTTTCATAAAATTTTTTTAATTACCCAGTAATAATAAAAATTTAGGAAAATATTCTAATGTAATGTTTTATTGAATTTTAGGTACTTTGGATTTAAATTGACTATAGTTACCACACTTATTTTCTGATAAATTGTGTATGGACATCCATATTTACAAAAATCGACATGTTTATACACACACAGACAAAAATAAAACTCAAAATTCTTTTTAAAATACCAGGAGTCACAGAATTGTAGCAATCTTTTCCATTTATGATTAGTAAATATAGTTTTTACTTAATATCACCCAACCAAATTAATACTGAATTTTAAAAGATTTAAAATTTTATAAAAATTATTCTAATTAAAATTTAAAAAAATGAAAACAATTGTAAAAATTCATTATTCATAAAAAAAAAAAAAAAATCTAAGACAATAGTGTCCATAACATACCTTGCAATTAAATAAGTTTTTAACCAAGAATTTCATTAATTTGTGAAGAAGTCCTGAAAGTTTTATTAAAATCTCATGATTATTTAATTTTGGTAAGAATTTTCAAATCAATGTTTTTCATTACAGAAAGATGTTAAAATTTCCTATACTAATTTATGGTCACCTGCCAACAAAAACAAAAATTTTTAACCAAAATTTTAAAGTTTCTAAAATGGATTAAAAATATAATTTAATAATCAAAAAATCCTTTGGGCTTTACTCTTAATAATAATATAAAGGTTTTGACAATAAAACTGTTTTTATTAAGTTTGGGTCATTTTTTCATCATGTATGCACATTTTTCCTGTTGTGAAATCTTGAACAAGGATTAAAAAAGCTTATTCCTTTTCCAAAAGTGTTAATAATTTTATCAGATTGAAATATAAAAAATTGTTATTTTACTCACCAAGTAAGGCATCAACTGAAGGAAAATCACCAAGATCTTCAAGTAACTCATGCAGAGGATCATTATGGTCTGGGGCAATTGTATCTTGATGCTTTAATAATAGCTGAGAAAAAAATTCTTAATATAGTAAAAGTTGGCTATTTTCATCATTCTAAAACACAATGTTTATATTGCTTAGGAGTTTGATGAGAAGGTAAATTTCTTAATTTTAACAAAATAAAAAATAGTTATAACACTGTCATTTGAGCAGAATAGATTTAAAATATGAACATACAATCATTTCTTTTAGACATTTTCATACTTTAGGTTGTTAACATGCAGATCTTTACTTGCCAATGAATGTAAATTTACACACAAAAAATATTTTATACAAGACTGGCTGCAAGTGCAAAAAAAAAAAAATAAATAAAAAATAAAAAATAAAGCATTATTGATCTACACCAAAAGTTTTTTTTTTTTTTTTTTTTACTATATGCACTGTTGCAACAGCTAAAAATATGCATATCTGAAAAGTTTTAGAATTACTATATGTTGATGTCTTAACACAAATCAGTTCTGAACCACATAATGCTTTTCACTCTTCTCACCAAAATTACAAATTGCCTACCAAAATATTCAAATAGCTTCATGTTTGGAATCACTAAGCTATACAAAAACTATTTACAAAGAAAAATTACCTGATGGGTATCACAGATTTCTTGCACAGACATATAGATCACAGGCTTGGATACCATGGTTGCATCAGTATATTGGTCAATATTGAAGTGGTTTTCAGGGTCCTCTACTTCACAAGCAACTTGGAAAAAGTTTCTATAATATTTCAGAACTCATTAAGAATTTAATTTATAAAATGATGATTATTGCTACTTATCAGTAAATTTTCATTACACATTTAAATTGTAATAGGAAATAAAGAACAAAAAAAAATTTGAGAAATTATTTAGAGGGATGAAAATATTTACTGAGTTGAAACAATTTCATAGCATTTTTCAATAGGTGACATTTGAACATGTGAAATTGTTTCACACATTACTGAAATTGAGATATATCTCAATTTCAGTAATGTGTGAAACAGTTAATAAAATTATAAGGATTAGAAGAAATTTATGTGTAAAGCAGTCTCATCAGGATAATTACTTGTGAATGGTTAGAATGGGTAGTGCATTATGTGTGAATTTCTTCTAATCTTTAATAATTTTGTTATCTGCTTTATACATTCTATTTTGTAAATAGAGTATTTTTTTATTATTATCTATCTGGACTGAGTTATGTTGTGGCCAAGAGAGGGCAGGAAAGGAATTTGGAGTCACTGGAAAACAGAAAGAATGACCTAAGAATGACAGGAATGGAATTTGGGATCACTTGACAACAAACAATGATTTTGATCTGGAAGACACTATTCTGGCAGGCATTCATGGATGATGACCAAATTGAAACACTGATTAAAAATAATCAAAGTCACAGAACTTTACAGAGATACTCCACTTATTTCATATAGACATTGTAAGACATTTGAAAATATTTGTATATGTAAGTTGCTATAATGTTTGGGTCTCTCACAATATAATGGAAAAACTGTAATTGACTGCATATCTATGCTCAAGTGTAACAAAAATAAGCTATTTTTCTTGATAAAAGTACAAAACATTGATAATTTATGTAAATAAAATTTTAAAATAAGTGATTATAAGGAAAAAAAAATTAAGTGTGTAGCATAAAATTAAGTTATACTGAAATATTGTGGGACATAGAAATAGTATTTAAAACTTGACCTCATTTTGAAATCATGCTTGCCAGAAAAAAAAAAAAAAAAAATTAGTCACATAAATGGACATTGTCAAAGTTGACTATGGAGTAACAAAGTTTTTTTTTTTCTTTTTTTTTTTTTTATTGCTAGTGCCCAGACAGGAAAGATAGTTATGAGAGAATGGTTTGTTAAAGTGCTTACTCATTCTTTTTCTATAAACTATCATAGCATGGCAATAAAGATCATTTAGTCAAGATATTTAATGATAGCAAAAAGTAGACAGACAAGAATTATGACTTTCTCATTATTAATAAATCAAAATAAAACAACATCAAACAGAATTTGAACTTGCTCAACAAGTTCAATTTTCCATGCTGATAATTATTATGCCATTCCACATTCACTAAATTTTTGAGATTTCTGTATGAATATTTGGTTAATATTGGTCATTCAAGGGAAATAATTGATTATTATTCTGAAAGTTTATGGCTATCATTCATCAATCTATGAGATCGAATTATAACGATCTGCAATAATAACCAAATATGTAATTCTTTTGGTGCAAAGAGATGAAGAATAATTATGAAAACTAGTTTCCTACTGTGACAACATTCATGGCAGAATTGTGACAAGTTTTGTGATGACGTTCACGGATTGTCCGCTGTTTACTGCACCTGTGATGACATTCAAGGTAGAGTGTATTTGCATATACACCCAACTTGCTATGTGCAAAGTTGGGTTTGTCTTCTCAGCCATGATCGCTTTCAGCAAATAATGTGATGACAAATGTTTTTAAACACTGATTGGGAGTTCACAACAATTTCTCACTTAGCTGGCTATTTTTCCCTTTGGCTGAACTTCTATTTCCTCAACTTCACTGGCTTCTGGGCTGAACGACTCCTGATTCCTCACTACCAATCCTTCTGTCACTGGCTGCTGGACAGCTCTGACTCCACTGGTCACCTACCAACCTCTCTCATGGCTTGACCCACTTTTCTCCCGACTTCCTGTCTTTCTCTGCTTATATGGATAATCCTGGAGTCCCAACCACTCCAACTTGTCTTTCAGAAGATTTAAGACCACCCCAAAGCCAGATGGATGGTCAAATCTTCAAAGGACTACTTTTATGACTATCTAAAATCATTGATAAAATTTTTGTATTTCCCAATTCAAAGGCAAACTGGTGACATGAATCCTGAAACACTGACACTTAAGTTCTCTCAAAGATGGACTGGAGACAAAATTCCTATGAAACTCCAATAGCTGAGAGGACTTAAAGGAAGGAATTTATCTTATTATCTTCTAAAGATGTGAGAAATCATATTCTTACACTACATGTGACCAAAGACCTGGCTGGTGGAAACAGTGAAACAAGATCAAGAATATTTAATATACTTATATAAAGATGAAACATGAAAATCGTTAAAAAAGCGTTTTTCACTGAAATTATTGCAAGGGGTAAAAATAAAAATGCTTATCTTGATTTCTTCTAGACAACAAAGCAATGAGAGAAGACTAAAAGAAAACTAAAAAAAATACCATTCTTTGCATTCATCAGATTATTTAGTGATAAGGGTAATTCAGCTCTTTGGTAGAGTGATTACTCTTACAACTGCAATTTGTACTTTTGAGCATCTGATTCAAATTGCAATTAAACATTTTTAGTCTGAAAAATTTCAAATACTAAAAACTATAGCATGCAAGCATTTTGTATAACTGATTTTTTAGAGAAACCATTATTTGCATATGGAAAACTACTTGTTTATTTTTTTTTAATCTTAATTAATGTTTTTATTTTAGTTGTAAGTACTAATATCTAACATCATATTTTATCTAATGTACCTGATTTCACCATCTCAGATTCTATCTTTGCAATTGTTAATTGGAGAACAGAAATGCAAGTTGAACATGGATGTGAATAATATGAATATCATTTTGTCAAGATATACATTTGTTCAATTAGGGATAACATTTTTCTTTGCTTTTTAGATTTAACAAAATCATACTTACTTAAATTTTTTATGTGCTTCTCTGATATAATCATTCATACAAGAAAGATGTGCACTGTCTCCAGCAAACTGAAAATTACAGATAGTAAAATATTTCGTTAAATGTTGTTAAATTTTAATTTCACTTTAAAGTTGGATATTTAGTACATTAATGAGAACAATGGTTAAAATCTGAAGTTAGGCACTATTTTTATGTTGTGACAACAGTACAACTATTTAAATTCTTAAAGATAGGATAGAAATATTGTTAAAAATCTTAATAAGTAACTAGGTACGACAAAAGTTATCAGATTAAGAAATAATTATGAAAGCAATCTAAATTTGTCTTTTCAAAATTTGTTATAAATAATCAACTTACACCTTTGTTGGAAGCAGCAAATTGAAGAATTTTGGCAATGGAACCAAGATTCCGTCTCTGGTCAGAACTAAGAGCTTTGTTGGCTCCAATATCAATAATGTCGAAAGCATCTGGAGCCACAATGGCAGAATTGATATAACGATAGTAAATAAGATTGCCCACAATCTGAAAATAAATTGGAGATATAAAAATTGATTTTGAAATTTTCCTAAGAATGGGTACTAAAAAATAAATTAAGTCAAAAGTAGCAAATCTGAAAGCTCATACATCTTTTATTGAGAAAGTAAATTAACATTAACAAGTTGCCAAAAAAATGTAATTATGTAGTTGAAAAATATTTACAATAAAGAAGGACTAAATGTTTTAAATGATCTAAGTCACGTGTAAAAAGATGACAAGCAGAATGTAACAATGTTATAAAAAGTCAAAATAAAATGTTTATTTCAATTCATTTAAAAATTTGTGTGGTTTAATTTTACCATCAGATGATAGAGAAAATTAGGTATTACCTATCTTGTTTTCTTTTCAATACTTTGCCAATGGACAATGAAAACTAAAATTTCTGTTCAATAATTAGGTTTGTAAATATGCCGAGAACTCATGCCAAAACAAAAGCAAAAAACATTACAGAGTGGATGCATTAGTTAATTTTGTTCTATTTTTATTCTTATTTTGAAATATTTTCCTGTTCTTTTCAGGAAAAAATTCAAAAATTGATTACAGTATTTTTTGAAATTTCAAATCTTGAAATGAGTGAAACTTTGAAAAGCATGAAAAAGTAAAAGAAGTAAATAAAATGAGGAACTCATTTTGAATTATTTTTATTAATTCCCCAACATCCAATGCACCATACTAATTGCCCAAGTGCCAATACACCTTGCTAATTCCCCCAACAGCAAATATACCTTATCACCAAAGTTAGCAAAATCTAAATTCCATATGCCAGATTAGCATAAAATGATATTTGAAAGCATATCAAACTTTATGGAATGAAAATTTATTGCTAGTTTAAAATCTATTAAAGTGCCAACTTTCAGATAAATATTAGGATATAAAAAGAACTTAAATCATCAGAATAGTCACCTTGTACAGTTTGAAAGTATTTAAATCAGTAAAGTTATTTCTATAATTTATTTAAAAAGAGGGTGTGGTGTCAATATCTATTAAAGCATTCTAAAAATGTTATAACTATTTAAACTAATAAGTTTACCCACAGACTTTATTATATATGACAGTAACTGAAATACATAATTGCAGAAAATATTTAACAAAATCAATCACAACTCAAATAGATAATTTCAAAAAGATTCTTGTAGGTAAACTTCATTTTAGCTTTTTATTATATATTTTGTACTGAAAATATTTTATAATGCTTTTAATATACAATATACAATTCCAAGTACTATCATTCAGTAGAGAGTTAACCAGAATGCTTTCTGATTTATAGTCTGTAAGGAAACCTAAATAAGGCTGTAAAATGGATCAATAAAAATGTTCCAACAACAATGCCTTTAATTCTAAAAAAAAAAAAAGAAAAAAAAAAAAAGAAAAAAGTGCAACAAAAGAAAAGAGTTCAATTTTCTATTTTATTTAAACATGGATTCCATACTGGTGAACAGAAATGCTTGAAAGCCATTGACATCTTGACATCCTTCTGTCACAATCCATATTTTACTGTTGGTATCTTTTCTGTACAAATTATGATGGAAAGTAGCAACACTAGTCTTATGTACAATATGCCGGTGCTAGGCAAGAGTCATACACTGGTGATATCACTATTTTTTAACTCTATAATAGATGATGTTAATAATGCTGCAGGAAGAACAGTGAAAAAGGTCAAATGAGACAAAGATTAACAAACAACAAGCCTGCTGGCTTAGGATTAGATGCACAAAAACTATCTTCCTCTTGGATGCTTCAGCTGGATCAAAGTTGAAGTAATTGTTGAAATACAGTACAATCTGCTTTTGAGGCATTTTCAAAATAGTATGTATGCTTCATGTACATTTTTCTAATTCTTTAGTGATTAACCCATAGTGATCCTGCCTTTAGTTCCAATGTCTCCTCACTTTGGAAGAAGGACAATAACAGTTGGAAGCTTGGAAATACATTTGGTGGAAGCTGTATGTCAAAGTGGCATACTATGAGCTTGAGATAGATTTTTCTCCTCCAGAGTTGAGGGTAATAGAAGAGGCTTGTTTCTGAGTGCATTGTATAATGAAATGGATTTGTCTATTTTATAAGCTGTGACACTTATTAAATTTAGCCAGATAAAATTACTACTTGAAATGTATGTGTAAATAAAGGTTTGTAACAGATATCTACTGTGAGTTTTCCTTCTCCACCAAGATAATTCAATATTTTGCATTAGAATGGAGTATCAGTCTCGTGATCTCTATACACCAAGATATACCTTGGAAGGCATATCTTACTGTATAGTGTAGGGGATTGCTTTGGATCTGAATGTTTTAGCTTGCTAATAGAAATGCTTGGCTCGTCAACATGTGTACCAAGTGATAATTTTCTCAAAATCTGGAAACAGATTTGTAGAAGGTTACCATTCAACTATTTTGTCAATCATTGTGATGTCCAGGGGGTATGGTCGCCAATGCATTGCAGGTAGTCGAAGAAGTAGATCCAGAAGATTTGGGTTTAGATCTACAGACTTTCACATAGCAACACTATTTACCGCAGGAATTGCATATAGCCTCCCTGGCTGGGCACTGTGTATGGGAGCATTTTCTGAACACTTAGCCCTTAAATCCGCCACAATGGTTTGGTCAGAAGAATTACTGTTAATAATAATAATATCAGAGACAGCTGCATAAATGGGTTAGTCAAACTTTGTATAAGTGTCAGACACCATTTTAGTTATCTCTAAGTGCAACATTGAGGCGCTACCTGTGATTAAACTGCTCGTTGATGGATGGAGATGCATGGCCCTGGTGGACTCTGGGTGTTCAAAGACACTAATGTGCAAGTCGGCGTGTCGCTCGTGGAGACCTAAAGAGGCACAGATTATAACTGCCGACGGAAAAACCCTTACCAGCCTAAGTGTTGAAACAGTGAAGTTGAAAATCAACAACATACGTCCGGTAACCGTGGAGGTATTGATTGTACACCAAACCTTGCCAGGGTTTGACCTGCTAGGAGTCGATGTGATTGTGAAACTGGGAGGAGTCCATATCAGCAGTTCAGGTGAGGTGAATTTTGCTGCTGAGAACGTGCCCCTCAGAGCCTCCATTGCCATAAACAAACCTGACTTCAGTGCAACTTTCAACCAGCGCAGGTGTGTATGGACTGCAACATGGAAGTGGGTGGGCGGCCAGCTGAACGCCGCACCACTGAAAAATAAAATAGAGTATCTGGTTCCAGAGCATATCAGGAACAAATACAAAAATGAATTGCAGCTTTGGATAGCAAATGGCTGGCTTGCACTCTACCCCGAGGAGGAGCTAGGGCCACCTCGAGGACTGATTCCGTTGATAGCATTAGTGCAAGAGAATAAGTGAAGTGAGGCCGGTCATGGACTACAGGGAATTGAATAACTTTGTAGATGCGTATACGGCCAACGTGGATGTTTGTGTCCAGAAATTGTGGGAATAGCAATAGCAAGGAAGCAACATAGCCACTCTCGATTTAAGAAGGGCTTACCTCCAAGTCCAAGTACACTGATCACTCTGGCCCTTTCAGACTGTCATGGTAAAAGGATGGAGATATTGCCTCACTAAATTAGGATTTGGTCTTAATGTGGCCCCAAGAATCATGTCAGTGATTATGAATGTGGTCATGTCGCAGGATGAGGAAATTCAAAGGGCAATGTCATCCTACATTGACAATGTCTACGTCAATGAAAACGCAGCCTCTTCAACGAGGGTTAAGGAACATCTAGAGCCGCTAACAGGATGGAGCAAATGTACTTGGACTAGTAGTGATGGAGAAAAACTTCACTGGAGGCGAGGTAGTAACGTCTCAGAAATCCGGCCTGTGATCAGTCGTTGGAGTACCTTCTTCATGTGTGGGAAACTGGTAGGCCATTTTCCCCGTATGTGGTTGGCTCAGAGTGATGGCAGCAGCAGCCATAAAATGGTGCATGACTTCTGTTTTGTCAGGATTGGACGAGGTGCACGACGTTACCCTAAGATGTATGATAAACTATGGAGAGAGTGATGAAAGATGATCCTGTGCGAGGTGACCGGTGCGTTAAGGGGAACGAGCTCACCGTTTGAGTGGATGCCAGCTCGTTGGCCATGGGTGTCGCCCTTGAGGATAATGGGTACATCATAGAAGACTCCTGCTGGTTATGACCTGAAAATGCACGACACAAACCTGGCTGAACTAGACGCCACTCCAGTGGCAAGCAACAGTGCTACACATCGTCATGGACTCAGCATTGGATATCAGATGCACTTATCGAAAGAAAGCGACTGACCACCAAGGCATCGAGCGAGATGTTGATACAAAGGCATCGAGCGAGATGTTGATACAAAGGCATCGAGCGAGATGTTGATACAAAGGCATCGAGCGAGATGTTGATACAAAGGCATCGAGCGAGATGTTGATACAAAGGCATCGAGCGAGATGTTGATACAAAGGCATCGAGCGAGATGTTGATACAAAGGCATCGAGCGAGATGTTGATACAAAGGCATCGAGCGAGATGTTGATACAAAGGCATCGAGCGAGATGTTGATACAAAGGCATCGAGCGAGATGTTGATACAAAGGCATCGAGCGAGATGTTGATACAAAGGCATCGAGCGAGATGTTGATACAAAGGCATCGAGCGAGATGTTGATACAAAGGCATCGAGCGAGATGTTGATACAAAGGCATCGAGCGAGATGTTGATACAAAGGCATCGAGCGAGATGTTGATACAAAGGCAGCTCGCCACGCTGACTGAAACTATCAAAGAGTACAACCTATCTCTGGATGTAGCATTAGTTAAATCTGCAGTCAACAGAGCAGATGCATTGACTTGCGTTCTGCAGTGTTGGTTGGCTGCCGCTCGGAAAGAGTCTGAACCTTTACAGGTGCTGTGTATGGCTTCTGCGTTCAGTATGGACCTCGAGCGGATCATGAGCATACATGAATGTGTGGGCATCCCGGGATTAAACGGATGCTCTACTTCTCAAAGATGGTTGACCCAGCAGTCAAAAAGGCGGATGTTAGGACAGTAGTGCAGAGGTGTGAGGCATGCCAGTCAATTGACCCAGCACAATAGCAAAAAGGAAATTTGAGTACTACCCATGTTTGGAACAGGCTGAGGATAGACGTTACACATGTTGGCAGCCATCTCTATTTGACTATTATTGACTGTGGTCCCTCTCGCTTCGCCATTTGGCAGCTGCTGCATCAGTAGGACAATGTCAGCATAATACGTCAATTGGAGTCCATCTTTTCTGACCAGGGGCCACCTGCAGAAATATTGACAGAGAATGGTGTGGTGTTTTCCTTGGAGCAATTCTCGCAGTTCTTAAGGAATTGGAGTGCGCAGCTACGGTTCCGGTGTGTCTACGGGAAATGGCATAGTAGAAAGGCGCCACCGGTCTATAAAAATGATTGCAGCCAGGAAGCGATGTTCAATCCCTGAAGCAGTTTATTGGTATAATGTGACGCCTAAAGACGGTGTTTTGTCTACAACAGCACTGGCTAACATGGTGCACACCTATCACTTACGGCTGCGAGGCATTGACATTGCAATGGCTCCGAGTGACATGCAGGCAAAATACAGAATTGGTGACGTAGTGTGGGTTAAGACCCCGCACAGCAAGTGTACAGACAAGCTTAGAATGGGGCATGTTACCGACATTATCAGCGCGCAGTCAGTGCAGGTTGATGGCATGCCTCGTCATGTTAAAGACTTGCAGCCAGTTGTAGGGTTAAAACTGTCATCAGATGATGAAAGTGACTCTGAAGATGGTGCACGAGTGGTATATTTAAAGTTGGATGGCAGCTCAACAGATGAGAGTTCAACTGAGGATGAGGACCCTGTCATCCCGCTCAGAAGGAGTGCCTGGTAGAAGAGGCCTGCCCCAAGTTGCACGGTGTGCGATCATGGCAGCAAGACACAACATGAATCTGGAAATCTGCCACCTCGGAGCAACCGAGTTTGTGCATGTGTGATCATCCCAATGTATCAAGCATGCAAGTTGTGTATATGCGGACACAGTCACCAGACGGAAGTGACCATCTCTTGGGCTGAGGAGCTTTGTGATCTTAAGATCAGAATAGCATGTAATGAGTTGGTTGGTCAACTTGACACCCCCCAAAGTGAGTGGAGGTGGGCAGGTGAGGAAACTGGTAGCTGGCTTGTTGGTGTTTTGCATGGGCGAGTTACCAAGCTCTATGTAAAGGGCTGGAATGAGAAGGAAGGCAGTTCGTTTCAGAGGTGGAGACTGTGCCAGTCACTATGACAGTAGGAGAGAGACAAAATTTTTTCTTTTTTTTCTTTTGTGACATTTCAACACAAAAAAAAAAAAAAAAAAAAAAAAAAAAAAGAGAGAGAAAAAAGTTATATCAGCAAAGCAGCTGCTGAATTGAAATTGGTTTTATTTTTAGGAAGTGTTTTTTTTTTTTGTTATTATTTTAGTTTAAAAATTGAAAAGTTTAGTAGTATAAACTCACAAAAGCATAAAAAATATGTCAACAAAATTTAGGAGCAAAGGATGAAAACATTTATAAGCAAAATAAAATAAATTGTGATAATGAACATAAACACAAACAAATGCAAAACCATTGAAGAGTTTTGGAAGCGGATTTCAAAACTAATGATTTTAGATATTATTATAGGATTTCTTAAAGACTAAATGGGAAATTTCAGATCTGCAATGTGAAAATGAGGAAAAAATCTAAAAGTTTTGGTGAAGGAATTATTACATATTACAATAAGATATCGGCAATAATAAAGCTGTTATAGAAATATCATTAAAGTGAGTGGTTGCAATTTCTAAGGAGTCCATAGTAATATATGTTATTCTACATAGAAAAATGAAGACCGAGGTAATGACAATAAATCTGAACTTTGTTCTTGGTAGATATATCAAATAGTATAAGATTTACGATCAGGAACTCTTGTCTATGCAACTGAGTTGGGTGGAACATTTCACATTACAAGGAAGCAATGTAAATCTCAACCAAAGTAGTTTGCCAAGTAAAAGTTTAAACACATTTACAGTGACTTAAAAAAAAAAAAAAAAAAAAAAAAAAAGATGATGGATACACTAATTTTCATTATGGCCCTATTGCTTCCACAGCAAAAACAGGCAATAAATACATCTTAACCCACTTAACTAGGTGTTAGGTGTGAAAAAAACAAAAAACAAAAAAAAAAACTCATGTCATTTTTTAAAGGTCTATGCCAACTAGGACTACATATTCTCTATTATAATAATGTACAACTTGTTAAATAAGATCTGAAGTAATAATTATAATAAGCATAAGTTAAACAGTGCATTTTAGATAAAGTCATTTCAGAATCCACTCAAGCCATTTTTAAACACATTTGTCTGTTAATATAAATTAAACACACTTGTCTTAATATAAATGACAGAAGCTACCTGAATAGCATCCAATCATCTCAGCCCAGTCAATGTCACTGGAATAAACAAGGGTTAAATTAAATGTGTGGAAATTATCCCCACACCATTTAAAATTATTACTTTAAAATATGTGTAAGCAAAAAAAAAAAAAAAAAAAAAAAAAAAAAGAAGATTTTATTCAACTCTTAAGGAAAAAAAAAAAAAAAAAAAAAAAAAAAAAAAAGACAAGACAAAAACCCCCACACACAAAACTTACTTTAAGAACATCTTTTTCTGGTGCCAGCGGGAATTTTTTCCACAAAGCTGCTTTTAGTACTTTAGCCATATATCGCATACCATAACTACAAAGTAATTTTTTTGCTTAAGTTTTAGATTTTGTTACATTTACTCAAATTAAAAAAAAAAAAAAAAAAAAAAATTGACATCATTTTTTGAAAAGGTACAAAATTGCATTTATGATAAACTACAAATAAATGTGCAGATTAATCAGTCAAGCAAAATGGCAATGAGATTTGTTCATATCAGCATGACTAAACATTTACTTTTAAAATAAGTAAAAGTTAAATATAAAATAAAGAAAAAGGAAAAAAATGTGGGTCAGTCAATATAATACACTTGAGAAAAAGCAGTAATAACAATATCTATACAAAATATTAAATAAAATTTTGCTTAAATGCAGTGTTTGTAAGAGAAATTTTGGAATAAAGTAGGAAGAGAAACTCACCAGCTTTATAAAACCTAATGCTTAATTCAAACATTAATTATTCTATTTTACAGCTTAAAATATTTTGTTGTCAGTACTTTGAATTATTCTGATCATTTCAGGTTTATTTATTATTTAAGTGTTGTATTCACATTTCAACTGCACATCAGTTCTATTTCCTCATAGAAGTGTAATAAAATCTAGACCCATCCATTTGAAGATTATATGAATATATTAAAATTATATTAAAATTCATCATGTTTAATCAAATCCTGATTACTAATGTTTGCTTTGGGGTAATTTCATCCTCTAAGTTTATAAAGCAAAATAAACAAATCTATGTTATGTGTTTTGTCCCTCAAAAGGACTTCTGATTAATAATGTTTTTACTGATGGCATGGAATTCTTTACTAAAGGCCAAGTCCTAGTGCATCTCTTGCCCAGAACTAGAGGCCTATCTTAAATTGAGTTATTCCACTAAGAGCAAATATTTTTAGTTTCAGTTTGGTTTTGCAGTATTTTTGTTGCTGTAGTTAGTAAAGAAATTTCATTTGGAAAAACTTTAGCTTATTTCACTGAAGTATAAGATTTATTTTATTTCTTTTGGACATGCTATATTATTTTATGTTTTCATTGCAAAAAAATCATGAAAAAAACTTTAATTTACTTGATCTTGTTACTTGAAAGTTAATTTAACATTTTTCACTGTCAATGTAATATTCTTTTCTACAATTTTTATTCATAAAAGCAAATACTCTAATGATCAACTTTATTTTTGCATACTCTGGATTGTTTCTAACAAATTTAAAAAATGTTGAATTTTTACCATGCTTCTTATGCTGAAATGTAACAATTTTAATGAAATAATTTAGGAATCCTATTATTCTTATTATAAATGTTACAAGTTCTCTCCCAAGAAAGTTAATTTTAATAATGTTTTGTCATATTTAGTTTTTGACAGTTTTCTTCCAAAGACTTTTCAATTCTGTTTTTAGACAGCAAAAATTTAAAAATGCTATTATTTGTTACATAAAATTAATTTAACATTTCACACTATAATTGTTATTCATAGAAACAAATAAATCTGATAAAATTTAATTTTTTTATGAGTAATTTGTGTTTTCCTTAAAGTTATTTTTTTTTTTTGAATGTTGAATTTTGGTTTAGCTTTCCATTGAAAATATGAAATAAGAGCAAACATGATATTTTATATTGCAAAATTAATGAGAAATCATTTAAGGTAAAGTTAATGTCATAATTAAATTCAATAAATTTAATCCAATATTTTTAGATATTGTAAACGAGTTGTAGAAAACTTTAACCCTAATCCTGCAGCTAAACCATACATTTTTACAAGTCATTTTTTCTAGGTACTTCTAAATTCATAAAAAGTATATTTATGATAAAATAAATCAGCATAACAATAGTTACTTTATTTCTAATCAATAAAATAAAATTTACTTTCATGTTTTATCTTATTTTATCCAGAATTCATAATTTCTATATAGTTTTCATTTCATTAAAACTGTTTTAACATGGATAATTTATTCAGATTAAAATACATATAACATTTTGGACATCTATGTTAATGGAGTGGGAAGTAATGGATCCAAAAATCAACCAAATTATATATTAATTGTAATAAGACCTCAGTAAAAGAAAATATACCACGATAAAGCAGATTAACTTTTTGAGCCAAATTGATTATCCTCTTATTCCTTTTTCTTTGAATTTCTTAAGCCAACTACAGCAGGGAAATAAAAATCTATGCTTTCCATGGAACGACAAAATTTCAGATAGTCATCCAGTTTTAGATAAGAGATGCATCATGACATGGCTTTTAGTAAAGATTGCCATGACTGATAGTGTGACAGAAAGAGAGTCTGGGAAACACACACACACACACACATTTTTTAAAGTAAAATTGGAGTAGATTTGAATAGCGAAATTAAACCAGAGCATTTTGTTTACTGATGGGGAAATCTAATCTAGGGCTGAAGTTGTACCCATTGAATCTGTGTCATCAGCAGACAATGGAAATGGTCGAAATAATTTTATCAATTAAAAATTGAAATAGAGCTGAGTAAGCTAGAAGGAACTTTGGAATTCACATGATTTTGGTTGAAGCAGCCAGAACCCTGTGATAATCATGTATGAAGTAGTAGGGCTGAGGGCCAGTTATAACCAGCCGGGTTTATCTATATAAACATGTAGTTATGCTGAAAAAGGCAGACTGGAGAAAATTCGAGAAGAGAGAATTGGTCCAGGCAAGCATTGGGAGGAGGAACGCCACTATAACTTTAAGCCCTGCACAGAAATCTTTATCCCTCCATTGCAAGAGTTATATATCGTTCTGAGACGATTTAAGATAATCACATACACTCTCTGTCTAGAATCCAGTGTACGAGTTTTTTTTACTTTTCTGCAACCCGTTTCTCTTCTCTACTATTCTTTTCTGCTAACAATTCAACCATTGAATCGGTGTTTGTCTGGCTTTCTTCAGATATTAAATTTTTTTTTTGCTGCATTCTAAATTTCTTAGCGCAGACTCCCCAGCTGTGTCTACATCTTCAGTCGACTGTGAATGGATGGACATCACTTCTGCTTTCTGGATCAAACAAATCACAACGTGGGCAGGAGGCAGGATCATCAGCCTACAACAACCAATCAAAAACTTGCAAACTTTGCTTGGAGGAAAAAAAATAGCTATCATTACTTTTCCAGACCAAAATAAATTATTAAATAAAAGATCCAAGCTCATCTCAAAATGCAGACATGAAAACAAATTTTTACGTTACTTAAAAATCGAAAATGGAATAAAATAAAATAAATAAATAAAATGACAATAAAATAAGCAAAATAAATTAACCCAAACAAATTAACAAATCACACCTGTTAGAATAAATGAAATAGAATAAAAAATAAGAAAAAAAAAAAAAAAAAAAAAAAAATCAATGAACCCAAATAAATAAAGTAAATAATAAACAAATTAGCAAACCATTATGACCAAAATATTAGTTAGACTATAAAAATCAAAATTAAAATTGGATGAGAAAAAAAAAATAGCTATAACTGTTACATAACAAAAAAAAAAAAAAAATACTATGTCACTTAAAAATCGAAAACCGGAAAAGGAAAGGAAAATATACAGTATAACAAATAAATAATAACAAGTAAAATAAATTGACCCAAATTCATCCAAATAAATAAACTAACAAAATGATCCCGATAAACTAACCATTAGAAAAAACAAATAAAGATAATTAATCCAAATAAATACAGGAAGTAATAAACAAATTAAAAACTGTTCCCGCCAAAATAATAGTTAGAATAAACTACAACAATCAACCCAAAAGTTGAATAAATAGCTTTGTCTTCCCAAACCAAAACAAATCTATTAAATAAGCAATATAAACAAATTTTTACTACATTAATAAAAACACTGATTAAAATAAAAAAAAAATAAAAAAAAAATAAATAAATAAACAAAGAAGATAAAAAATAAAAAATAAAAAAAATAAAAATAAAAACAAGCAAAATAATTTAACCCAAATAAATAAATAAACGACTTCCGGTAAAATAACCGCCAAAATAGACTACCCACAATGTACCACTGACCTGTGTGTATGTATGTGTGTATATATATGATAAATAGCCGAGAAAAATAACAGCACTCGTGGCTTGATGATTGCATCTAGCATCAAACAGACTGTTGCCTCTAAGTGTTAACTTCTATGTTCACTTTTATATTTACACACACTATCTGATATTGAGCACTTTATCCCATAAATATAACACATCTTAAGACTATATTTCTTCATATTTTATATATATATATATATATATATATATATATATATTCCTTCCATATTTATAGGTCTATTGGACGTTTTGTTAGAATTTTAATTTTCACTTAAAATATATTTGAATGATGAATCTAACACAAAATACTTGGTATTCAGTGAGAATTGGGCTTCCTTGCTGTGGTTAGATAGTTGTATTTAATGTACCAAACTGAGCTAAGCTTATTAAGTATTCATAGACAATGTGAACAAATAGCTATCATTATTTTTGTACAAAATTATTTAGGGAAATGACTATTTTTTGTTGTACATGTGTAACTTCTATATATCAAAGAAAATCTTAAATTATTCCATGCACCAACAATGAATAAATCATTTATTGCTGTCCAACTGAGAAGTGTTACTTATGAAATTATCTACAGCATCAAGTTACCCACTTATTTTCAAATCCATTAAGACAACATGATTTGCAATTGATAAATGAATTAAATTATTTACAAGACTTTATCAAGGAATTTGTGTGTAATGACAATTTCCTTTCCCCTCTTTTTACTCTCAAGATAAAATAAATTCCACTGAAAAAGCATATATAAAATTCTATCGATTCTTGAAGTTCATATAAAAAAAAACAAAACTGATGCAAGCCAAATGTGATGGGAAAAAAAAAAAGAATCAGTTTGCTTCAGAATCAAATAAAGTTATAAATTGTTTCAACAGTAATTATTATATATTTCAACTAGAATATTTAAATAATTTACTGCAATTAAAGGAATTTTATTAGTTCCATTCTTTTAAAGATTACTTTTGAAATAATCTTTAAAGCTGTTTTAGATAAGATATGACTCACGGAATTTTATCCATTGATTGTGTAATTGTGTGAAGGAATTTGTCAGTTGCTTTTTGCAATTTTACAATAGATTCTTGGATTAGCTTTTGTACTTCAACATGTGCCATGGCCTGTTCACTTGTTACATGATATGGCAATCCACTGGAAAAAAAAAAAAAAAAAAAAAAAAAAAAAAAAAAATCAGAATAGTTTAAATAACTTGCAGACAATCAAGTCAAAAAGAAAGTGTCATTTCACTAAGATTTTGCTCTATCATAAGCCATAATGTAACAAATAAAACAATTACAAAGATCAGTTATGTCATTTCAAAACAATTTATTGTATATTTAAAAAGTGAAATGTCATTTGTTTATGATTTTATGACAAACTACTTTTACCTTGGTAGGCCAGTCTGAGATTCTTTCTGGTTTACCCAATTCTTGTAAACATCTACAGGATTGGTGTTAATCATAAACTCTTTATCATCAAGAACTTCTTTTATCAACGGATGTAGAAGGTCACGAAGTGCACTTTGCCCTCTAGGGTTTCTGGAAGTCAAAGAGTATTTTCAGTTTAACATGGCAAAAACTGAAATCACTGTTATATAAATTATACAATACTTGAGTAAAGAGAGTTCTATAAGGTCTCAGAATCAAATCCACTTTGTTCATATAAACAGGATAACAGAAAACTTTAAATATTAAATGACAAAACATTCAAAGGATATCATGAAAACATCAAGTTAGGTATTGTAAAGCAATAGACAATTTTTTTTTTTTTTAACTTAATGAAAGAATTGCAAAAAAAAAAAAAACAAATTCAATGATTAAGAACTATGAATTTGTTAATCCTAACTCAACCAAAATTATCTACAGAAAAAATATCTGTAGACAAAAAGTAAACACACACACATATATATATATATATATGGCAAATCACTTAGTTTGTTTCCAATTTGTGATAATCAGCATACCTTTTTTAAGCATGCTTCCTACCACAAAAGGATTTGATAAACTTTATTATTAGCTCATGTATAAAGAATTTAAACTTTCATTAAATATAAGTCAATGAACTTACGACTTGTGTAATAGAAAAATGTTTGTCATATGATCTTATCAGACATAAAAGATAACAACCATTTTTTGTTTTTTCTCATATATATATATATATATATATATATATATATATATATATATATATATTAGAGCTCATACTATGCTTCTTATTTATAAGCTATTCTGTAGTGGTAAACACAGTACTTTCTTCTTTATGTAATATAAGCAGATCAGTTTGGTCACGGATTGTTATCAAACTGTAATAAATACAAAAGTGATATCTGAAAGTTAAATACAAAAGTGATATCTGAAAGTTTTAAAAGAATTGTTACATGCTTAATTATCACTGTATCTTTATTAATAAACATTAAAGCATCAGAGAATGATCCAATCATGTTAGGTCCTAAACAGATCATTATTGATGCAAAACTTAAAACTAGGTACCCCCCCAAAAGAGCATACTATGATAAAAAAAGGTTCCAAACTTGATAAAAACAAAATTTTATTGTCAAAATTTTTGTATTATTATTAAAAGGAATTATTATTTATTTAATGTTTTATTAAATTTTTTAATACTTTCTAGTATGTTCAAAATTTTGGTTAAAAATCTTGTTTTTTCTTGTGTTGATAGATGGACTATAAATCTGTCTTTTTTGGTGGTAAAAAAACATTTTGGAAATTCTTGCAAAAATCAAGTAATTCTAGGATTTTAATGAAATTTTCAGGACTTATCCCAAATTAAATTATTTGAATTATTTTTTTTTTTTTTTTTTACATCTGTTACCCTCACTTAATTTTATGAAGCTTCAAGATATTAAAGTAATTCCATCCTCTTCAAATTTATATTAGTTAAAAGCAGAATTCCTTGGAGAATTTAAACCATCAATTTGTTTTTGTCAAACAAACACTATTTACTGAAAATCTGCTCTGAAGTGTAAAATAAAAAAAAATGCAGTAAAACTGACATTATTTAATTAGAAAAGATTTTAATTGCTTTTATAAATAAGATGTATTAAGGACACTATTGCCTTAAGAAATTTTTTTTTTCCGGATGAATAAAGAATTTATTTTTTAAAATTTTTAGAATAATTTATTAAGCTTTAAATCTTACAATTCTGTGTGAATTATCACCCCTTTTAGATGATATTATTAAGTAAAAACTATATTTACCAATGAAATATTTTAAAAAGAATTTTGATTTTTTTTGCATTTGTAGATACAGATCATACATGACATTATCAGAAAATAAGAGTGATAACTATGGTAAATATAAAACCAGAAAGTACCTAAAATTCAATAAAACATTAGATTACAGAGAATATTTTCTTAAATTTTTAAGATTACTGAATACTTTAAAAAAAAAAAAAAAAAAATAAATAAATAAATAAAGTTCTCACATTATATTCAATTATTTTTTATGGCTAAAGCCTCCATAGAACATTATATAAACGTCAATTTGTCAAACATGTGAACAGCTTAAATAAACAACTATCCATGTGTTAAAAATGCATACTGCAATATTTTAAACTTAAATAATATTTGTTTCAAATCAGATTAATTATACTTTTTTTAATAAGGAGAATTACATTGCTATGCAAGACAACTAAAAAAGGGCATTAATCAGCTATTTTTAGCAAAAAAAAAAAAAAAAAAAAAAAAAATTAAAATTCCAGTCAATTTAAATTAGTTTCAAAATACAATGAAGTATTTTACTTATTGGAAATGTTAAATTTAATATAAGCTTGAAATTAAAACTAAAATTATTGAAGAAAGATTTTTTTTCATTTTTAAAAATTCATTTTAAATTGCACTACTTAATACACTTTTAATCAAGATTAAGTACATGTGTGAAAATTTAAAGATGAAATGGGCAGAAATATACAACTAGAATAAACAAAAGTAAAAATTTGTCAAGAGTTAACAGAAGTGAAGGATAGATTTTTCTCTTAATTGATAATGTTTGGGAATGGAAAGCACAGTACTTAAATCAGATATTGGCTTTCTTCTGTTCTTTTTTGTTTCTGTTCAATTTTTTTTGGCTGATTACTTAGGTGACCAAACAGAATTCACGAACATGCTAAACTGTTTTTCAGTCTTTTCATTTTAGAGTCACAAATTTTAATTCTACATATTGACATCCTTTCATCTAAATAGCTCAACTGCAACTTTAATATCCTGACCCTATATGATATTCAACTACATTAGCTACTATGTAAAACCCTGCTTTTCTGCTATCTATATTTCTATATATTTTTTTATTTTGATCTCATGAAAGCTTGTTTGAGACCATCTACTATTATCTACAACAGCTCTAAAATATCCGGGTTATTACCTCATTTAATAGTGTGGTATGTTTATTATATCTCATCGCATAAATTTCTCATCCTTATATAAAGAAACCTGAAGGATTTTCTAGACATCGTCTAATTTGAGATTACTGAATACTTTAGTGAAGAGCTTCTGAAAATATGTTTGAGGTTTGAAATAAAATTATATTTCAAAATTCAATAAATAATTATTGGTGGTATAATAATAATGGTGAAAGTAATAATATTGTTACTGAAAGTTGTTGTAATGAAGATTACTTACCGGTTAAATCCAACAATCATTTTAATTACCATTGGATTTCCAGTCACAATATCAGACATTTTGTCCACTTTTGAGCTGAAAATATAACATACTATAATAAATGCAAGCATCTGATTAAAAATTATAATTTACCTGATTGATGAGTGTTAATGAAACAACATCCATGATATTCCATTAAAGATTGTGCTTGTGTTAATTTTTAAGTAAATATTTAAATCAAGCAACAATTTTTAAAATAAATACTTCAAAATAAACCAGATCACAATTTATATGAAAAAATATCAAACAAACACAATGTTGTTTAAATTAGTTCTAGAAAATATGCATATAAACAAAAAAAAAAAGAAAGATGAAACCATGCCCAAAGTATTCACTCCATACTCAAAATAACTGGTTAACTGCCAAATGAATGACCAAAATTAGTTTTTTTCATGGGAAAGGCAGCTTCTCTTGTATGAGAGGATGCTGAAAAGCTTTCACCCAAAAGTCCTTAAAAATCTAACATGTGGTCATCTGGTCAGAATTTGGAGTGGTTCAGACTAAGAACTTATTTTAACTACTTCACCTAATACTATTTCTAATGCAACAAGAAATGGTTTGTGCAAAAGAAAAATTAGCTATGTTAAATATAATTAGATAGAATGAATATATTATGAAATTAGCTATTTTACTGGTACATGAAGACTGTAGAAAAATAAATGAATCAAAAGGCTACTTTTGTATTTTTGACACTACATTCAATTGTTATATACACATTTGCTAATGAAATAAAATAAAGTGAATAAATTAAAAAAAAAAAAAAAAAAAAAAAAAAAAAAATCAATTTAAAAAATGCCAAGATTAAAACTTTCTAAAATGAATGCATCAATTAAGAAATTTTGACTTAATACATATCCAGTAGGACATTTTAAACACTGAAAAGTTTCTGAAGTAATTTTAAAAAATTTCTGTTTTTTATAAATATGCATAAACTACAATTATAATTGATAGCATATTTTGTGTATAAAAAGCACATTTTTAAAAACATTAAATAAAATCTTATCAGTAAGGCACATAACTTAGAATTTCTCTGGATCTGTTTTGGGAGGGTGGGAAAATCTATTCAGCAATAATACATAGCAGTTATTTTTAAGTCTGAGTAATTGTTTTGGTAATTTAAGAATGATAAGACATTTCATCCAAATAATATTTTAAACAAAAGTGTTTTTCAGAGCAATTGGGAATTAATACATTTCATGCTATGTAATACAGGACTATTTCATAAATAACTTTTAAAAGAGAAATTTTACAATCCTGAAAAGTAGGCCAGATTTTAAACTATTAACATTTGTATTTCTTTTTATCTCAGAGGGGAAAAAGCTTTTAACTTATTTTAATCTTTTGTAGATTGATCTATTTAAATTTTTCAAGTGGCAAAATATTAGAGATTTCTACTGAATATTGTTTAGTTCCTTCAAATAAATGAAGGACATCAGCTAGTTGACATAGCAAGGAATCTGTGAGGTACTTGAGGTATATCTGTCCAAAACCATCCATCATGAATCACATTTGCTGGATGTTACTGTAGAGAATTTAGTGAGGTCTACATCTCATACATACTCTGTGGCCAATAAAGTACTTAGAAGCCAGTTTCAAGTTACTTGCATACAATGTGGAGAGAGTGGGGAAATGTAACCGTCTAATGAAGCAACACAGCACCAGTCTTTCAGTCCTATGGTTCTTTGATTTAGTTAGGGTGTACTAACCGGTGATGTCATGTCAACAATGCTACCAATGTTTGTCAGCAACTATAAAACCCCATGAAATGTAGAGTACACTGTACAATGCTGGTTGACTGATGGATTGAATAGCACCAGTATTAAATTGAGTGTAATTTGATGCAATGTTTACATGTTGTTGGACAGTTATTATACTTGTCAGTCACCGGTAGCCCAAAATTTACACATATTGCTACTGATATCTGTCCAGAACTTGGCCATGCCTAATATTAGTTATCCCAAACTGTCCTAGTTTACACTTTGAAAACAGATCAAAATAGTAGAATTTCTGTTTCAGCTGAGATCTCATTTAAATTTAAATAAAATTTCAAAAAGAAAGTGTACAGTTTTTCTTATAATGGTCATTCATTCCATGTTCATTCATGAATTCAATTGAAAATTTACATTTTGTCAATTAAAAAAAAAAAAAAAAAAATTGGATATATTTTATAAAAATAAAATAAAACAGAGCTGAATATGTTTTAGCTTAATTTTGGCACATGGGTCCATAACTGAAATGTAATTTTCAAAATGTAATCTGTTTCTATTTCTTTTTTTTTCTTTTTTTAACGATTATTTGTTTACTAATTTTAAGGATTGGGTTCTGTTTTGGAGGTTAAATTGAAATTTTCACAAAAAAAAAAAAAAAAAAAAAAAATTATTATAGTTCTTTGTCTTTTATGCAAACATGCGTCATCTTTTCATTTCTTCTTCCCTTAACCCATTATGGAAGATAATAAATAAGCACATCTCTTTAAGTAGGTATCTGTCCATTTTTTTAAAAAAATATTTTTTGTGTGTTAGTACTGTCCATGCCAGAGAACCCTGCCCAGGTGTTCAATAACATTTATATAATCTTCTGTTCAGTGGATGAACTCTTTATTTTAAATGGGAGAAGCAAGCTGAAAAAGACCTCAAATTATTTGCAATGTATGCTGATAAAGTTAAAAATTGTGACATTACAGTGATATAACTTTTAATGGAACAATCTCCATTTCTAAAGGAAGAATAGGTACTCAGTGATGAAAAAGAACCACCTTAAATGACCTTCAGTTAATAGCACTAAAGCCAATAGGTTGCAGTATACTATGACTCCAACTTTTACATTGGCCAAGTTATTAATATTGCATCTTCAATCAGTGATGTGAAAGATTTTAGTTCCAACAAAGTTTAAAAATGATTATTTCCAATGGCCTTTGTCAGATGTGGAATCAACATTAATTTTCAGATGGGACTTTGATGTAATACTAGTTTCAAGTGATAGCCAAATATGGAATGTTCCAGAAATATTAGCCATATCAGAGGCTTATGAAATTTAGTCTGCATCTTCAGTTATACATTGTTAAAACTGGCTTCTGGCCCAATAGCATACGAGACAGAATGTTCTGTTCTAACCAACTTTGAATGGTCATAACTTGGTTGCTAATTGACATACTAAGATGAATTTTGCACCATTTTTTATGTTTTAGCATCAATGATCATTTCTAGTCAAACACATCTAAAAGCAGGGGATTTCGAAAACTTTTTTGTAGTAGTTATTACCTTGAATACACTGTTACAAAATGAATTTAAAATTAATCCATCAAGATATTTTAGTGATTTCATTTCTATTTTTCAGTGGAGCAAGTCATGTTGTGACTTCAAGTCACAAAGTTAAATTCAGTTTGATACAAAACTATTCTTTGATTTGTAGATATATAAAAAAACCCTCAAATTATTTGCAATGTATGCTGATAAATGGTGTTAAAACAAATGATTTAATTTATGCTTAATGAAGAAATTGAGCTGTAAAATAGTTACCTATAAGTTAAAAATAAATTTAGTAATTTACTCAAAGTTATGTTTAAAACAAGATTAGTAGGTATTAAGTGAAAAGAAAATATCCATGAAGGGTTTTATTGTTAAAGTATCTAACTGATATTAATAAAAAATGTTAATATTTATCAAAAATATTTCAGCTGCAAAGAACATTTTTAAATGACAAATCAGGAGTTAATTGGAAGAAAATGGTGACAATTATTTTGATAGAATCAAATTAAGTAACCAAATATCAACAATGAAATAAAAAATAATGATAAAGTGCTAAAAGAATTGTAATTTTGGTGTTAAACTGAATCAGAGCAAAAATGAAAAATGTTATCAGAATTCTTCATAACAATATCTACATTATTTTGAAAAATATCTTTGGATTGTAAATTCATCGTAAACTTGACTTTGATGATATGCATTTTGACCATAATAGGATATGCTTTCTGAAAGCATTAAAATACTAAAAAACCATATACATTGACAAATACTAATTCAACCTGTATAAAGAAAATAACAATTGTGTAGTTACAAAGTTGATATAATTTGAAAGCTGAACAAATAAATTTCTACAGGTGTAACAGTTTAGTGGATTCTTGCAAATAGTTGGGAAGTTAATAATTTAAATTAGTAAAAGAAAATGGTCATTTTTAGTAAAAAACAGACATTTTTAGTCAATCCATGTGCATACATCATTTAACTTTTTAGGAAAATTCACAGGTTAAAAAAAAAAAAAAATTAAAAATATTTCCATCGATATCAAGATTTTATACTAGATATAATGAGGAGTGTTTAAAAAATAAATAGCCAGAACTAAATAAAAATCTTACAAGCAATATATATTAGGCATGTTCTTTTATTGTTCTCACTGTTTTTTCTCAGATTTTTTTCAGGCTCAGTGACCCTTTGTCCTAGTGGTTTTATTACCTTGCTTTTGGTGAAATTAAAAATTTTTAAATTGTAAAATTATACTTTTAGCAATTCGCTGTATTAATTTCCACTTAATTGTTTGCATTCATTGCCATACGTTTAAAACTCACCGATTCCCAGTTATAAAATCACTAGCTAAATAATGAAGTGTATTCCATAATAAAAGGTAACATTTTTGCAGATGGATATTTTAATCTAAAAAGCATGTACTTACTACTCTTGATGGAACCTACTGATGTTGACAATAATGCACACAAATTTCTTGAATTTCTGACATACACAAGCATAACTATTTGCCCCTTTCTAGAGTTTCATAGGTGATATATTGGTGAAGAAACTGATAGACTGTAACATATTTGGAGTTGCACACAGGTTAAAAAAGTATAGATTTGGTAGGTGGTCATCATGAAGAAGCCTTTTGAAAATGTCCTTCTGGACTTGTCCAATGAATAGCAGCATTCTTGACAATATTTGATGCAAATAATTGGCAAAGTTTAGGAGAAATTGAAAGACAACAAATAGTAACATCATTGACCTTTTTAAAATTAATTTACATTTCATGAAAAATTCTGGTGGAAAAAATCAAAAGATACTGATTGTACGTTGATTCGGTTGTGTTTGCAAAACAAAAATGATTTATTAAATGACATCTTTTATGTACAATAATTGTATCTCCTGCAAACCCTAGTTAGTCTCATGTTTAAAATGGAAAAATCAGAATTGTTTTCTTTGATTAGCTTTAACTCACAAATGAATTTTACAGAGGTAAATATGCTGAACAAATTGCAATAATGAATTATTATTATGCCAATATTTTCTATGGCCTCAATACCACAGACAATTTTTTTTGTCATGAAGAAGCCTGTTGAAAATACCCAATGCATAGCAGCATTCTTGACAAAATTTGATGCAAGTAATCAACAAAGCCTGAGAGAAAATTAAAAAAATGTTCAGAAATTTCCATTACTCATTTAAAACTAGATTGAAATTTTTTAAGGGCTTCTAATCAATAAAAATATTAATCTGATCAAGAAACCCTTAAAAAAAAAAAAAAAAAAAAAAAAATGTTTGCTTAGATTTTGAGAAGCAGGTTGTGATAAGTTTTTAGTACCCCACTCACATATGTTGCTTGTGAGAAAAAGTTTTATGAACATTTTAATATCAATACAAAAAAGTAACAGTTTAAGATTTTTAAAATTTCTTTCAATTCACCCATATTTTACAACAATGGACATGAAGCATGTGCAAAATGGCAACAAAATGTTTGCTATTGTATGAAGTGTAACAACACTTCAAACAATAGCCGAAATAATTTACTTTCATTTAAATATTTTTCAAAATTATAGTTTTGATTATAAAGAAAATGACAGATCTAATTGTAAAGAGGAATTTGATAAGAAAAAGGGCAACTTTAAATCATTTTGATTTTGGAATACAAATATATGTAGCAGATTTATTTAGATATAAATCTTAAAATTCACACAAAATATCATCAGCTACTACTAAAAATTGAAAGAACTATCAGGAAAAATTTACTTTCCAAATATAAATAATTTAAACCATGGCATATAAAAAAAAGTACAACCATATGTGGGGAAAAAATCTGTAAGGCAACTATAAGAAATTAATACTAACATTAAATTTTATCAACATGTTAAATATCTACTCTTGGATCAGCTACTAATCCAATATGGTTATATCTTTTATGACCATCTGGTGATTTTATATTGGAACAACTGTGTGCCAAACAATATATATAAAAGAAGATAAACATGAAGAAACAGCTAAATAATGCTCAAGTGAACATTATTCACATCAATTATGACTAAAGCTTAAAAAATAATCCTTACTTATAAGACTCACCAACTTATTGAATTTTAATAGGTTGCTAGCAGTTGCTTTGTTGTAAGACAATTCATGTGCATCAAAATGGCAATATCAAATCTAGTGAGAGTAGATGATTAGCTGAGATGACCAATCAATGTTCAGTAATCAATGTTTTTTTTCTGCACAGCATACTAACAAGAATAGGAAATAGTGATGATGATGATGATGCATACTGAAATATTTACTTGCAAGTTGAAATAATGCTAAGAGCAAGTCTTTAAAAAATGGAGCTGCAGAAATTCCAACCAAAAACACTCACCAATTTATCAAGATTTTTTTTTAATGCAACAGTCCCAGCCTAAAGGAAATCATCAATATAAGTGCAAATAATTACTTCAAATCTACTATTGTCATGCCCCCAAAACAATGAATTTTCCAAAGAATATATCCTGATGACAAGAAGTTCATCTTTGGTTATTTATTTCTATAGCTCCTAGAGGGTTTTAAAAAAGTTTTTTAAAAATCAGGGGAAAAAAAGGGCAAATTATTTGGTTTGAAAAGGTTTCTGAATCTTTATATAGAGTGGTTATGCCACCTCAATTCATGAGCTATCAGTCTAGCTTTAGAAATAATATTAACATTCCTTAGCTTTTCAGTAATAATCTATATCACCAGCATAACATTTGACCTTGGTCTTCAAATTTATTGTGTATATTAATTAGCTTTCCAGTGAATTTCATTTTCCATTGCTCTGATATTTTCATGACAGTCATTTCCAAATCATCAGGTACTAATCACTAAATTTAATGAAATCCCATCAACTAGTACTGCCATTAGAATCATATTTAATATATAAAGTTCTGCTTAATCTCACTTGAAAATATATTCATTTGTATCAGTTTATTCCATGAAAATGTTGTCCAACTGTCACTTTATTTTCCTTCAAACATGGCAATCTTGTTCTTCATTGTTTTGCACTCCTTTAACAACATTATAATTATCATCAATAGCATCACAAGCATGTTACACAATCTTCAGTAGGAGGGTAATGATGAATTGCTTCTTTTGCATTTATGATTTGATATCTTAGATGATATGAATGAAAATGGATTATGCACAAATATTAGCATTTCCATCCTATCCAATCATGACACCAGGCCCATGCCATTTATGACAGTTACTCCTCTTGTAAAATACTTCATCTTCACTATACAAATATTCCACAAATATTACTCAGTGTTTTTTGTTTATATTATTGTCAGTTTTAAAAATTCCTGCCAAATCAAATGTAACTTTAAAATTCCTTTTCACACTTACAGGTTCTAATGTCACTATTGAAGATGCCTGGAACAGCTGGGTTAAAACAAACAAACAAAAATCAACTGATTTGTTGAAAATCAAGAGTTGTTAACAAGAGCATTGTGAATAGAGATATCTCCAAACTGCACTCACTATCTGCAATAATCTTGTTTACCAAGTTAATAACTATATTAAGTCTTTTACATACACTATTGCTCCAAGGATTTTCTGCTGTTGCTGTTATCAGTTTCATATTCAAGGCTTCACCTAGTTCCTTGCATACTACTGTTGTAAAATTTACAACCATTGTTAAAAAGAAATTTGGAGAGGTAGCTACAAAAATAGTTATCTAACATGAGGAAAAACCTTTAACAACAGTAGAAGGCAGTTTGTTATTAATCACAGTTGCCAGAAGTACAATGACAAGACAGTAACTGGTCTCATATTCAAAACCAAAGAGGTTTCATTAAATTTAAATAAAAATACTGACTGAAAGATTAGGAGGCATCAGTAAACATCCTTTTTTTTAAAGGAAGATTTAATTCTAACATTGCTCAGAAATAGAATTTTGTTAAAGTTCATGACTGTTAATATGTGCATTACGAATCAAATTTCAAAGGTCAATTATCAAAATGAAATATATTTTCAATTGGCTGTTTCTTTTTACAGAGTAAGCCTGCTTTGGTAAGGAAAAAGATATCTAATTGAGTTGCTACAAGTTGGCCTGAGCTAGTTGCTTCTATCTCCATGATTCAGAGGCTACTATAGATGTCATCTCAAATTCATCTAAATAGTTTCTCTTTCCTAGTCTCAAATAAGTGTTTCTTCATTGAATTGTTACTGTCAGACCATTTGTTACCAAATACAAATATTATGTTTGTATCATCTTGTTAAATAGTTTTCAGGTTTATGTATTTAAAAATTTGGAGGATGAGAGATTATGACACGATATCCTGTTGGACAAAATGCCTGAAATTTTCCAAGAGATGCTAATTGCTCAAGTCAATGGTACAAGTCTGCTGGTCTGTACAGATCTGACATCACTGGATCCCACAGTAGCTCCACCTGCCTGCTGCTAAACAATCATTTAAATAAAGAAATAGTAATATATTTCACAGATTCCAAAAATGATAACTCAAAAATATTTGTTTGACCATAACTCATTCATTGCAATCTGTTTTGGATGCTTGGAGACCTACATTTAAATCACATATTCCTCAGAAAGAATATCAAAACTGATGATAGGTATTCTGCATTTAATCACATTTTCATTATTTTGAAGAATTGACTCTTTAACCAAACACACCATCTCACCGATGCCTGTCCTAGTGTGTGGTTGGGGAGGGTGGGGAGTAGGAGTAGCCAGGTGGTACAAATGATCAAAACTTATAAGTTTTTAATGAATTTTTCCTTAGTTATTTCTGAGGGTAAATCAAACAGTTTCCATAATTTATAAATAATCTTATATATTGACTTTTTAATACTTTGTTTTTGTAGTTGCATTGAATGAAAGTTGTTTTTTTCAAAAACCCTCTATTTCTATATTGGGGAAAAATGGTAGTCTACCTCAAGTACTCTTGACAGTTCAAACCATCATATCTCTTTGGGGATAAACCACCTCTCAGTTTATTATAGTGCATGGGAATATTTGAATGACAGATAATGCACCTCAACACATGTCCATGACCTATATAATTTGGTTTATCATTCCATGACACTATTGAAGATGAACTTGACAAAAATACTGATACTTTTACTTTGATTAGCTTGACTTGGAGAGATCACTATGTACTTAGGAATATAGTTGACAAAACTTAGTTCCTACATGTATATAACACTTCATTAGATGATCTACTTTCAGTAGAAAATATAGGCCCAACTATCTTCAAGTGCAGAGAGCAACACTCGATTCTCCACTGATCAGAAAGATTATGTTTAAATATGTATTTTAAAGTACACCTCGTTACATTTTCATTTACAAGGTGAATGCCACTTCCAAGAAGCTTACATGATGCTAATAACAAAGGTCATAACAGGGTGAGAGAGTTTCATATTTTCTAAATTTCAAATATATATATATATATATCTCACCAAACTCACTAATAGCTACATGACTGGACCAATGCAGATTGTAGACGTTGGGAAGAGCAGTAAACTGTGTGCAGCCTTAGGAAGAAACAAACCAAAAACATTTTGGTTCCTATCCAAATACTAATATTACACTACCAATTCCCATAAATGTCTTCATTTATGAAACCATTTATATAAATGAAAATATTTACCTCACACGGTTTCGTTTCAATGTTCTGCTACCAGTATTAAACATCTTCTGAGATCTGCTAAGAATCCAATATGGCTACATCCTTTATAGCCACCTAGTGACTTGGAACCACTATCTTCAACATACATACATATATAAAATCTAAAAGTTTATTTAATTTGTAATCAATTTAAAATCACACAAATAACTCCAATGAGATTGCCATCCACATTTAGTATTAAGTTATACTTTGTACAATTATTGGTAGTCAGTGGTGAGTAGATAATCATTAGCCTACAAGAAACTTCAGCACATAAGATTCAGGAGAGTTTTATTAAGGTGTGTGCATGTGGTGGAGTCATATATGTCATAAAATATGGCAATTCAAAACCTTCAAAGATAAGTGTAAAACGAAAATGTGATAACTATTAGGTTGGTGCAAAAATAATGACGTAATAATGTCATTTTTTGACGTATTTTTAACGTCAAAAAACGACATTATTACGTTATTATTTTTGCACCAACCTAATATATTGACTAACTTTTTATAAAATATATAAATAGGTGAAATTTCATGACCCATAACCAATGAAATATTTCAGTGCAAAGTACTTTACAACAGTAATTGATGTATGTATGTATGTAAAAAAAAAAAAAAAAGACTTATTCATGCAAGACAAGAGAAAAATAGCGTGCGTAAATATAGATTGGTCATAAGAAAAACATGCAAAAGAAAATTTTACTTACATCCTCCTAAGATAGACAAAATAAGGAAAAAAATTAACCCCAGAATTGAGTATAAATAAAATACATAAAATAGTAGGATTTAAAACAACCTACAAAAACATTTAAAAAATTATACACACACACACACAATTATATATAAACATACAAATTCTAAGAGAAATAGAAAAACAAGTTTTTCCTTGAAAATTATTTTATGGTTTAAAATAGTTTTTATAATTTTGAATTTGTTCTGCATAAAGAAAATAAACCCGCAACTAAAAATTAAGTTTTCATATGTCAACTTACAAAAAAAAAAAAATAAATAAATAAAAAAAAAAAAAAAAAAAAAATAAAATAAAAAAATTCATAGTTTTATTGAAGTAATTTCAAGGAGTTAAAATAATCAATTCAATGAAAAGAAACTACTTTTAAATATTGACTACAATGGATTAAAGTCATGCAATTACTTATATTTATGAAAGTAGCAGGTCTCAAAACGATTTAATATCAGAATTATTAATTGGAATATGGAACATGTTTTAAAATTCTGAAAAGTGCTATTTTCACTAAACTTGAATGAAAGAGACCTGAAAGTTGAATTACAACTATTAAGAGAAGAGAGGAGGGGGGAATCAAATGATATAAGTCACATTATAAAATCTCAAAATGCATTATGCAAATTTTTTTTATATCAATTGTAATCAACAGTTGAGATTTTATTATTTAGTCTTAAAAAAAATAAAAATAAATGCAAACACTGTACATTGCAATATTACTCAATTTCATTTATAGTACATACAAGAAACTCCAATCCAAACTGAGTAATTGTAATTCATATAACATTTGGTAAGAGTACAACAACCAGCTTCATGAAACAATAAAGAAAACTTAAATGAAAAAAACTGAGTCAAGAAATAGAATCAACAACAAATTGGAGATTTAAGCCTTTAATTAATCCAGTGTTTAGAAATAGAAGTAATGTCCATTACCCTTCCATTTCTGCAAGGTCTGGCCAAGTTATAAATCAATTATCTACATGAAACTGAAGTCTGAGAAAAGCCACTATAAAAAGAAGTGCAGTGTGGTCATAAAGAATTCCAAAATTCTTTTCTAATTTCTGTCCTCATCTCCAATACAAGGTGTTATTAATATTTAAAGTTGAACTAATGTCTTCATCTGTGTTGTTACTATAGGAAAACTGTCAGAGTCTGTATCCCTCATCTCAAGGGCACAGAACGGATTCAGATCTAGAGTCCATACAAAACATCAGGACAATATTCAGAAGTAGCTTAATGCTATGGCAATATCTCTGCTTAGTCATGTTCAACACAGAAAAACATGACCAAAAACTGTATGTATTCTATCTTTTGCATGTGTGGCAAAGAATAAGTAAGTAAAACATGTCATGTAAGGTAAAGCCATAAATAGAGGTGAGGCAATGAAAGCAAAAGGGTGATCACCAACTCCTATGGAATGAAGCAAAAATACTAGACAATACTGGAGAATCAGATGGCTGAAGGAATTATCACATATGCTAGACTGTGACTGCCTCCTCATAGTAGGCCTAGTATAGATATAAATGCCATATGGAAGCCAGTAAGAAAAAAGTCCTACACATATACAGTGATATACGAGCAATCCACTCCTGTAGATTAAATATTTCAATTCAAAAATTCCCTGAAAAGATTAACAGACAGCTGAAGAAGGTCAGAGAGCACAATGGCTGAAATGTGATAGTGTTTACAAAGATGAGAATATGAGTCAGAGTGTAAATAATATTTTTGTTAAGTGTTTTTGTTCTCAAAAGGAAAACAGGAAAAAAGAAATATTTCTAAAGTTGATAAAATGTGATGATCAAAAAGGGATTCAGCCATCAAATTATCTGGTTCTGTGTTTCTTTTCAGTCATACATTGTTGGTCAGTGATTAATCACTACTGGTGTCAATATCTTCAAAACCACAGGCAAGTGAAAGTCAGATTCCCTTCTGTTTCCGGAAGTGTGCCTGCTCATCAATGTGGCAAGCTGATACCTTAAATTCAATGCAAACTCAACTCTTCTGAGAATAGAATCAATGCCCATTTGAAACTGCTTAACTTATGGGATAGAATCTCAATGGCCTGTCAAAACTTTCAGAACCCAGAACACATCCTGTCTCACAAGAAACAGTGAATCTTGAAAATAAATTAGTAGTAGAAATTAACCCACATTTATCTATATATCATTGTTATACTTCAACATCAATAAATCTGATGACACTTGAATAAGAAGTATTAGGAGATTCCTTCAACTTAATTAGAATTTCTTTTACTCTTTCTTAGCAAATTAATTCAATACAACCAAAAATCTACTGTATGATAATGAAAAAGTGAGATACATCTTCCCAAGGGGATAGAACATAAGTATTCTTTCAAACATTGTACCTCACTTCCCTCTACTTGTCTTTTATCATCTTTTTACATCCAGGCATAGTATTAAACATCAGCTTTATTAACATCAACAAATGAAAGAGAAAGCCTGCAAACAAAAGTTTAGAGAGGGTAAAATGATGTAGCTGAAAGCTTACTGGTGGCAGAGAAGAGAAGTAAAGTAAAAGAAAGATGAAGAAAAGGGAGTGAAGGAAGAAAGAAAAAAAGATGGAGAAATTTAAAGCAGAAGAATGGTAATATAAAAACAGGAGAACTTAAAAATATCTAATCAGATCAAGATATAAAATTAAATTTATTAAACAAGTTGCAACAATTTTTTAGTTATTTTACAGCGATAGAACACTTTAAAGCATGAGGCCAATTCTGAGTGGAGAATTGTAAAAATATTGATGGACCATGTGAACTCAATGAGACACAATTGAAGAAAATATTAATTAGCTAGTGTTCCTGGATGTACTTGCACAGAGAATGGGTTCAAGACATCAGGATATCACAAGCCAACCTTCACAAGACAATACCACAACTTCAATTCTGACTATCCATACAGTGTAAAGAAAGGTATTGTTTAATGCCTACAACACTGCAAAAAAAGTGGCTACCCAGATACACACCAACAGGAAATGATCAGCATTGAACATAACCTTCAGAATAACAACTACCCTACAAACATAGCATCAACTTCTGCAAGCAGAAACAAAAGAGTCAAGGAGGAGGATCAGAAAACTGTCAACTTAACTTTATGTTAAGGGTTATTCAGAAGAAAATCTGTGGTTCATGCCTCAGGACAATATTCAGAAGTAGGTCCACCCCATGGAGAAATTATTGCAGAGTCAAGTTTAACACAGAAGAGAGCATGATCAAGAACTGCATATACTACATCACTTGGATGTAGTGGCAAAGAATATAACAGTGAAACTAGCCCCCTCCCTCCACGCACAAAGTAGGGCTGGAGGAACATCAAAAAGCTATAATTAAAAGCGAGACAATGAAATCAGGAATGGCTGATTATGTATGGAAGAAAAAGAGTAGTCCTTAACCGATGTGGAGTGAAGAAGACAAGGACTTTCTCAAGCAGTGAAATAAATATGAGAACCATTATTAATAAAGTAAGTAACAGTAAGGGCTCAACAGCAGCAGCTGTAGTAAATGTGAAGCCACAGTGAATGCAGCCAAGCATAAGTATCAGCAGGCAGGTTAGGTTTAAGGATGCAAGTTCCCCACCCAGAAATGTCCCACAGAATAATAGCTGAATGAATTAAAGCATTGGTTTGTGAATTTGGTGACATAGTAATTGAGTTCAATCATGGGAATTGGGGTGAACAATGGAAACTAGATAAGATATCCCTGGGAGTGGACAGTGAATCAAGAACAATTTACTTCTATTGATTAAAGAGATCAGTTCAAAAAGCCATGAAAGTTACCTTGATTGACAATTAACTGATGAAGGCCAGAGAGAACATTGGCCAAAACATTGTGAAAACAACAACAAAGATGGAAACAATCTGCATGTAAATAATCAAATTTACTATGTTATTAAAAACTAAACACATGAAAATGTGAATAAAAAAAATATTTCTTAAATAAAGAGTATCTGCTTTAAATGCTTTTAATTTCTGGAATTTAAATACAGTAAAAAGCAAAGTTGTTACTTACGTAATTTCTTCTTCCAAAGCTGTTTTGAATAGGCGGAGCAAGAGAAATTCTTCTCTTGCATTTGAGCCATAGTTGAACAAAGAAAAAATCACAGATTCCATGAACTTTGTTGTTTTGCTTTGAGGCATTTCAAAGATCAACTTGGCCAGATATGATGGGTGAGTTTGTAACAAATAAAACAAATGTTGATAAGCATCCAATGTTTCTCGGCTCTCCTTACTCAATGCTTTTAATCCTCTGGCCATTACAGCTGTACGCTCAGTGTGCTTCTTCAACTTACGATTATGAGACACGACATCCTAAAAGAAAGCAAATAGTAATCAAATGAGGAATTCTCTAAATCTATAAGATTAAAAAAATAAAATAAATAAAAATAAGCAAACATAATCTAACTCATTAATACCCATTTGGAGGACAATAAGCATTAATATGTTATAGGTAAAACCTATAATTTTAAACTTTTTCTATGTGACATATCCATTCAGGATTTGGGTGATATGGCTCACCACAACTTATCCTTTGTAGTTCTTAGTAAAGTTTGTCTTTTCACCATCTTACCCAATCTATGTTCTGCCAGCCATTTGCAAAAGTAGGATACTCATTTCTTTCCTCTGTCCCTTTTGCCTTCTTGTCTCCAATCTCCTTTTATGTGCCCTAAAAATTGTCTCTTTCCAAGTATAAGCATCCTTTTACTTCCATTTTCCATAGGATCCTCAACAACCTTCTGTAGAACTACATTTCTGTTGCCTCAAGTCTTCAGCTGCCCAGCATTCACTACTATATAGGAGCACTGATATTACATGATAGTTTAGTGCACTTTTCTTTGTTTCTAACAAAATTTTCTTATTTCATAATATTTTGCTTATCTTTTGAAAGGTATCTTTCACTATTCCAGTGCACCTTCAGATTTCAGTGTTACATGTCCCATCCTCTGTTAGAACACTTCTCGGATATTTAACTTCTTGCTTGCTAGTTTTCGACATCTCCAATTCATAGTTTGCATCTTGGACCGTTTCTCTTGCTGACAACTATACATTGTCTTCTTACAATTGATAGTTTACACTTTCTGCAGTTTCCTTTCTGTGTCTGCTATTAACAGTATGCCATCTGTATGTCTTGTGTTTATAAGATTGTGTCCACCAATAAATCATGCTAGAATTTCCAGTTTTCTCAGGATCAATCAGAAGAATTTCCAATGTTGTCCACTCATTTTTTTTTTTTTTTTTTTTTTAACTTGTCTAGTTTTCTTCAAATTTCTATTCTCATTCAGTGTTTGCTTTGAATGATATTAGTATACATCTCTGCAAGTTAGGTTATTCTGTCATGTTGCTTTGGATTTCTTTAATTTCCATAGCTTTATTTGGAGATTAAATATGTGATCACTCCCACAGTTGGCACTTGGATATATCTTTTACACTGTAAAACTACATTCTTAAATATCTTATTGACTGTTATATAGTCAATCTGGTTTTTATTTCTTCTCTTGAGCTTCTCTATGTCCATAAGCATCTTGGATGTTCTTGATGCCAGGTGTTGGTTGTGCACCATTTTATCATTTTTTTTCTTCCCATGTTCGTTATGAGTTCCTAGCTTGAATTTGCCAACTATTTCACCATCTTGCTCCTTCCCTACTTTAACATTGTCAAGTGTGCAGTAAAACTTCAGTTTCTTCTTCTGTGCTTTGTGCTGTTGGTGCATGTAGAACTACAATGGATATGTTAAATGGCTTCCCTTTCAGGTTAACTGTCTGCATATATGACCCTGTGTCCATTGTTTATGATATCCCCATTATTTTCCCACTTATTTCTCACATTTTCTTTTTTTTTTTTTAAAGCAATTCACCCCAAGCAAAGCAGGAGTGCCACTAGCATGCAAGGAGTTACAGAGTATTGAAAACAAGAGTAAAGAGGTATGTTTGGGGAAAGGATACAGAGAAGGACAGGGAACAAGCTCAGGGTGTCCGATGTTGATTGACATTACACTTGAATATTTGAAGATTATAGTCATCGGGGAAGCAAGTAAGGGTAAGGAAGTTCCACAGACAGGAAGTGCGAGACAAGAAGCTGTTTGAGTAGAAAGAGACGGTTACATTTAACTGCTTTGACAGTGAAAGGGTGGGACTGAGATGCCAGCGTGGTAGCTTGCTTAAATTCATGCAGTCTGGGAATCACCAAAAGTAGCTCGTTGGAACATTTGCCGTAAAAATACTTGTAGAAGAGACAGAGGGAGGCCAGGGCACGTCTGTGGGATAGTGATTGTAGACTAGATGCCAGATCAAGACCTACCAACTTGCATATTCGTTTCTGGATTTTGTCAAGGCTCTTGGGACGTACAGCAGGAGCACCAGACCATATATGACAGCAATATTCCATGCAAGGACGGATGATTGATTTATAGATTTGAAGGATAGACTCAGACGAGAAAAACTTTCTGGCACACCACAGGACCAACTTTCCTTGCAGTAAATGAAGCTATTGTTTCAATGTATTTATTTCACCTCATGTCAGTGGACAGCGTGAGACCAAGCAAGCGTAACAAAGTGCTCTCGCAGAGTTGGGAGTCATCCATTCTGATGGGAGGCAGGGAGCGTTCTCTGTGGTAGATAAAGGAGAGAAGTTTTGTTTTGGAGGCATTAAAGTTTACAAGCCATTTCCTGCCCAGTCAACCACAGATTGAAGGTCCTTTTCGAGATCAGCAGCCAGGTTATTTTTGTCAATGATACTAGATTTACTATTGAAGCAGGAGTAAATAGTAGTGTTGTCCATGTAGATGTGGACTTGGGAACTGATGACATTGAGAAGGCCATTGATGAAGATCAGGAACAGTGTAAGGCCCAAGATAGAACCTTGGGGACACCAGCATTCATGATAAAGGAGCCAGAGGAGAACTTGCCTAGGACAACCTTCATTTCATGGTTTGACAGGAATGATTGTATTAAGTCAAATAATTGTCCTGTAATACCGTACCCCTGAAGCTTATGAAGAAGGCCAGCATGCCAAACCCTATCAAACGCTTTAGAAATGTCTAGAGCCACTTTATTGTATTAATATTTATTGAGTGTTAATAATTAGCCTATTCATTTCTTGCTCAATATTTTCTAACTGGACACATTGATCAAGCGCTCTTTTTTTTTTTTTTTTTTTTATATAAACCTATAATCATAAGTTAGAAATGTAGATTGATGCAATTATCCTGTCAGTGCACAAATGCATAAATCCCCTAAAAGGAGATGGTGTCAAGAAACTGGAGTCACTCTTAATTCTGTAGCAGGAGGTATCTGTAATTACTTCTTGAGTAAAGGTCATGAGGTACTCAAACAAATATACGAGGAGCTAGATCAGGATTATGTGGTAAGTGCAGTATGAACATCCCAAACATATTGTGGGAGAGCAACTCTTTAGTCATAGTGGTTATGTGTTGGATTTGAGTTTCTCCTCAGTCTGTTGAGCGTTTCACAGTATCTGACTGCATTGTCTGTAACATGCAGTTTGAAGCCCATATTTTGCACTCCAGAACACTGCTGTTATTTTTTTTTTTTTTCATTGATTGATAAATTTGTTGCAGCATCACATTTGCATGCACTCAATATAAGGCTGTTCTTACTATTGCTTTTTGCTTAGAGCTTTCCAGATTATTTATGCTTATCTGTTCATTACTTTTCAGATATTGCTCATATTAACCATTACAACTTGCCAATAAAATTAATATGGTTATCTGTAAAATACAACTATGGCCCCACATTTCACACAAGTTGAATTCTAACAGGCCAATGTAATATAAACAAAAAAAAATGTGAATGCCCACTTAGAAAATTGCTAATCTAAAAGGGAGGTAACTTTAAAAATTGAATTCTTAGAATGTAAATTAACAATGTACAATTACGTAGAATTTATCAGATATTATTTCAATTCCCTTTACATGTTTTCAACACTAAAATGCATAGTTACGCTTTTTTTTTTTTTTTTTTTTTTTTTTACTAAACCATGAATTATAAATGGCTGTGAGCTACCATGCTTTTATGATTTTCAATCACATATATGGCCCGTTTTGCAAATGAATGCTATTAGGCAAATTTTCTACCTCATAATCTATCATATTTAAAGATTAAATTATAAACTTTGTTATATTTTGTTTAAAAAAAAAAAAAAAAAAAAATGGGTTGCATTTAGGTGTTCTAGTGGATATGTTACTAACAGTGAAAAAATATCAACATTTCATTTTCTTCTTGGAAAATCTGACTTTGCAGGAAAATGGATAAAATTTGTTAAGCGTATTGATTGGTTTCTTACAAAAAATTAAATTCTCTGTATGAAACATTTTGAAGAGAAATTTATTTTCAAAGGAAAACAAAACAAACTGAATTGGGATTTAGATTCAATACCTACAATATTCAGAAAAAAATAAGAAAACCCTCTCTTTTTGCCAAATACAAGAGAATTCAGAAAGCCTCCAAAACAATGACTGGTCCAAAGTAATGAATTACATGATTTTATTTCAGCTGATAAAGGATTTTACTTAATTGGAAGAAGCAAAGTGTTTTCTTAACAGTTTTGAATTAAAAAACAGGAAAATTATATTCTAATCTATAGAATAGTCTTTGACCCTGAAACACATTTTCTATCTATAAAAGAATGTATTTGCATTGACCAAAACCACCAGTCAATGGAACCCCTATACCATTACCACAGTGGTTTATACATGGACATAATACTAAACTCACAAGATTTAGCATGTTATAAAATTTTCCAAACTACATACTATACATGGTGGAAGAACAACCATACTCAATGTAATGAGTTGGTCGGTCAACTTGACACCCCCAAAGTGAGTGGAGGTGGGCAGGCGCAGAAACTATGATTGGTAGCTGGCTTGTTGGTGTTTTGCATGGGAGAGTTACCAAGCTCTATGTAAAGGGCTGGAATGAGAAGCAGGGCAGTTCGTCTCAGAAGTGGAGACTCTGCCAGTCGCTACAACAGTAGGATAGAGACAAATTTTTTTTTTTTTTTTTTTCCTTTTGTGACACATTTCAATACAAGCTATTTTGGCAAACCTCAGACATTGACATGCTTTATCTGAATCCAGCAGCAATGGCAAGGAGGCCTTTCGACCTGTGGTTGATTCCTGAGTTTGGAGGGGCTGTGTCGGATGAACCAATTATAGAATGGCTCGAGCGAGTAGAGATGATTGCGGTTGACTGGTGGGGCTCGCGCTGTGTATCGGCAACTCAGCAAAGAGCAGAGAGCTGATATCGAGGAAATCAAGCGCACACTCACCACTGCGTTCGCCATAGATGTATTTGTACAGTTTGCGATGCGGCGACTTCATTATGGAGACAGAGTCAATGAATTCCTGGTGACACTTGAAAGACTGGCTTGCTAGGTTGGAGAAAGACCACCCGAAAGATAGATAGCCTGCGCATTTGTTGTGGGGTTGCCACAGCATGTCAGGCAGCAGCTTCAGGCGTCGGCACGAATGGACACTGACATTAGACTAGCTCTGTGTGAAAGCTAGAGCCATCCTGGTTGAGGACCATAGACCTGTAAACCAAATTATCGCAGCAGCCACGTGCAGATGCTGTGGAAGTAATTGCTGTCCAGAACAGGAGAAACTTAGTGTTGTCTGTGCACCAACCCCAACGACCTGAATAATGGCTGCACCCAGGGAAATGCAATGAGGACAGACAACCAGGTATGACGATTGCACCGAAGGTGACAGCCCTTCGGATGCCAAAGGATGGATCACTTTGCATCAGAGTGCCCGGGAAACGAGTGAGGAGAAAAGACGCCAGCGCCAGTCTCCTCCCCAGGTAAGGGCAACATTGAGGCTCTAACTGCTTGTTGATGGACGGAGATGCATGGCCCTGGTGGACTCCGGGGTGTTCAAAGACACTAATGTGCAAGTCGGCGTGTCGCTCGTGGAGACCTAAAGAGGCACAGATTGTAACTGCCGATGGAAAAACCCTTACCAGCCTAGGTGTCAAAACAGTGAAGCTGAAAATCAACAACATATGCCTGGTAACCGTGGAGGTATTGATTGTACACCAAACCTTGCCAGGGTTTGACCTGCTAGGAGTCGATGTGATTGCGAAACTGGGAGGAGTCCATATAAGTGGTTCATGTGAGGTGAATTTTGCTGCTGAGAACGTGCCCCTCAGAGACTCCATTGCAATAAACAAACCTGACCAGTGGAGGCACGTATGGACCGCAATGTGGAAGTGGGCGGCCGGCTGGCCAAACGCCTGCACCACCGAAAAATAAAATAGCAGAGTACCCAGTTCCAGAGCAAATACAGAAATGAATTGCAGCTTCGGATAGCAAATGGCTGGCTTGCACTGTAACCCGAGGAGGAGCTAGGGCCGCCTCGAGGACTGATTCCGTTGATGGCAGTAGTGCAAGAGAATAAGGGGAAGTGAGACCGGTCATGGACTACAGGGAATTGAATAACTTTGTAGGTGCGTATACGGCCAACGTGGACATTTATGCCCAGAAATTGTGGGAATGACAATGTGTCCACCCTCGATTTAAGAAGGGCCTACCTTCAAGTCCGAGTCCACCAATCACTCTGGCCCTTTCAGACTGTCACGGTAAAAGGATGGAGATATTACCTCACTAAATTGGGATTTGGTCTTAATGTGGCTCCAAAAATCATGTCAGTGATTATGAATGTGGTCATGTCGCAGGATGAGGAAATTCGAAGGGCAATGTCATCCTACATTGACTGTCTACGTCAATGAAGACGTGGCCTCTTCAATGAGGGTTAAGGAACATCTAGAACACTTTGGCTTGGTGTGCAAGGCCCCAGAGCCGCTGCAGGATGGAGCAAATGTACTCTGACTACACGTCAGTAGTGATGGAGAAAAACTTTGCAGGAGGCGAGACGGTGATGTCCTGGAAGTCCCACCAGAGATCACTCGTCAAAGTACCTTCTCCATGTGTGGGAAACTGGTAGGCCATTTTCCTGTATGTGGTTGGCTAAAAGTGGCGGCAGCAGCCATAAAGCGCCGTGTGACTTTTGTTTCATCAGGATGGGACGACGAGGTGCACAACGTTACCCTAAGATGCATGATAACTGAAACTATGGAGAGAGTGATGCAAGATGATCCTGTGCGAGGTGACCGGTGCGTTAAGGGGAACGAGCTCATCGTTTGAGTGGATGCCAGCTCGTTGGCCATGGGTGTCACCCTTGAGGATAACGGGTACATCACTGAAGACTCCTGCTGGTTACGACCTGAAAATGCACGACACATAAACCTGGCTGAACTAGACGCCACTCTGAAGGGGGGTTAACCTGGCACTCCAGTGGCAAGCAACAGTGCTACACATTGTCATGGACTCAGCGTTGGATATCAGATGCACTTATCGAAAGAAAGCGACTGACCACCAAGGCATTGAGTGAGATGTTGATACAAAAGCAGCTCGCCACGCTGACTGAAACTATCAAAGAGTACAACCTGTCTCTGGATGTAGCGTTAGTTAAATCAGCAGTCAATAGAGCAGATGCAATGACTTGTGTTCCACAGCATTGGTTGACTGCTGCTCAGAAAGAGTCTGAACCTCTGCAGCTGCCATGTACGGCTTCTGCGTTCAGTATGGACTTCGAGCGGATCATGAGCATACATGAACAGTGTGGGCATCCTGGGATTAAATGGACACTACTTCTTGAAGATGGTCGACCCAGCAGTCAATAAGGCAAGTGGGGTGTGCGGCTTTGGTTCCGGTGTGCCTACGTGAAATGGCATAGTAGAAAGGAGCCACCGGTCTATAAAGTGATTACAGCCAGGAAGCATTGTTCGATCCCCGAAGCAGTTTATTGGTATAATGCGACGCCTAAAGATGGTATTTCACCTACAACAGCACCGGCTAACATGGTGTATGCCTATCACTTATGGCTGCGAGGCATTGACATCGCAATGGCTCCGAGCGATGCACAAGCAAAATATAGAATTGGTAACGTAGTGTGGGTTAAGACCCTGCACAGCAAGTGAACAGACAAGCTTAGAATGGAGTATGTTACCGAGATTATCAGCCTGCAGTCAGTGCAGGTCAATGGCATGCCTCGTCATGTTAAAGACTTGCGGCCAGGTGGTTTGTTTTCCTAATATTGTCTTAGTAAAAATCCAAAATAATGTCAGCTATAAAAATTTTAGACAAATGTTGCAGAAAGGAAAATAAAGAGACTTGTCTCAAATTTTAGGTGTTATGGTATTTCCCTTGTATATTGCTAATTTTTTGTTTTTTGTAAGGATATTTTTTTTGGGTGGTCAACACAATCTTTCTACATAAACCAAATGTTCCCTGGTTCATTGTCCAGAATAATTTAGATCATTATTTTCAGTGACCACTCATTTTCTCTACTGATAAGTTATTGTAGCATCTGTGTTTTATTCTATTAGGACCCCACAACATGGATGATATATTAATCATCGCAGGAAGTTGGAGAGGATTTGGGTTCAATTCTCCATGAAACTAATCTTAATTTTATTATTTTAAAACAATTTTTAACACATTCTGTTTTTAATTTTCTTCACTATTCAACCCACTTTTTTGAGAATTTCAACAATTATCATCCAATTAATAGTCTCCCCAAATCACCATCACAAATTTCATGCATTTAAAAGTTTAAACAGGGCCAGTGCTTGTTATAACAAAGTCACCTTTGGGTGCAGACTGAATTTTGGAGGGGGTTAACAATGGCTCATTTTATTTGACCTAGAATCTTGTTTGTTACACATTGTTGTAAACAATCTATTTTTCATTCTTGGTGATCGATTTAAAAAAAAAAAATAGCTTATTTTTATTGCATTTGAGCATAGATATGCAGTTGGAAATGCAGCCCATCATATTTTTCCACTAAATTGCGAGACATTCAAACATTGTAACAATTTATGTACTCAGATGTTTTCAAATGCCTTACAATGAAATATGTGGAGTATTTCTAAAGTCTCATACCACGTAACCTGGATTATTTTTAATCAGTGTTGAAAAGTTCTTACTTCAGCCAAAAAGATTTATAGAAAAAAAAAGAAAAAAAAAAAAAACAAAAAAAAACTGAAATTCCATTTGGTTATAATTTAGGAATTGGCTATGTTAAGAACTTTTCAGCACCTCTGAAATATATTTTACATATTCAGACTAAAGTTTATAAGTTTCCACCAACCTGTAGTGTGATTCGATTCTTAATCAGCAAACCAATTTTAATATCCATTTGATCAAGATCATGTTCCAGTTGTTGATTGGAACGAATATCTGACACTACCTGTTGTCGTAGTTTCTGTAATTCTAAAAATAATAATAAAAAAGAATTTTTCTTAAATTGGATAAAGCAAACAATTTTTTAAAAATTTATATAAATTAAAACAATTTTTTCATATTTTTGCCATTCACTTACCCAGCTCCTCTGCATAGTCAGCATCACTGGCATCAAGAAGAGGGACAAATTTGCGGACAACTGACAATGGTGGATTATCATCATTAACTAAATGAAAGGGAAAGGAAACCATATTAACTAGGAAAAAAATGACATTTATTTGGTAAATCTTCAAAAAAATTCTAAGAATTTGAATATAATTTATTTTTTACCTACAAGTTTATATAAGTTATGCAACATCAATTAAATATAGAAGACAATGCAAATGAGCTATGAAAAAGTAAATAGATCAACAACTTATGCATCAAAATGTTTGGAAACATCTATTTCAGCTGTTTTCTCATAAAATCACAAATACCAAGTTTTACAAAATTTCCAAGAGATGCCTTGTTTCTTTCTCATGTGAAAATATCCAAATCATTTCAAATTAAGAGGAAAACTTATTAAAATCTGTACATTGATTAATTTATTGTTCATATCTATATACGCACACCAAAACAAGTAAATCCTGTAAAATATTGCATTCTTCAAGTAATCCCTTGAAAAATAAATGTCACCAAATCTAATTACATTAAATTTATATAATGAACTCATTTGCAATATATAAAACATAGAAAGCTTTGATACAAACTATTTTTGCAAGTATGAAGTTTGATGTTCATATATTTTACCCATTTTACAAATGTAATTTTCAAAACCTTTCTTATTGAACATATATGACAAATTAAGCCAAATGGTTAGATAAAAGAAAGGAAGCAAATTTCTATTAACAGTTACAAGTTCAAGCACTTAAATTAACAGTTATGTGAAAATAAAGAGTATTTAAGATAACAAATTAGAACAGAATTTTCCGACAGGACAATAGCTTGGTAGAATTGGCAATGGTAATTAAGCAGCAAGAAAAATAGCTCAGAAAATATTAGGATTAGTCAATGTCCACAGTGTGTGTGTGTGTGTATATATATATATATATATATATATATATATATATATAGATATTTCAGATACTCTTAAAATTGTTCAAAGACTTAAAGATTTATAAGAAGAAATAAAAAAAATGAGGCTAAAATTGGCTAATTCTTTTCCCTAACTTTTAGCAAATTTTATAGCTAAAAATGCTATACACATTTAAAAACCAATTATAAAATACCCCCCCCCAAAGATTGTAGAAAAATTAGTACAAATTGTACATTTAGCTTCCAGATTAGTAAACACACTACTATTCAATTCTTTCTCTTCCTAGGACATTTGGCTAGTAAAATGTATAATACCATATGAATGTGCAGAGAAGTGTTCTTAATGAAAGTAATTTAATATCTTTTTGCCAGTTTAGAAACACAAAAAATATCTGGATCTATTTCTATTTCTCTCTCACCCTGCATTCTTTCACTTTCTCCTGCCTTGACTTTCACGCCCTCCTATAGTTTTCACTGGAGCCGAAGTGAGTTTTTTCCTCACCTCTCTTTCTCTCAGCTACTTGCACTGCTGCTACAACTCAACTATCTTGCTTCCCATCCAATTTTGGATATTGCAATTAAGGGACTTGTCTAACTGACTTTGAACATAAGACAAAATGGAAAAAATTTAAGTCTTGATTTTTATAAAAAGATAAATCAGGAATATTTTAGAATTCTCAAAGCAAGTTAAATAACTATTTAAAAAGAAACAAGTGCAATTAAATACAAAGTAACTCTTTCCATAATTAAATTATTTTGGAAATAAAATTTAAGTGAACTAACTAAATACCCATTCTATGAACAGAGACAAGTTGTCAGAAGTTCTACCTCTCTAAAATATCTGTATAAACAACATTTTCAGCAAGACATCTATTTCCTAAAATTCCTTTTGCTATTATGCTAAGTCCACATAAATTACATACTCAAGATATAACTATGTGCAGCTGATCCTGAGAGAAGCCTTTGAATAATTTTCTAATGTTAATATTAAATTATTTCTAATATAAAAATTAATTCAGCGAACTTACTATTTTTTTCACTAGTTTAAATAATTTGGTGCAGTTTTAAGAACATCTAATTAGATAAGATCATTTTGACTTTAGATGATTTCATTAATTATTTTGGCTCCATTCAATTAATTTGTTACAATGTGAAATATCAAATGGCAACAATGCTTATTATGAACACTATAGGTTTTCTAGCTTATGACTTAATTTTTTTTAATTCATTGAAAGAATTTATCTGCCTTGTCAAAATTGACAGAAACATTGCTTATATATAGCAATTTTTAAAACTTGAATTAAAAATAGTAAAAATGAAAGATTAAAATCTGCTTTTAAAAATTGTTATGCAAATTAAATGTTACTACTTATATTGTAAAGGCCATTTGTTAGCAAAACATAAAAGGCAGATAGCAAATCCTTCATTTGTTGGTAGTTCAGACTGGTCTAGGCTCTTCTACTGATGTAAGATAAGGATACAAAGACAAAATTTAGCCTTACATAAATTTATAAAAAAGTCAGGCATGAAAAATAATTTGAAATAAACTTGTTACATTTTTTTTTTTTTTTTTTTTTTTATTAGTGCATAGAAAGATTTCCTTAGTGTATATGAATGTATGCGTGATAGCAAGAGTTGCTATTTGTAAATGTTTGCATACTATAATAGGGAAAATGTTTAGCTTTCTCCTTTTGTTTTTACAAATTAATTATTTTTTACAATTAATAAAGAAAAAACATTTTAATTTTGTTTTTTGTTATGAGGGATGTTATTTGATTAAACATCTTAATAAAATTCCACTTTCTTAAACCTTTAATACTATGTTTACAGTTTTAAGTACTATTCATATCCATATAACTAGAGGTAACAAAATATTGCAAATAATTCTTTCTGCCTTCAATTCATAAGAATTCAGTCTCCTCAGAAATTTTTGTTTTGAGATGTTAATTTTTCAAGGTTCTCCAGACCTTCCACTTAAAGTAACTTTAAAACCTATGTATTGGGAAGATTTTCAACTTGTAATGTTACAATTTACACAGAGCTGAAGTCGATAAAAACCTCAACTCCAATTCTAGGCAACAAAATTTTTCTGACTCCAATCCAGTATAAAGTCTGGAATTAAAATCATAACCGAAAGGATTCACAAAATTTATGTTTGAAAACTTAATATGAGCATTACTTAGAGACTCAAGCAGTTATTAACCATGTACCAAGTAAACTTCTGTTGCTGGATTTCATTATTTCAGCTGTGTTTGACATCAAGACTCAAAGAAAATCTAAAAAAAAAAAAAAAAAAAAAAAAAAAAAACCTCATACTCTTTCTCATCTATTTTAGTTGCTGCCTTGCCAAAATAAATCCATGTGGCAAAAATAAATTTAAAAAAAAAAAAAAAAAAAAAAAAAAGAAAAAAAGAAAAAGTAAATCAGTTTTGGACAAAATAGAACAAACAGCAGGTAATACCAGTCAATATTCCTTTTCTTTCATACTCTTTCACTAAACACTGATCCCAAAGAGGGTCAAACAAATGCATTGAATACAATCTCTTTTGGATATATGTGAACCTTACTACCAAAGTCATCCTAAAAAATGCAATGGAACTGCTTCACAACTGGAGAAAAGTATCACTCCATGTAATTCCACTATGATGAACAACATTCATGTAGGATGCAGTTGATGACCTAATGAGGATGATAGCTTCTCTAGATTTTAGATTGTGAACCTGAGTAGAATCTAGGAGCATGTGTGAATATTCTCTTTCACATACCACAGGTCTAGTAGTAAAATTTGTCCTACTACTAAACTGAAAGCAAGGTACAGTGGAGCCAAAGGCCAAAAAAAAAAAAAATAAATAAAAAAAAAATAAAAAAAAAAAAAAAAAACCAAAAAACAAACAAAAACAAAAAAGACCAGTAACACAAGAGATATGAAGAAATGAAAGTGTGATAAAAGAAAGAGTATGGATGAGGGAGTTTAGATCTTTCAAGTAGTTCAATATATCATCTTATACTTACCTAAAGATTTGTAATCATGTCTTGCAAGATTGGATCTGACAAATGCTTGAATTTTTACAATGGCATTTATCTATTAAAAAAAAAAAAAAAAAAAAAAATTATATATATATATATAATTCAAATTATTAAAAAAATCATAAGATGTATAAATTACCTATAAAGTAAGAAGGATTGAGAAACTTAAAATATTCAGTTATTTTAAGAATGATATTCAAGTGGAGGTGGGAAAGCAGAAAACAGTCTCTTACATTATCTCTAAAATATTTAAGCCTATTTCTGTATTGCTTTCTAGCCAAATGCATCCTGGTCATCCCTTGCAACTGAAAAAGTAAATTGAAACAAAAAAATTAAGTCAAAAAATCATGTTAATACAAAAGGAAACAAAATACATATCATATTGCTAAATAGCAATAATGTTCTTTAAGTATTTTTCATATAAATGTTGACTTTGAATAAGATTATATTTCTATTTAAAAACCTGTGCATTAAACAAATGTAGATTTTAAATAAACAATATTTACTTCTGATTATACCAAATTTCTTTCATACCTATGTCTGCATGCATTAATGTTATATATTAAAACCCTGCAAGCTTTTTGTGATATAGAGTCTGCACACACCTTAACTTTTTTTTTCTTTTTGAATTATAAATACAGCAAACTAGAAACCAACACAAATTGACATTCACAAAATGTTCTAACAGCCTTGCAAAAAATGATAACAAATAAAATTAAAAAAAGGACTTATAGAATACCAAAAGTGTGGATATTTATTGAAAAAGATTTTTTTTCTAACAAAAATTGTTTCTGCTATTGCATGAATCTCAAAGTTATTAAATACATTTAAATTTGGTTAGTCAAATACAAATAATAATGAACACCACTCAGGATGTACAAACTAAAGCAGACATTGGATAACAAGAACAAATATCAAATGAGAAGAATAAGTATTTTACATAGTCACAAGACAATAAATATGCTCAACAACCTTAGAGAAAACATTTGCAAAAAGCATATAGTTGGCCAAAAAGTTTCTGTTTTTAGATAGTATTAGGAGTGTTTAGTTTTATTCCTAAGCATAATTTATTTTTTACTGTATACCAATATAACAAGCTGTCACAGTACAACCAAAATTTATTAAAATTGACATTTTTATTTATTGATTTTAACATTGAAGATAGAAAATAAGCAACATCTTTGGCAAATTATGATTATTTTTGTTTAAGGAAAAATTAAAAAGATCAAAAACTTTGCACATCTTATGAAGAAGGTATTGTGAATAATCAAACTGTCAGGTGTCCAGAAATTGATGTTGCTTTCTTTCAGCAATACATCACCGAAGCCTAGAAGAGCAGTGGTCCCCCATGTCCACTCGCCTGGTTTTTAACAGGTAGCGTTGTTCTCTTATGCAAATAAGCCTGCTGCATAAAAATGGCAGTAGGCGTACACATGTGCGACTGACTCTCAGAGAATGGTTCAACACACGAGGCAGCAAATTCGTTTTGCTCCTGGTAAGTCACTGTCACATCTATTGCACAAACATATCAAGAGCAGTTTGCAAAGTTTCATTTGAGATTTCTTACTGAACAATGCTCGCTAATAATCAAGTAAGCCACTTGAGAGACAGGAGATAACCAACATAATGAAAATATCCTAATCAAATGCTGAAAATTATTTGCATCAGTTTGGTTAGGTTAGTTGCTTTAATGTCTGGCTTCTATATAATGAAAATTGAGTGGATACTTTACAAGATAGAACATGAGACTATGAGGTATATGAAAAAAAAAAAAAAAAAAAAAAACCAACTAAGAAAGGTGATGTCTGTATATAATGAAATTGGAAGCTATTACTCTATAAGCTCATTCTGAAGAACCAAATGGTTGATTTGAATAAATGTTTCTTCCAATTGACAGTAATTAACTAAAAGTACCCAGAATTAATTAACAGAAAGGACATCTATAAAAATAATGTTAAACTGTATGTTTCTTTGTTGACAAAGGGAACATTTACAGATTGGCTGTTATGTTTGCAAGATATTCCTAATTAACTTTTTTATTTACAGAATTCTCTTAACTAAAAAAAAATCCAAGAGAAAGGAATTATAATTTTGCTTGATAGGCGACAGAAGAATAAAAAAGTAAAGTTATGTTGAAAATAGTCTTTTTTATTAGTAAAATTAATATTTCATCCAATACCAGATTGTAATCATAAATATCAAATGAAACTTGGTGTTATAATTAGTTACCACAGTGAATCATGAATTTTCATTGACAGAACAGATGGCACTGACTAGCTACTCAACTAAAAAGTCACCTAAAGACTTGATAATACTCAAAATACATTGAGTGCAGAAATCTGGACAAATTATTTCATTATCAAATTAACTGAATTTATGATGGTATTTGATTCTTATGAAAAGATTTATACTAAGGTAATTCAATGAAAATCTTGCTAAAAAATGTAAAACCCTTTAATTTCTTTACCTGTCTTTTTTTTTTTTTTAATATCTTAACTGAAAACTGCAGATAGTTATGTAGGTACACATGACATAAAAACCTTTACAATTCTCCATGTTTGTAGAATTTACATGTGAAAACAAATAACTGATAATACCTATGCAGTAGATTTTTTAAATAAATCAAAAATGTATTTAATAAGGTTAAGTAAGGAGGTATTTTTTTCTAGATCATGTTTAAACTCTTTGATAGAGATTCTAAAAATGTCTAAATAGCATTAATATTTTATGAAATTGCCAATATGTAACAAAATTAATGAGTAAAACAAAATCATTCTTCATTAAAATTATAAAGAATTAAAATTAACTGAAAAACATACTTGTAAGTAATCAATATTTGAATGAGAATCATTGAGGAGTTAATAATTCAATGTTTATTTGCATCATCCTCATATCATTACAAATGAGAGCAAATTGACTTCTAGTCATATTCACAAAATGATGCCAGTAGACATCAAAATGTTAAAACCACTCATGCCTTGTTAGTCAAATAGCAATTACCTACAATCACAACAGTTTAAAATCATAAATTTAATGGATACGGCTTTTATTCAAGCATAAATATGAAAATAATTTTTAGTACAATGAAAAGAGTATTATTACCTTGATAATAGCTTCAGTGTTATCTTTAAGATACTGTCTCCTGTCATTATAAAGCTTACGTTGATGAGTACCTTTCCAAAATGCCTATCAAATACAAAAACTGAATTGAATCTTCAAACTTAGGAAATTTGGAGAGATTCTCAGCCGTACTCTGATGCTGAAATTGGAGCAGATGCCATTTATACACCTGAAATCTACAGCAATGACAGAGTTTTAGTAATATTCAAATACAACATTGATATTTTCCCAAATCATGTAAAGCAAAATTGTAAATAAACTGTTTAAAATTCAATTAAAAACTGAATAGCTCATGAACATATTGCATGACCTTACTAGTTATTCCATAAATTTTGGCTTGTATCAAACTTTGTTTATTCAAGGAATATCAAATTACATCCTTTAAGTGTTCTGCCTTAATACAATTTTTTATATATTAAAAAAAAAAAAAAAAAAGCCTAATTATCACTGTTTTTATGAAGCTGTTTTGAATGCATTACTAAATTTTAAGTTGGCATACTTAAATCTTATTGCTAATACTTCAATACATTACAGAACTGCTATTGCATTAAGCCTATAACAGTTTGGTAAGTTAATTGATTCTAATAAGAACGTACAAAGCATTAAGCAAATAATTACTGTACAAAAGCCAATATTATTATAAAAACTAAAGAAAATTACCAAATAGTTGCTTTGATTTGCAAAAAGACTGAAAACAATGCACAGTTATATCATGTTTAGAAAATCAGATTAATTGCATAGATGCCCAGAATATCAAATGAAAAGCAGCAGCTTCATTTTAATATTTAAATGTTTATCAAGTAAGATGAATCAACTTTCAAAAGAAAATAAATCCGTTGACAATTACCTGAATCTTTGTTATAGCAGGAATTTGAGACCTTATATAAAATAACCTATCATTGAATGCTTTTCTTGTGAGATAACCCCGGATAAGAGCTTGTACTAAGATTATAAAACCTTCATTAGCTTGAAACAGGAGCTCTCTGTCATATGCTTCTTGAACATCTGTGAGGACAGTCTGAAATTGAAGAAAAATTAAAATCAAAGAATATATAAAATCAAAGAATATATAAAATATTTCAAATTGAGAAAATCTATGAGTACAAGCTGAAGCTATGCAATTTAAAGAATTTTATGGCACTAAAATTGACTGGTTAGGGAAAAATTTGAGAGAATAATTTATGTAGATTAACAAACATTAGACCTCCTTCAAGCCACATTTGTCATGAAAAAAAATAAGAAAATAAAAAAAGAGACAAAGATTGATTTGATATCATGAACAGATGCCTTCTTCTAAATTGAAAAGAAAACTTTTTTTTCCTCCTGACAAATGAGGAAGGTCTAATAAATGTTAATCTACAAAAATTATCCACCCATCAAATCCTCCCTACTTTTTACAAGCAGATGAGTCAATTTAAATAGCGTCAATTTCACATGTGTATATATCATATACATTATGTTAGATTAGTTAGTGTTTTCACAGTAAAATTGGTATTAACTTGTAGTGGTATTGATGGCATAAATCAACCCACACATTTTTTTACTTTACGAATGCGTAAAAAACAAAAAGCAAACAAGAGAAAGAACACAAGATAATAACTTTTCATAACAGGTACAATATTTATATTTATTAATGACAACAGTTTTACAATAACTATTAATATGAGTTACTTCCCTTTGACTCGGCTTATGTTTTTACTAATAAAAATATTTTTTTTATAGGAGCTCACAAAAAGCTGAATTATCTTGTCGTTCAAAATGTTAACTGAAAGAGTTTAAAGAATCTTGTAAAGCTGAAAATATGTTGATAAACTTTTAGCTTTAAAGAAGTTGGAGAAGTGAATGTTCCGTATGTTTTCATTGCTCGTAGTTGAAAGTATTGTTCGTAATTGTTTGTACTTAAGTTTCATAAGATTCAATAACATGATTGAATAGTTTTTAGTAAGTTGCAGAAGTTGGTGAGCGAGTTGTTTTGTTGATATTTTAGCTTGAATTACAGCAAAGTTATTTCATGTTAAAGAACTTGAGATTCTAACTTTGTACTTTGCTGCAGTAATGATACAAGTGTCGCGAACTCGTTTAGCAAATGCTAGTCGTCGTAAATTCTCACTGCTTGGGTTTGCTCGTACCTTCAATTTATGTTTTTTAATCACGTGATTGGATCCTGAGAGCATTGTTTTTTCGTCAGGTCAAAAACTAGGTTGATGTTATTCGGACGTAGTGGTGAGCAGGTAAATTGTTTTTTTAAATATCTGTTAACCACTCAGAAAGCACCTTACAAAACTCAGTCTGGAGCCTGATATGTTTTGTGTTGCTTATTGAGAACAATGCACGTGAAGATATGAGATAATTTTAATATTTATTGTCCAATGAGAAGTTCAGGTTTTCAGAAACATGTATGAAGATGTGATCTGCTTTTTGCACGAAAATCGACATTGATGAAAAAGTGGTAGCGGACAGCTAAAAATTAGTGACATTTATATTATGAACTGATCAGTGTCCCAGTGCTACCAAAAATGTCACTTGGTGGTGTTATTGATCTTTATGTAATCAGAATTTATGGTGATTTTGATTAATGGTTGTTGTAATTTCAACTGAGAATTCAGATGTGGTTCCCAATGATTGGTGCTAACCTCCTTATCTGCTGAAAATCAATTTCACAGAACAAAACAATAAACTATTGATAACTTACAAATTTAATGAAAATAAATTAGGTTGGTGCAAAAATAATGACGTAATAATGTCGTTTTTTGACGTATTTTTTAACGTCAAAAAACGACATTATTACGTCATTATTTTTTGCACCAACCTAATAGAAGAATTTAAAAGTACATAAGAAACAATACTTCTACATAGACCTGGTTGATAACTTTTCAGCAGGAAAAGTTTTCTAGTAGTAATTTGTAGAGATATAAGAGGCAGCAATATGTAACTGCTGATAGCAGAAGCAGCAAGACAGTCTGGACTGTGAACAAATTTGTCTTATCTTTTTTTGTCCTTATCTGCAGCTGTCAAGTTTATACAAGGAAATTTGCTCATCCTTGCCATTGATTTATTGCTGATCTTTTTTTTTCAATAACACATGGCTCTTTTTAGAATGCTGTCAGGCCAAATGCCAAGCCAAAATTTTGGTAATGAAATGAACATTTCAGAGTATTGTGTATAGACAAACTGAGAAGTCTTTTGGATATGAATATTCTACACATTATTCAGTTTTTTATCCATTTATTTTGTTAACCTTTGTTCTTCCAACTTTAACATTACTTGCAACAGTTTTTATTACTTTCCAAAGATCTTTGCTAGACTATTACTTTCCATTCTTATATACATCTCCCTAAATGATGAACCACAAGTTTTCTATTTGATTAATATCTAGAGAGATTTTAAAGGAGCATCATCTTGCATGAATATGCTCTTTAACTTAAAGCTTCTTGGTCGTGACCTGTACTACATAAAAAATGTCTTATCCTAGAGCTTAGGATAATTCTCTGCATTTATCATGAGCTATCATTTGAGGGGGACCTATAATTTTACAGTTAAGATTGGGCTAACTGTAGTAACAAACTTTCTTTTTAGCAAAATGCATTTTCTTGTGTAATTTGCTTTGCCTTTTCAAATATTGGAATAGGTTTCAAGGGAGGGTTCAGTTTATAATATGATATAATGCCAGATTGACTTTATGAATGCTGATAAATTTAATGTGTGAACTGAATGTAAAAGTGGGACCCTTATTGTGCTGATTTATGCAATTATGACTAAAAAGTAAAACCCAATTGAAATTAAGTAAAACAGTAAAAGAAAAATGACCAATTTGGATCAAATCAACATTTACTCTGAATTGAAGATCCCTTGCTATTTAAATTTTTTAACAATAGCACAGAATCAGGATACACTTACATAGTTATATTCTTGTAAACAGGCACAAAATCAGACCTAGTCTAATATTTGATGCACATATTAAGCTAAATGGCAGTGGTTGATTTGTCTCAAAAATCAAAAATTTACAAAAGAAATGATAATCAAATCAACCAAAGCACAATACACAAGAAAAAAATTTCATACAAAAGGCCTCTACTTCAGTCAACCAAATCTTATGCAATTTTATTGCCTACAGTACTAGTCCAAAATATTACTCTACTGCCACTTATCTTCAAGTTATACAGGTTAACCATTTCCACGAAGGACCAAACTCATTATGATGTTTGCATGAAGTTTTAATTTTGTTGTTTTCATATCTGTTCTTAATATTTTGCATATTTTCTATTGATATTCACAATACCAACTTCTTGAATGTTTTTTTTTGCCAGTTAAACAGGTAATAAGCAAGAGGTGGATTAATTTTTCTTAAATCTTTTTTTTGCAACATTTAATTTTTTTGCTAATGTTTTCAATATTTTTTTTAATTATTGTTTTCTTTCATTCATTCAACTTTTTTGCAATTTCCAGCATAGAATTCCTCTCAAAAACTTTACAATATATTGTCTCTTGAGGTTATATCTGAAATTAAAAATAAATATCTATGCCTATAATATATATTTAGCTAAAATATGGCAAATAACTTTTGAGTTGCATAATAAAATCTTTTGTAAATATTTACAATGAAAAAAAGATTTTAAGTTGAAATTTACATGGTATATTTATATATTGTATTCAGAAAATTTTATCAACATTAATTGGTTAATACCAATTTTATTGTGAAAAGCTTGTCTTGAATGATAAAATTTGAGGGTATGAAACATGTCCAAAAATAACTATGATAACACACATACACAAAAACTTCACACAGTTACCTAAAAACTTACCTTTTCTTAAAAGAAACAAGTTTGAATAACTAATTTTTTAAAAAGTAAAAGTTATTAATTATACTAGGTTTTACAGAAATTTAAAATTCTTTGTTTACATTTTAAAATGAATGTCCTTTCTAGCTATTCAATTTTAAAACTTTAAGCAGCGGGGGGGGGGGGGAAATTGATAGTAATCTTTCAGGAATAGTCAAAGATTTTGGCTATTGTTTAACTTTCTCCAATTCTACAAATGAAAGAATTTTTCTCCCCAGAAGTGTGTTTTTATCAATAAATTTGACCATGTCATTAAATAAAAAATAAAAACACAGGATATAAAATACAGATGTTTCTAAAACATGTTTCTATTGCAAGGTAGGTTGAAAAATTTCCTAAACATTATGGTTATAATTAACTAAGCAAGATTTTTTTTTTTATATTTTCCTTATAATATGAGGGACTATGAAGAATGGAAATAACAAATTGTAATTATTCATAGTAAAGGAGTTAAAAGAACATAATTAAACTGAGGGATTGTATTAAGCACACAGTGTGCGTGTATGTGTGTGTATATATATATATATATATATAATTCATATACACACTAGTGGGATTCGTTGCTTCAAAGAAATAACTCCATCTTAGGTTTCATTGCTATGTTGATTCATAGTTTTGATAATCAGTCTGATGCCATTGCAAAGATACAGGGTTCTAAATTTCTCAAGAATAAGACTGAAGGTCTCTTTTTCGAAATGAGATTGTGAAGTATCATGCCAGATAGTTGGAGGGAATTATGTACAAACCTTTTCTTTTTTTTTAAACAGAAAATAATTATAGGCTGGACATTCCACTATTTATTCAAGTAAATAAATTTCCTACATATTTTATCAACTTAACACCAGTAATTATTTTTCTTTAAATCAGAAAATAATTACTTTATTTAGAATAATTTATTTGGTTTCATATTACTTTTTAAAAAAGGTATTTTATGCTTAAATTATTTTTTGTCAGTAAAGTAAAGACAGATGGATTTCATGAAAAAAAAATATTGTTAACTTAAAAAAAAAATATATATATATATATATATATAAGTTGTAAACTATCTTTCATGTCCTGTCTACAATAGAAAAAAAAATATATTTTTGAAGGCATAAATATTTTTGGAAAATTTAATAAAACTTTTATGATCCCCAACTAAGCATGTTTAAACGATTGTGTATATTTAAAATAATTTGTTTGTTTTTGCATTCATTTTTAAAATTTAATATCTAAACTTTTAAAAATTAATTTCAATAAAATGGCAAAAAGTTCTAGATATGTTAAATTAATGTAGCAAACTGATCCCACTCAAACAATTCAACAGGAAAGGCTTTAAAATAAAAAAAAAAAAAATCATAATCTGATAAATATTTTCCAAAGCATCAATATTTTTTAGGAAATTAATTTAATTTAGTTCATATAAGTTTTATTAATAAAAATAATTCAACAAAAGCTGACTGAATATAGCTTTTTCAGAATGAGATTGTGAGATGACATGCTAGGGGAATTGAGTAATGTAAAAATCCTAATTATTATTTTTTTTTTTTTAAATCTGAAAATAATTATTAAATGGACATTCCGCTATTTAATAAAATATATTGTGTATCAAATTAATGTAAAAAAAGCTGATAAGTAATCCAAATCCTAAAAAGTGAAAAACCCAACAGTGAAATCATAGCTTCACTTGATGTTGAAAACTTATTTACCAATGTCCCTGTTAGTGAAACTATTGACATAAGAAATATTTACAGTAACTCATCTTTATCCCCCCACTTAAAATTAATCCTAATATATTACGGAAACTACTATTAGCTTGTACTACTGAAGTCCCTTTCTTCGTATATATATATATATATATATATATATACACACACACACAATGTGATGGTGTCTCCATGGGTTCAGTATCGGGTCCGATATTTAGCAATTTCTACATGTCAAACCTCAAAAATAAGATATTTACAGATTTTAAAAAACCATCCATCTACCTAAGATACGTTGATGATATTCTTATGTTAGTTAAAAATACAGATGAAATACTTCAACTTCAAAAACGTTTCCAAAATAATTGTCCTTAAATTCACATATGAACTCAATACTAATAAAATTCCCTTCCTTCACATATTGATAAACACAAATAACAAATTTACTATTTTGCAATACAAAAAACCTACGAGCATAAATTCATGCAAGAGCGAATGCCCATATTACTAGAAAATAGCAATTATAAAGAATCTAATACATCGTGCAGAAACGAATTCATCCACAAAACAGATTTTTTACAGTGAACTAAAGAATATAAAACAAACACTTAAACACTTTCCAAACTATATAGTTGATGAACAAATAAGATGCTTTCTTAGAAATCTCGATACTAAGCAAATAGTACATAATACTGCTTCTACTAATCTCAAACATATTAATCTCCTATATCGTAATCAAATGCATACTAATTATAAACAAGGTGAAAATATACTTAAAAATTTAGTAAATACTAATATATCAACAACAGATCCTAGCAAAAAAATTAAGTTAATCATATACTACACTAAATCTAGTATATACATAAAACAGTTGAAACCTAACCTAAACAAAATCAACTATGAAATCTCCACAAATATCGTTAAATGTCTATAATTGGTAACAGAAGCCATTGGTTTATACCAACGGCTTCCCATACTTAATACTTCTCAAATTCACTCTTGTGTGGTCATGTGTGACGTCATTAGCTGCGAGGTGATTTTTGCTTCCAGCATCTTAGTACGCGTTTATCGTTGATTGGAAATCATCCATGTAAACAATAACCGACTATCATCACTGTCTTGTCCGTATATTGCTTAATATATTGTACAGTAATTGACATCTTTGATAATGGCTTATGTAAGCCAAAAGCTTAGATTGGATTAAAAAAATATGGATCAATATTGTGATTTTCTTTCTTCGTTAAATGATAATGTTATTAAGCTTATCAGACATGATGAAAAGAATTTACATAAAATAAATAGACAACACTTGTCTATATTATTTAATGAAACATGTATGAATATATATATATAAAAACAAAGATTCCTGTATAATGCGAGGTTGCAAATATGCATCTAACAAAATAAAAAGCGAGTAAAATCTGAAAAGACTTCAATAACTTTAGTTGAAGCTTTAAATATACTGGTTAAATCATTTTTCATTAATGTATTAAATAAAGCATTTCTTAAAAAGTACAAACCTGAATTTCTTCTTTAGTCAAGAGAGAAAAATCCTTAACAATGTTTTCATTTCGCGCCCAAGCATATTCACCAGTATTCACATTGTAGTAGAACTTGAAACCTCGATTGGATTTATTCATCATCCACCCAGTTCCAGTTTCTCCTATAAAACAAAATATTTTACAATAGTTGTTATCTTATAATTTTCATTTAAGTTAAATATTATCAAAAAGATAATAAATTCTAAATTTAATCACTTTCATGAAAAAGCTGAAAAATTAATAAATATGTATGAGCTGAATTTAGATTATGTGATTGACATTTACAATTTTGTGCAGATATAAAGTTAATAAGTTTATATTTTATTTAACAGGCTTTTTGTAAATGCATGTTATTTAAAAAAATAACTGTGCATGAGAGCAAGAGAATTTCTTTTGTTAAAAAAAGAAAATGAAAAATCTTTTATTGAAAATGAAAAAATTTGAATAAAACTTATATTCACTATCTTTTTTTCATAAACCATTCAATATAGAATTTGTGCAGAATATTTCATTTTCAATTCTTTCCTTCAAAATGTGTATTAGTCTACCTCAGAAAAAAAACAAAAAAACAAAAAACAAAAAACAAAACATGCTTAATTTTCTGTCTGTTTCCTAACAAAACTTGCTTTGTTTTAGCCATGGCAGTTGCCTTTTGATGAAAGAATGAAATGACATTCCAATAATCTTTAAATGACAAGAGATGTTTACTTCTAATAAGGCTAAGAGTTTATAAGAAACAGAAAAATACCTAAGATACTACCCCAACCCCAAATTCTGACTAAAAATAAAAATTCTCTTTTTTAAAAGCCTTTCTTGTTCTAGCTGAGAACTTTTCAGCGCTGTCTTTTTCAGCATTTTAAGTAACTGACCCTTATCAGTTTCATTTATTCATAGCTTACTGCCAACATTAACAATGATTTTTAGTTTTGTTTTTTTTTTTTTTTATTGCCAATCTCCTCTTTATCATCATGACAGAAAAATAAAGAGAAGTTTGTCTAGTCTTATTTTAATACAATGATGTTCATGATTTATTATTTTTTTTACATTAATTGATAAACTTTGACCAAGCCAGAGCTCTTGAACAAACTCAGAAAAGTTCAGAGTCCTACTCTATCTCTCAAACAGTTGTTAGTACTGCAGCCCGACAGAAAACAGCATCCGCAGAGGCTTTTAAAACTCAAAAGTGCTTCTTTTGTGGAAACCATAAGCATCCTCACTGTAACTGCCCAGCTTGGAACGCCACCTGCTGATGTGGGGACCACCCCCCCCCCCCAAAAAAAAATGCCATTTTGCAAAAGTATGTCATTCCAAGACATTTGCCACTCTTCATTCTTCTAATCCTTTGGTGATGGCAGCATCGTTTACAGGTTTGTTTGCTGCAATTACCCCGATAAAAATAAATGGGAGGAGGGTCAGAGCTCTCGTGGACACTGGGAGTAGAGAGCTCCACATGTGAATTGCTGGTTCAGAAGCTTTGACTGCCTACCCTACCAAGGAATAATACCATGTCAATGGTGTTGACCTCTCTGAGCTCTTGGATGTTAGGTTATTGCCTGGTAAATTTGGAAGTGGAGAGACAAGAATTAGTTTACAGATATTCCCAAGAAGAATTAAACCAGGGATACAGACTGGAAAACCGCCAACAGAAATAAAAAAAAAACTTTCATAGGACCATAAACTTACAATGTTTGAGTTACAACTCATTAAAATATTAAAATAATTTTAAAGTAAAAAAATTATATGCAAAACAGACTTGAATCTTTAATCAATATACTGAATGGACATGACTATGTATACATATACAATATTTATTGACTGTCAAATTAGAAAAATTTAACTGTCTTACCCAATGTTGCTTTTTCTTTGCGTAAGGCTTTCAACTGTTCCATATACTCATTAGCACAAGAAGGACGTAAATTTTGCAGTTGGACATGAGGAGATTGTAAAGATTGTAATAAGACTTCAGAGGAATGCTGATCAAGGTTAGCATTGATGTCTTTGATACCAACAGACACTGAAATAATAATAATAATAAAAAAAAAAAAAAAAAAAAAAAAAAAAGCCTTACAATAATTTCAAATGAAAGCTACCTATTTAAATAGGTCAAGTAGAATCAAACAAGGTGTAAAGCATTCTGAACTGTTCCTTGTACAAGAACTGCATATATAATATTTAAAATTATTTTCTATACATTCTGATCCAATAAAGCTACATTTTCATAATTTAATAGCAAGTCTTGAAATTGTAAATAATTATTTTCCACTAATGTATAAAAAAAAATTTTTTGAAGGAATCAAATGTTTAAAATTCAAATTCAAGAGGAAATATTTTATACTTTTTATGGTTTCTTCTTCATCCCTGTTAGCCTCAAGAACAGTTTCCTGGATTTCCTCAAGCCAAAGGACAATGTCTTCATCTTGAGTTTCCTGAAAAACAAATATTCTCTAAGTCAAATTGAAGTATAAACACTACACTGAAAAACAGAGACTATTAGTACCTGCAGATAAAGTGATTATTTTCTAAACACCACCACCAATGAGTTGTCATACTTTAAGTTATTCTTCTATTAAGATATGGTAGAGAATGTGAAAGATGACCCAAGGTCAGAGAGATTCACTGACATTTCTATGCAAAACAATTCTGTGCTGACACTCCTGTAGTGTATGACAATTCAGTATAAGGATAAGAAAAAAAATGAGATTTAAACAATTTGAGATACAAAAATTAAAAATAAAATGTTCGAGTTTGTCAGCTCAATATCCATAGTCATTAACTTTTCTGATTGAGGTCAAATCAAGGCAACCATGCAACTGGGGTCAACAAGTGGACATGCAGAGACCTAAATAACTACTAAATACCAATTACTGAAAATATTTTTAGCAAGGAACTTGTTAGTAATGTCCAGTAATTAGTTAATTAGCAATATATTAGGAAGTATCTTACAATTATTGATTTATTTCCATAAATGCAAATGTACAAAGAAACAAAATTACCATAAAATAACTAAATGCACAAAAATCACTTTATTCACCATAAATTAGACATTTTTAGATATTGCAAAAATACTAAGTTAATTTGTTTATACTGATTACAGAAAATATGATTATATAATACAATCAGAAAGCAATCAATTTCAGCCTTTTACAAAATCATGTATCAACATATTCTGGAAAAAAAAAAAAAAAAAAAAAAAAAAGAAAGTGAATTTCAGAGAAACAATCTTTATAAAATTTATTATGATTTTTGCCACATGTACCCTTTAGAAAATACTTATTTTGCTATGATACAATAATAGATATTACCAGTATACATAGTTTTAAAAATTAAAATCAATTTACATTAAAAAGGGCACAAAATTAATTAACAGGATAATTTGGGGAGTTAAATGTAAAAAGGGGGAAAATTGAAAATAAAAAATATTTGGTATATCAGTGGTAGCCATTTGAATTTTTAAATTACCACAATCTATTTCCTTCAAAAATGTTAATATTTTTAAAAATAAAAACTAATATGGTTAAATATTTCCTTTTCTGTGAAGAAACTGCAATATACAAAAGATTCATTTTAAGGTCTGGTCTGTATAAAATTCACCAAGCATAACAAAATTAAACCAATTGCTTAGCAAATATCTACAAACACCAATTAAGCCATTGCATGCATGCTCATTGGCTAAACTAGTATCTCTTGTTAATGATTTCATTCTTTTTCTTTGATCTCCTTCCAATCTTCTTGTCATTTTTCCAGAATTAGTAAGAAATAAGACGTTCATCATCTAAACCTGATATCACCTTTTTCAGTGGATCATTTCTCTTAGTGTCACTATATATTTCTTTGACACAGACAATTTTCAAAAATTTTAACTTTTTCAATGAAATTAACTTTCTGCAGTATCCTCACCATTTAATAATGGGTGTGTTTTAATGGTAACTACAGTTTGATCACAAAAAACTCTTAACTGGAAACATTTTGTTGCTCAACAGGGTTTGGCTAAACTGCTACATAAGTTAGTTTTGACAGCTTAACAAATTGAGGTTTTACTCAATTGTATAAGGTCTTTTTACAATTTCCCATTTTGTTGTCATCTTTTTGCCTTCAGAATAAAACAAAAATTCAGATGTAGATTCAGGGTGGACATAGTCAAAAAGTAAGTACAAGCCATTTTTAGTTATCCAAGGCTTATTAAAATTAAAAACAATGTCAAATTTTGGGAAAAAATATTGATGGTCACATACAATTGCAATTACTTGACAGTTTAATTGCATCAACAATATATAAAAATTTTTCATGAATTTTTTTTTCCAGAAATTACAATCATTTTGCACATTTTGCATAAAAGCAGAAGTTTTATTTGTTGGTTTTGGTTGAGGATGAAATAACTTATGGAAAATGATAAATATATTGATGGTGGATTTCTGGGTCACACTTTTCTTCTAATAACGACTATTTTATAATCAGATGGAAATGCCTTTCACAAGCAACAGTGCTCTTGGGGTATTGCCTTTGACCATTGCTCTCACTCATTCCGATCTTGGGGAAGACAAAATACACAAACCATATTTTTTTTTTTTTTTTTTTTTATTTAAATATTAGTGATGACAATCTATTACACAACATTTTTGACTATTTTGAAAAAGATTTTTGGGTAGTGAAATTAAAAAATATTAATCAAACAGTGCAAAAAGTTACTTTCATTTTTTTGGTTTTCTTGCAAGGAGAGTATTCACACTTTTTTAAAATTCGTTTTTATGAAGAAAAATAGCATCAAGAAAAAAATTAAATTAAATTTCTGTGACAAAATTCTTAACATCTTTTGTTGTGAATTTTGCTGTTTAAAGTTGGAAAAAATGTAAGATGATATTGACAAGACAATAAATGGTCTCTTTATTTTTGTGATATATTTTTAAGTTGTAAAATATAAATAAATTCATGGAATTTAATTTTTGACATTAACTAATTGTCATTTTTTTATTAATTTCACAGTGAAATACATTACATTTCATTTTAATGTCTTCTATTTATTTACAAAGGACAGAAAAATTCATACTTAAAAAAAAAAAGTTTGTTCTGTCAACAAATTATTCATAAAAAATTAATTTTATACTTTCACTGTTGAAGAAAAATACATAGAGAAAAATATTAAATTTAAAGTATCTTTATGAATTCTTAATGACACTTAGGAATTTTGTACCCCAAAAAGTGTTTAAAAGATAAAATATGCAAGAGCAAATAAAATAAATATACTTACTTCAGTATCTTAAATAATCCAAGTTAATACAAAGGTAAAAAGTAAAAATTTATTTACAAAATTAATTTCTTAATCCAATTCCAGCAACAAACTTTTACATTAACAGTTCACCCCCAGTAGCTTACAGGTCTCAAGATGGCATAAGGATTGCCTTAGGTCAAATGCAAACTACAGAATTATTTTCTTTTAGTTTTAGCCCTTACTCTGATATAAAATAAAACAGCCTTAAAATATAGCTTCAAGAGAAAACACCACCATCCTAAAGCTGTCAATAAATGATTAATGCCATACCAGAGTTGCCAATCATTTGCATTTCTCTGTTGAGTGTTTGAAAAATCTGAGTTACATTTTTTTCTCATCTTGAACTGAATGCCTCTATTATTGCCTTATTACTTTCAAAGTTTTAGATAAAAATTTAACCATTTTCAAACAGTGAAACACCAATATTCTGATGAATAAGGTGGATGGTTTACATCCATCATCTTGCCAACACTGTGAGAAGGTTTATTGCCCTGCCAAAAGACTTTTGTTTTTTTAAATTCTAAGACTGTGGAGAACTGCCTTTGTAAGGATTATTTGATCA
>OZ010573.1:71597977-71662977 GCA_963932145.1 Acanthosepion lycidas
GAGAGAGAGAGAAAAGAAAGAAAGAAACCAGAGAGAGAGAGAAAAAGAAAGAAAGAAACCAGAGAGAGAGAGAAAAAGAAAGAAAGAAACCAGAGAGAGAGAGAGAAAAAGAAAGAAAGAAACCAGAGAGAGAGAGAGAAAAAGAAAGAAAGAAACCAGAGAGAGAGAGAGAAAAAGAAAGAAAGAAACCAGAGAGAGAGAGAAAAAGAAAGAAAGAAACCAGAGAGAGAGAGAGAAAAGAAAGAAAGAAACCAGAGAGAGAGAGAGAGAAAAAGAAAGAAAGAAACCAGAGAGAGAGAGAGAGAAAAAGAAAGAAAGAAACCAGAGAGAGAGAGAGAGAAAAAGAAAGAAAGAAACCAGAGAGAGAGAGAGAGAAAAAGAAAGAAAGAAACCAGAGAGAGAGAGAGAGAGAAAAAGAAAGAAAGAAACCAGAGAGAGAGAGAGAGAAAAAGAAAGAAAGAAACCAGAGAGAGAGAGAGAGAAAAAGAAAGAAAGAAACCAGAGAGAGAGAGAGAGAAAAAGAAAGAAAGAAACCAGAGAGAGAGAGAGAGAAAAAGAAAGAAAGAAACCAGAGAGAGAGAGAGAGAAAAAGAAAGAAAGAAACCAGAGAGAGAGAGAGAGAAAAAGAAAGAAACCAGAGAGAGAGAGAGAGAAAAAGAAAGAAACCAGAGAGAGAGAGAGAGAAAAAGAAAGAAACCAGAGAGAGAGAGAGAGAAAAAGAAAGAAACCAGAGAGAGAGAGAGAGAGAAAAAGAAAGAAACCAGAGAGAGAGAGAGAGAGAAAAAGAAAGAAACCAGAGAGAGAGAGAGAGAAAAAGAAAGAAACCAGAGAGAGAGAGAGAGAAAAAGAAAGAAACCAGAGAGAGAGAGAGAGAGAGAGAAAAAAGAAAGAAACCAGAGAGAGAGAGAGAGAGAAAAAGAAAGAAACCAGAGAGAGAGAGAGAGAAAAAGAAAGAAACCAGAGAGAGAGAGAGAGAGAGAAAAGAAAGAAACCAGAGAGAGAGAGAGAGAGAAAAAGAAAGAAACCAGAGAGAGAGAGAGAGAGAGAAAAAGAAAGAAACCAGAGAGAGAGAGAGAGAGAGAAAAGAAAGAAACCAGAGAGAGAGAGAGAGAGAGAAAAGAAAGAAACCAGAGAGAGAGAGAGAGAGAGAAAAAGAAAGAAACCAGAGAGAGAGAGAGAGAGAGAAAAAGAAAGAAACCAGAGAGAGAGAGAGAGAGAGAAAAGAAAGAAACCAGAGAGAGAGAGAGAGAGAGAAAAAGAAAGAAACCAGAGAGAGAGAGAGAGAGAGAAAAAGAAAGAAACCAGAGAGAGAGAGAGAGAGAGAGAGAAAAGAAAGAAACCAGAGAGAGAGAGAGAGAGAGAAAAAGAAAGAAACCAGAGAGAGAGAGAGAGAAAAAGAAAGAAACCAGAGAGAGAGAGAGAGAGAGAAAAAGAAAGAAACCAGAGAGAGAGAGAGAGAAAGAAAGAAACCAGAGAGAGAGAGAGAGAGAGAAAGAAAGAAACCAGAGAGAGAGAGAGAGAGAGAAAAAGAAAGAAACCAGAGAGAGAGAGAGAGAGAGAAAAAGAAAGAAACCAGAGAGAGAGAGAGAGAGAAAAAAGAAAGAAACCAGAGAGAGAGAGAGAGAGAGAAAAAGAAAGAAACCAGAGAGAGAGAGAGAGAGAGAAAAAGAAAGAAACCAGAGAGAGAGAGAGAGAGAGAAAAAGAAAGAAACCAGAGAGAGAGAGAGAGAGAGAAAAAGAAAGAAACCAGAGAGAGAGAGAGAGAGAGAAAAAGAAAGAAACCAGAGAGAGAGAGAGAGAGAGAAAAAGAAAGAAACCAGAGAGAGAGAGAGAGAGAGAGAAAAGAAAGAAACCAGAGAGAGAGAGAGAGAGAGAAAAAGAAAGAAACCAGAGAGAGAGAGAGAGAGAGAGAAAAAGAAAGAAACCAGAGAGAGAGAGAGAGAGAGAAAAAGAAAGAAACCAGAGAGAGAGAGAGAGAGAGAAAAAGAAAGAAACCAGAGAGAGAGAGAGAGAAAAAGAAAGAAACCAGAGAGAGAGAGAGAGAGAAAAAGAAAGAAACCAGAGAGAGAGAGAGAGAGAAAAAGAAAGAAACCAGAGAGAGAGAGAGAGAAAAAGAAAGAAACCAGAGAGAGAGAGAGAGAAAAAGAAAGAAACCAGAGAGAGAGAGAGAGAAAAAGAAAGAAACCAGAGAGAGAGAGAAAAAGAAAGAAACCAGAGAGAGAGAGAAAAAGAAAGAAACCAGAGAGAGAGAGAAAAAGAAAGAAACCAGAGAGAGAGAGAAAAAGAAAGAAACCAGAGAGAGAGAGAAAGAAAGAAACCAGAGAGAGAAAGAAAGAAACCAGAGAGAGAAAGAAAGAAACCAGAGAGAGAAAGAAAGAAACCAGAGAGAGAGAGAGAGAAAAACCAGAGAGAGAGAGAGAGAGAGAGAAAGAAACCAGAGAGAGAGAGAGAGAAAGAAACCAGAGAGAGAGAGAGAGAGAGAGAGAAAGAAACCAGAGAGAGAGAGAGAGAAAGAAACCAGAGAGAGAGAGAGAGAAAGAAACCAGAGAGAGAGAGAGAGAAAGAAACCAGAGAGAGAGAGAGAGAAAGAAACCAGAGAGAGAGAGAGAAAGAAACCAGAGAGAGAGAGAGAGAGGGAAAGAAACCAGAGAGAGAAAGAGAGAGAGGGAAAGAAACCAGAGAGAGAAAGAGAGAGAGGGAAAGAAACCAGAGAGAGAAAGAGAGAGAGGGAAAGAAACCAGAGAGAGAAAGAGAGAGAGGGAAAGAAACCAGAGAGAGAAAGAGAGAGAGGGAAAGAAACCAGAGAGAGAAAGAGAGAGGGAAAGAAACCAGAGAGAGAAAGAGAGAGGGAAAGAAACCAGAGAGAGAAAGAGAGAGGGAAAGAAACCAGAGAGAGAAAGAGAGAGGGAAAGAAACCAGAGAGAGAAAGAGAGAGGGAAAGAAACCAGAGAGAGAAAGAGAGAGGGAAAGAAACCAGAGAGAGAAAGAGAGAGGGAAAGAAACCAGAGAGAGAAAGAGAGAGAGAAAGAAACCAGAGAGAGAAAGAGAGAAAAAGGAGGTGCATTCTTATATGAAAGAAATCTACCTGGACAATCTGAAAAGAAACAATATAGAAAAAAAATTAATGCATTTGAAAAATTGTTGCAAAATTTCTGGTTTTGTTGGCAAAAAAAAATTCAAATACTTATATGGCTAATTTTTTATAAATCAACTATGAAAATCCTACATTTTGTGTTGTATCCATATAACAACTTTAAACCAGCAAATCAATTAACAAGTTTAAATCATTTTTTGTATGGAAAATATCAATTTATATGCTAAGTTCTTACAATATGCAATTCTGTTTTAACTTGTATTCATTTTAACAATACTGAACATAAATTGAAAGAATCTGGTAATGAACATTTTTTTACCTGAGCTTTCTTCTTTTTCTTACTGGTAAGCATAATTAAATACTGTTGTGCCTGCTGCTCTCTCACATCTTTGAGTTGTGCAGCAGGCAGTTGCAGGGCTGCTAGTGTGGACATCAGGTCACCTTTGGAGATGGCATCATTTATTAAACCAATAGCATGAATCCCTAATTTTAAATAAAAGAAAATAAAAATCAAATTGTGATATGTTTGCGTGTTTTCATTGTACTCTGACTATTACCCAATATGGTAATAAAATGGTTACTTTCTAAATAGTTGTTAGATGTAAACTTAATAAAATCAAATATACTTTTGTCACTAACAAATCATTATGAATGTAAAATAGCTGAGGAGTGTGAGAAACAAGACAATCCATTGCCAACTTACTTGAAATTTGGATTCTCTCCACAAGTTTACAATAACTAAGTTAACTTATTCTGATTACTGTGAAAATTTATTAAAAAGGTATCTATTTATTAAAATAAATATTGGAAAGTACTAAACTTTTGAAAAGTGAAAATATACATGCCAAGAGAGAAATGGTCTTTATCAGGTAACTCAAAATATTTGAAATCTTCAAACTGATTAAATATAGTATTTGCTTTCACTTGAAAATTAGAAGTATATTGTTGAATATATTCATATGTAATTAATAAATGTAAATAATTTAAATTCTATTATTTATAATCTGGTGTTTATGCACAATACAGATATTTCTTCCAGTTATACATTAGCCACATCTGTGTTTCAAGAAGTTCAGTTGCACTTACTTTCATGTTCCTCTTGTACTTGCTGATGAACTTTTTCTATACACATCACTATTTCATGATGAGTGAGTTGTTCACAGGGCACCTACAAAGGTGATCAATATATCAGTATTTTATAAAAATATTTTTTTAGTTTTATCAAGAATTTATAGCAGAAATATTTAAAAAAAAAAAAAAAAAAAAAGCATATAATAAAACTTTCTGGAAAAAAAATATATGTTTAAATTTAGTTTAGTCTATCATTTTAATGGATATAAAAATTCTACAGCTAAAAAGCAAAGCAAATGCATCCAAATCATTGATGACAACTGCTAATACAAAAGGAAGCATCTCAACTTGCCCATTTAGTACAAGTATAAAAATGTCAAAAATATTACATAACTCAATGATGAAATACAGTCTTTCTTTTATATCAAGAAAATACTTGTGTTTTGGATACAGCACATTTTTCCTACAAATCTTGATACTGTTAAACTATTAGGTTGGTGCAAAAATAATGACGTAATAATGTTGTTTTTTGATGTTAAAAAAATACGTCAAAAAACGACATTATGTCATTATTTTTGCACCAACCTAATAAAACAAGTCATTTTTTTTTTTACTGCATTTGCAGAAAGAATAAAACCACCATTTTAAACACTGATGGGCCATCTTTTATGCATCATATCCCCCCAGGGCATGAGTAATCATGGATCTCCACAACTTCCTGTATACTCTTAATAACTTTTGACTTTTTTGCCATACCTGTTGTCTTCCATTCACAAAAACAGATAGATAGATTACTTGCCATTTCTCTTATCTTCAATATGTCTTGTAAGTGTTAAATTCTTTAGGCTCCTATGTGTCCCAGAAATTTCAACTGTCGTCTTGTCATTGTAATTATAAGTTCCCTTATAGTTCCTATTTTCCTTAAGACTTCCTCACTGTTCACATGGTCTGTCCATAGTAATCTTAGCATTCACCTGCAGAACCACATCTGTCAATTTAAATCTCTTCATCTATGAAAAGACGAATAGTTGCTGTTATATAGACACTTAGATACATAACTGTTCAACACTTTTCTTTGTTTCTGACAATATTTTCCTATCTTTTAATACTTTGCTTAGTTTCTGTAAGACATCTCTCACTATTTCAATACACCTTTTTCCATTGTCTGTTAAATATCTGTACCTGCTTGATTTTGATATTCCTAATAGAGACCTAACATCTTGGGCTGTTCACTTGTCTGATGATTATGCATTCTGTCTTCTTACTAATAGTTAGACATTTCTTACTAATAGATATTTCTTCTTGCTTTCTTTTACTTCCTGGCCTAAGAATTCTTTGAGTATCTTCAACACAATATCATCTGAATATACTATGTCTGCTGATAACTTTTACTAAGTCTTGTTCTCTTATGATTGTCTCACTGTATAGGCTAAAAAAATCTGATGAGAAAAGGCATCATTGTCATAACTGTTTTATTGTGTGTTCACTAAATTTATTCTTTATCTGAATGGAGACCATTTGTTCCTAGTAACGGATTCAGACTACTTGAATACTTTATACCATGTAAGTTAAGCTTTCCTAGTATTTCAAATAGATACTTGTGTCATACTTTAAAACTTTTCAAATGCTTCAGTGTAATCTATGAAACATAAGTCTAGATCTTTCTGCATCTGTATTGCTTGCCCTGATATCATTCTGAACATTAAAAGTTGGTATTTCTTGCTCCAGCATCTTGAATAAAACATTGTGCTTGACCAATTTCAAGTCTAATTCTGCCACTAATTATTCATTAGAATAATTAAGCTTAATTGTGTGGCTCATTAAGCCAAATGTTTGATGACATTCACATTAATTTACATCTGCCTTTTTTGGCATCACTATGAATATAGATCTACTGAGGTCTCCCAGTATTTTACCACTGTCATATATTTCCTTTATCATTTCAGTAATTTTCATCAATCCCAACATCAAAGTTTGATAGCATCTATTAGAAATCCCATCTGGTCACTAAATATTCATAAAAATCACAATGCTTTTATTTGCATTCAGTTTATACTGAAATAATGAGAAGCACTAGCTAAGTTAATTGATAACTTGCTAATATTTGGCTCAATTATTTGCTCTTAAATAATCAAAAGTAAATAACATTTTGTTGTAAAACAAAGTATAGGATAGGTATACATTTTTAAATAATTGGATTAAAATGGTTTGTATATATTTTTGAATATTTTATTTTAAAAATAAAACCAAAATAATTGTTCAAATATTAAGCTGAAACTTAACTATGCTTGAATATATTTATGTAAGTGAAGAGTAATGATAAAACATTGGATGATAGAAACACATAGAAAATCTTTATAAATTTTCACCCATATAGACAGAATACCAGTACAGTATAAATTGATGAGGGGGACCCCCCCCCTCCCAAAAAAAAAAAAAAAATCACACACACACTGAAAATAGCTAGATTACCTGAAAAAAATATTGCATTTGAAATAAAATTTATGCATTGTTAAAAACTTGTGCTTAACATTTTATCAAATTTACTCATTAGAAAACTACTAAATTTAGATCAAGATACTTACCCCAATCTTCCTTTGTTTCTCATTAACTAAACCATTCATATATTTCTCACTAAGTTCAATGTCCAGCCCTGTAATGTGTGCATTTGGGTTGCACAGGGCATTATATAATGTCTGAGTATTTCTTTGATCAATGGCTACATTTATAGCAGCAATAGCTGAAAGTACTAGAGAGAAAGAGTAAACAAAAAGTAATTTTAAAGTAGATTTAAATTAAAATATTCTATCAAGATTAACAATTTTCAGTGAGAGCTAATGATACAATAGTGACCTGTGAAAATTTCACGGTTTTCCTATTTTAATTTTTCCTGATGAATCTTAATTTTTTAGTTAATGATTGAATAAGCACCTGGTATTACAACAATAAAATATCTGTAGAAATTTCCCTATCACATTGTTAAATATTTGCACTTAACTTTAACAAAATATTACAATAACAATCATAAATAGGAATGCTGGTTATTATTTTAAAAAGTAAGAGGGAAAAAAATGAAAAGATATGAAATTTCAACTTTTTCCATTTCACTGAAACCAAGTAGTGCCTCTATGTCTTTTCTGTTTTTACACACAATGAATACAGAATAGTCCATTATGATATATTGGCAGGGTGTAATGGCCATGCTAACTAAAGTAGGAACAAGTAAAATTATAGAGCATTTCATTATGGATGTTATAAGGCTCTTAATTTTATAAGTTTCCTTTTTGCATATGAAAACAACCTCTGCATTAATTTCAAATTTTACAAGGAACTCATTTTTTCCTTATACAGCAGAGGTTCATTTGATGAAATAAAGTTAATTGAATCTCATTAGTGCTAAATTTAAACCAAATAATAGATTTAAATAAAATCACTAATGACAAATGTTCTGAATTTATAAAATTCAGTTTCAACTGAAATTTTATTCTATGTATAAACAATGAACATTTAAATTAAATTTAATTCTTTCTTAAACTGACAAACTTATCAGAAGTTACTTAATAATCCAGGCTGCACAAAGGAGCACTGAAAAGCTTTCAACCTGATCCACTTCTCAAAATATGACCAAATAATCAAACAGATTAATTTTTGGTAGGGATTCTTGTCAGATTAAGAATTTTTCAGTACCACCTTGTATTACTATACTAAAAATACAATATTTAGACAAGGCAATCCTTATTCAAATATAACCTGTAATGACACAAAAGTAGTATTTAAAAAAGGAATGGTCTTAATATATTGAAAAGCAGGCAAAATAGATGAAAGCAAAGGCAGGATCAATAAGCCTGAAGGTTAACACAAATTTGATCTGAAATTTTCACTGTATAATGTTCAATCTATATGATTAGTATGCACTACTGAATTAAATGTTTATGTTGAAAAACAGTGTAAAATAAATGCCTTTTTCATCATTAGGCTACTCATATTGATGTAAGAATATGTGTCAAATGAAATTTCCAAATACACCCAAACATTTTAAAATAAAGGCAGCATTTACTACAGAGCATGTTAGCCTCCTTAAAAATGGTGTACATGTAAAGAACATGATTAAAGTTGTATAGTTTAATGTTTCCTTTTAATACCACAATTTAGAGAACCAACATTACAATTTCAACTTCCTGAAAATAGTTTTAACAAATCTAATTGGTCTGAGTGAAATAAAGATACATTCCAAAAGTCCTTAAAATTAATTTCTAGCAAATACTTACAACTTATCAATGCAATTTTTATGATGCAATCAGATCGATTTATTTTAAAAGCTAAAATATATAATCAAGCTTCTAAAAAAAATATATTAGCTTAATAAATATTAAGTAAAAATGACATGCCAAAAATGCAAAACAAAATATCCCTTGCCATTTTTGATTTATTACAAAAAAAGGTATACAGCAAATTTGACATACTCCCCATTGGCATCTAAAACATTTTGCCAACATGCTGCCAATTGCACAATGCCCTGGCAGTAAGAATCAGGTGTCTTGGATGCAAAAAAAATCTGAATGCCTGCAGCAAGTCTGCCTCATTTGCAAATGATTTCCCACAAAGAATGAAAGGAGTGGTTATCTGTTGATGCAAGGACCAGTGATTAAAGTGGATGGCAGTGTCTTCCAACCAAGTTGCCATATGGTATCCCTGGTCACCCATGCCACATGGAAGAACAGTACACCCTTGCAATTAACCAATGTTGGCTCCTTCTGCTTCAGTCCCTGTTGCAAATATTCCAACTCCCACAAAGACAAGTTCTCAGTGATTGTTTGGCCTGTTGGTAGCAGATCATAGTACACAAGTTCTCAACAAGTACACCAAATATAGAGCATGATTTTGCATTGATGTAGAGGTGGGCTTTGTGGTGTGAGGCAGAGGGTCCCATGGTGACAACCAATGTCTGGAACACTTGGAGTGTCATACAGGACCCACTTTTTGTCACCAGTGAGCTCACTATCAAATATAAGTATGTTGCAGTTCCAAGAAAGTAAGGAGAAACAGGCTGTCACTCAATGTTGCTTGTTGGCTTCAAAAAGTGTGTGGAGCACAAACTCGCTCAATTTTTACACCTCAATGCAGTGGAGGTGAAGTCTGATGGTTTCATCAGAAATCTGGAAGTGTTCAGCAAGCTCACCACAAGTTTGGCTGTTGCCCTCCACTTTGACCACCTTCAGGGTTTCATCATCCAGGACCTGTGGCTGGCCACTGAGGGGTTAATTACAAAGGGACAACTCTGAACATGAACTTCTGGGATGAATACTTGGTGGTGTGTTCATTCACAGCATTATTCCCAAAGGCCTGACATATTTGGCAATTTGGTGTGGCTGTGGACAAGCCCATAAGGTCATAAAGCAGGCAACCTGGAACAAGTTGCTTTGGCATCACCAAGTTTCCTCGTCACTGCTCAAGCTATGATTAATGTGTGTGATGTTGATCAAGAGCAATGCCCTCACCCCTTTCCCAACACATGATGCACTGATTTGCTTATCAGTGATCACCTCTTCTTTCACAACGTAAAAAATGGCAAGGGCTTTTTTGGTTACCTTATATGTAAAAAGCAATTATGAACTTCTTAAATGAATTTACATTAATGAACAAAGAACTGAAAAAGAAAAAAATAGTTAAATATTAAAATATTTACTTTTAACAGCATTAAAAATTTCATGATACTCCAAAGATGCTTGTTTTTCATTTCTAATACTGCAAAATTCATCATAGTACAACATTGGTGCAGTGTCATCTACAGGATTCAAAAGTGCTGCTGGATGTTGGAGAGCTCTCATAAGTTGCATTGCATCTCCATTCTCAATACAATTGTTGATATTTTTTACTGCTGTTTGTTCTGGGATAAAAGAGCATTACTGAAAATTAATCTTAAAAAGAAAGAAAGATCTACTTAAATTGGTAATTATGAAAATTAAAATATTAAAAATAGATTCACTCAAATGGGGGCATTACAATTGGAAGTGATGAAAAGTTCTTGAGCTAAAACCACTTTTCAAAAGAAATCAATATTTCAATATATATCAGGATTTTTTGGGGGGGAAATATTAAAGACATTTGAGAAATTATATACTAAATGTGATTATGTGGAATAATAGTGTTTCATGGATCTAGGTCATCCTTTTTGTCAAGGCAATGCCTCTCAAATACCAAGGGATACTGAAACATTAACAAAATCTTTCCTCTTTAAGCTTTTTTTTTTTTTTTTAGTGTTTTTTAAAAGTCTAAACAAAACAGATTAATCAAGTTAATATCAAATGTTTAACAACTGCTGGAATCAGACAACTCTTTAGAAGCATGAACTATATTTGTTACTGGTCATCAGACTGAAGCAAAAGTTTTATTCAAATTACAAATTAGATCTCAATTGAATTAAAGACAGAATATCAACAATTATTCAAATAATTTAACAAAGCTAATTATTACTTTTTAACATTTAATAAATGTAATTTTTTACCACCTAGAAAATATCCACTTGCAGGAAATAAACAATGTTAATTTTACTTTGTGAGCATGTTAAACAATAAAATAACAGTTGTTTATAAAAGAATAACCCCAAAATAAATACTTGGAGGATAAATGTTCCCCTGTAAAAGCATTATCTCAAGTTTGAATCAATGTAAAATAAAAAAATTTTTTTTAAATTTAAATACACACATCGACAGTCTTTGTTCATATTTTTCTTAAGTTTGCAATTTTGTAGAAGTTAATGCAGAATGTCAGAAAATAAAGTTACATACTTTGGTATTCTATATCAGCATCTTCATTGGCAACATTTGTAGCAATTTGAATATCATCCTTGTCCAGTCTAACATCACCACCATTATTGTTCTGCAACAGAAATTAGTTCATTTGATCATTTGTGATAAATGTTGAATAATATAGTTTGTTATAAATACTGGAAGCTCATTAAAAAGGTTTCAAATTATGGATTATAATTAACTAACCATATCAGAATCAGGATCAAAATTGCTGTTTCAATGAAATCCTGTTTTACTGTCAGCTTTACCTTCAAGAAAATATGGAAGTGAACACTAGATAGATGGATATCAATAACTAGAAAGGAAAGTGGTACAAATTTTAAAATATTAAACAGCTTGAAGAGAGACTTCTGCTAATGATTTAAATAAAAAAAGGAGTTAATATTGTTGACACCTATATAAACAGACAGGAAAAACTCAGAGCAGGGCTTTTTTAAACTAAGACAGATTTGAAAATGAATGATGTGCTTTGGCAATATGACAATGCAACAAAAGGCTCAAGGAAAAACAATCATGGTGCATGGCTAGATCACATTACTTCATCCACCCTAAAGTCCTGTCAAAATTTGTTTGTACCCATAAAGGAGGACAGTGGTTCTCCAATGATGATGAGGTAAAAGAGACAACCTGCAAATGTCTAAGTAAGCAGCCAAGAAACTTCTAAGGAGACTATGCTGTGGACTATATTTGGAATCCTGAGATATTTGTGTTTGTTTTGGTATGCTTTGTGTACTTTGTAATTAAAAAACAGGTGTTACTTTCTGATCAACCTTCATATTATTAACCCACAGCCACTTTTAATATTTGCCCAGTTCTTGCACTAAGGTAAATATTTTTTTTTTCTAAGGCTCACCAATTTAATGATCAGTGAAAATTCTCCATTGACCTTTTTTTTTTTCTTTTTTTAACAACATAGATTAATCCATTAACACCCACTATAAAATCCAGTGTTAATTATAAAATTTTAAAAAATTCAGTATTAATTATAGATAGCTATCTATAACCCATTAATTCCCACCACCCTCAAAATGGGCATTAAAAGATCGAGTTTTATTCATTTTCAATAAATCTAATTTTATTAAAATTTAAAAATTATTTTTCATTAGTCTGATGACAAATTTTTGTGAAATTGTTACTCAAATGATTTTTTTCTTACAAATTCTCTAATCATTTTTTAAAGCTGGCATTATATATTTCTTTATTTTAAAAGATTGCGTAGACAATAGATGATGAGAATAAACATCAGATTTCAGTTGTAGAGCAAAATATAAAAATAAAAAAAGATCAGAATGCATACATTTTCAGATGCAGAATTATTTCAGACACTTAAACTTTTAGTTGGTCAAAAAGTAAACTTAAGTATTTCAGTTATTTAACCTGTTAGAAGATATGTTGCCAAATTTATAGATAAAAGTACAAGACACAGAAACCAGATTTCAGTTGTGTGTCGCATTTTACTCATTAAATCAACAAGTTATGGCATAAAAATTTTAATTAGCTGTGGATCCAAAATTAAATTAAATTTAGCAGTACATGTGAACACGAGTCTCCATGAATATAAAATAGTGATGATAGATGTTCAAATCTACCCAATCTGGTTAAAGAAAAAGGAAGAGAGTGTCCATTCTTAAATCTTTTGCTTGAAAGTAAAAAAAAAAAAAAAAAAAAAAGTTTATATATCATGTATGAAATGATTATAGTGTTAATCTACAATATAATAGAAGGTACTCTTTAGACCCTCTTCATCTTAAAATATAGATTAGTTATTTATAGTAAAATTTTGATATTTCTTTTTTGTACCTTTGTCAATCAGGAAAATTTATAAGAAAAAAAAATATAATCTGAAAAATTCCAGAGCATATACAAGGGAGAGTTGAAGTTACTTAGTCCAATCCACTTCCCAAAATTAATATTTGTAATAAAAAAAGATAAATTATTTTTTTAGGAAGAAAGCCAGGCCCAAATCTTTTCAAACCTCCTTTGTATTTTATATTGAGCTCCTAAAATCATAGTCATTAAAATGCATATACAAATATTTTAAAAAGATGAACAATTATCTCCTACTTGTATCATGTTTGAAAAATGGGTAAATTCTTTCAGATTTATGCCTAGGAAAAGTTGATGAGACAAAGTTGAAAATTTCTTAATGTGTTTTACCAAGTGTCTGTTCTATACATCTTACACACACACAGCTTGATCAAAGTTCACAATGTTAACATAAAATGAATGTAAAAAAAAAAAAAAAAAAAAAAAAAAAACAATCTTATGTAAGTATATGATTATGAGAATGTCTAATTACAGAGGAAATTAATTCCTTGTTTGACTAACAGAAATGTCATTCCTTGTTTAATCCCTTATTTTCTTGTCAAACATAACTACAGTTAGCCATGTTGTAATTTTTTGTAACTTACTACTAAGACAGGTCATTGGTTACTTCACCCAAACTTTTTATTTTCTTACACTGATTTTGCTTTGTTTTTTTATATAAATAAAAATTGTAATATAGCTATTAATAAAAACTAAGAATACAAATAAAAACAGTTATAAAATCATAACTAAAGATTTCATTGGACAAGCTATCTTCAGTATTTACAACATAATAACCATTATGCAAAATTATGCATATCCATAACTAACCACACTTACACGTGGTCTTGTAAAAGGTTGTCATATTTTACACACAGTAAACTCTCCCATCAATTTTGACAGGAGTATAAAAAAAAAACTTCAGTTCAGGTATTCATGCCTGGTGTGACAATTAAGGACTGCATACAAGTCCACAAGTTGTGCAAGTGAGAATTGTTAAACATGATTACTGGTATAGCTGATGATTCCTTAGTTGTGGCTCTTGCTTCTTGCAGACCACCAATCCACCCAATTTCATAGATCTTGATACCATTTTGACATCTGTTTCTCTACACCCCTGTATCCAGAGTCATTGCCTCAGAATGTTGAGCAAGATATGATGACAATTATCAGATTGCTCTTGAGCACATTTGGTAACATTTTAACATTTACCAATCTTCATTTAACAGTGTAATGAACCTCTTTACTATCTTTACCAATATAGAATCTTCACTGATAACATTTTAGCTACTATTTCCTATAACAAGAGATTGCATCTCAGAAAACAATATAAGTTATGAAATCTTAATGAATCCTAACAATTCAAAAGATTCAAACTTTAAGTTATTCTTTTCTAATTAACTATGTAATTCTTTCTAGGAATCAAATTCTTTTGCTTGAAAATGAAATTCATCTAGAACAGTTTAAATTTTAAGTACCTAATATATTCTGATATAGGATAAATATATAATGATTGATTCAAAATATAACCGAATCAAATCTTGAATTTGAGATAGTGTTTTTATAACATTTATACATAAATTATTTCCTGTCATGCAGAAATAAAAATTTCAAAGTTCCAAAACTAATATACACATACACACTTTGGGTAAATAGTAGAGTAATTTCATGCACATTTTTACTAATTTTTTTACAATATATGTAATTTAAAAAAAGCTCAAACCTTTTTTAGTTCAAGGGCTTCTTGCAGAGTCTTCATGTAAAAGTCAATGTTATTGGCATTAACATTCTTCAAAGCAAGGAAATTTGATGTCAAGGCATTCAATAGAGCTATCTCATCATTTTTCAAAATTGCATCATTTAAACAATCCAAGCACATAAGAGCTGAAATAAGAGGTTATTTTTATTTGATAAAATTTTTTTTTTATTGATATACTTTTGATAATTATTTTTTCCACATTTAAAATAATAATTCATGTCTAATCTGTATGATTTAATTACAGAGAAAAACATCAAAGTGACTTTGTCATTAACACTTTAATTCTTGACCAACAAAAATTTCAATCCACAACTAATCAACTAATAAAAATAAATTGATGTAAAAAACTGTGATTAAATCACATTAAATTTCACTATTAAGCACTAACTAGTTATGCGCCTGTGAATGATCTTTACTGTTATGCAACAAGACAAAACACAAAGAAATAACTATTAAAAGTTATTCTATGAAGGGTACAAGGGAGCCCAAAACATATTTCTGAAATTAGTATTTCAGATAAGTTTTCCAGAAGAAAATTGATAAGTATTAAATGATCAACTTGAATTACTATTATATTTAATATATCTGTTCACATGGTAAACATCCTAGAAATTTTGGCATTTGCTTATTTTCTATATGTGCTTTTACTATGTCACTATATATGTAATCATTAGAAATATAAATGCTATTTGTGATATTGTTGATTACACAAAAATTGTTAATTTATAATGTTAACAATAGGAAATATTCTATAATGTGACACTATTTAACTATGGTAATTGGCTAACTAATTATCCATTAAAATTAAACAAAGAAATGCTGGAAACGGAAAGATATACTGTTTGAGGTTAAAAAGATTATTTTATTTCTGAAAAAAGTTAGTTTTCACAAGAGACAGTAGCCCCATAGAAAAGCCATATGAGAGATTTTGTCAAATTGATTAATATTGTTGTAAAGAAATGCCTTGCCAAGGGAAACATGAGAATTCGGAAAAGGCAAAGCATTAAGATATCGGGCAGACCACATGGCAGTCATAAAAAATTTCAGCCTGAGATGATTGCTGATACGGGATAAAGAGAATCAATGTTAATTATCTTCCCAAGATATAATTTTTTTTTTTTTTTTTTTCTCTTGAGTGCCAGAAAGGCAAAGTCATATGGTATTTGTGGAAATTTTGGCATGAGAAAGAATAGCATTTTGAGAGAGAATGAATTTCTCAAGACGACAAGGGTTCCAGTAAAAGCTAACTTCATGAAGGGACCAGATGGCAAACTTTGATGATGGAATTTGTAAAGAGTGCTGGCTAAGTGGATTCTGAGTGACCAAAAGATATAGATTTTAAGTGGCAATGTGAGATTCGTAAAAATTTTGGCCGATGGGGGGGAGAGAAGAATTTTGTAAACAAAAATTCTGGGTTATAATTTTAATGAGCATTGGTCGAGTGGTAGCAATGGTGACAGGCGGAGGTAAATGAATGAGAAGGATGGAGAAGTTATTAATGCCCACTGAAAGGACTGGTACGAGATATCAATGTGTGAGAGGAAGTGTTTAGGAGGATAGCTCTCCTCCAACCTCTACTCACAGACGAGGAGACCCCCCCCCCCAAATCAAAAGTGATTAATTTTCCAAAAATGGGAAGTAATCAATTTTCCTGGCCAGACAACAAAGATTTCTTGTTGGAAATCGAGATTTACCGAGAACCCTAGACCACGTCTAACCCCACACCAGTTTTTGGTTGGTACCAATATAAACGAACGTCCTCGGTCCATTCAACAGACAGATAGTTGGAGTTAGTTGATAGTACAGTCAACAGTTGAGTTCAGTTCGAGTAGCGGAAACCAGAGTGTTGCCTCGCAGAAGCTGACCAAGAAATTCCACGACCTCCAACTTCGCCTATCCTACCAATAACGAGTTATACTGGCGGACGAAGCCAAGCCAGCACCTAAGAACTAAATCAGTTGACTTAAGATACTAAAACTTGCTTGAAATGTAGAAGTATCACACTCCGTGGAATATGAGCTGGGAGAAAAACACACTCCTGTATATAACAGACGGATAAAGTTAATTTGTTATTTCTTAACATACCTCTTGGGTTTTTTTATTTGCATTTCTTTTTTTCTTTACGTTTGTGCGATATCACCTCCAGTCTGGACTCGTCTTACACTACAGCCTGATGCCCGATTGATCTTGTCTACCTAAGATCAAAATCCCAACATGGGTAGGTTAGACTTGATATTGAAGCAGTTACTTCGGTAATCAGATGTTGGAAGTGAACTGAGAACGACAGAACTAGTATCGAACCGGTTGCAGCTGGTGTGAAGCCGTTAGCATCGATGACCAGAATTCAACCCTGGATGGGCCAGTGTCACATATTGGTACCCTGACCAATGGATTCCGCCAGGTAGTGACAACCACCAATCGACAGGGACACAGGCTGGTGGCAGCGACTAGGAGTCAACTCCAAAATGCTGATGGAAGAAACATTAAAGCTTCGCGCCACAACTGAGAGTTGACCACGGGCTGACAGCTCAGTGTCACAATATACACGTCAACATAACAAAATTTAAGAAAGAATTTTAAGTCATTATGAAACAATACTTTTTCATTTTAAAAATAAATGATATAAATAAATATAGAATTCAATACCTGTCTCATATTGTACCATATTATAATAACTAGAAGAAATATTCAGGGGTGTGAGAAATAACTATTCAATGCAGAAAAACATTAATATTTCCTTACACAACACAGGGAAAAAAAATTTACACATGAAAAATATTCTGATGCCTCAAAGAAAAGAAATGACAGGGATTATGAGTACTCAATATTAGTGCTTTACCAATTAGATGCTAGTATGAAAAGGTTATTTGTGTATCTAACACTAGAACAACAAATATAGTCATGAGAAAAGCATAATCAGGTTGAAGCCAATGGTCCTTGTTGATTATGACAAAATTGAAGTCAAAAAAGCATTTTTGTACTTCATAAAAAACCAAATATCTTACTCCATTTATCTAGAAATTATATACTATGCTTTTTAATAACATCTAATGACTTCAAATGAACTCTGGCATCAACATCATATATTCTATGTTACTACTTATTTTTCAGTTATCCATACAAAAAAAGCTGGTTCCCTGGGAATTTCCATGAAGCTAGTGGGTATTTGAACTTATAGAACATAACTGAATAGACAAATACCCATAAACTTCAGCATGTGTCATAATTTTTTAAGTTAGTATTTCAAAATATATATAAAAAAAAAATTCTACAAAGATTATACTTTTGTGCTACTTCATATTTTTAGGGTTTGGTAAAATATCAACTTCCATAAAGTTTGAAAATTTTCATGTAATTTGCTTTATTTTACCATTCTTCAATAGGATAAGACATACAGTGTAACAAATGTTCAAGTTCATTTACAAACAATATATGCAGGAACAAATTTCCTTGTTTTCTGATTAGATTCATAAGACATACAATAAAAATTGAATACTGTATTGAAATGAATAACTATAAAGAAACTTGTGTTTTAGTTATCCATTTATATTTGATCAATGTATACAGAAAATGAACTTTTCAGGATATTTGAAATTTTAAAACATTTGTTTTATATTATTTCAAAATAGAATTTCATGATTCTCTGAAACAAATAGAGAATTTGATATAAATAAAAAGTCATTTTCTAAAGTATTTTTATTGTAGCAGAATACATTGACATTACTTAAAAATGACAAAAAGTGAAATCTTCTTTCTAAATGTAAACATTTTGCTTAATATTTTTGTAATTAATAGTTTCTTTTAAAAATTGATTCCTTAATCTAAAAGTAAAAGGTGGACTTTTGAGAGCCCCTATAGAGATAGTACTTTTTTTTTTTTTTTTTTTTTTTTTTTAAGAGATTATAGTTCAGGGATTATTTTCTTGTTCTCTTATTCACTAATGAATAAAAGCAAAATTTAATGACTAGAACACTACAAGGAGGAAGGTGATGGGGATACCAAAGTAAGATGATTGGAACAACGTTGTTGAATGAATTGGCAAAAGTTTTGACCAGACCTAGGTGCTGACCAATGACCAGATCAATGAAATGTTTACAAGTGATATATTGGACAATTTAAATAGCTAAACATGGTAAATATTTTAGCAGTAATAAATACACTAATGACTTGGAACAAATGAATACAAATTAATCCTTATTACTTTCTATAATAAATCAAAAGGATCCAAATACAATGAGTGGATAAAATTATTTAACTATCTTAATAAAAGTTGCAAATTTTCAAGAAATTACTGTTACACCTTCCAACCTCAATAGTTTTCAAATAGTGGCTAGAAAAATTCTTATGGCTTTGAACATGTCCATTTCTGAAAAGTAACATGTATAAAAGAAACATTTTCCCTTTTCTAATTACCTGATCTAAGTCCATCAAGTTCATGTTCAAATTTTGTCTAACAGAAAAAGATTCTTGAAAAATCTCTATTATAAACTGATTTCATTAAAAAAAGAAAATGAAAAACATTTTCACTGATTTTCTTATATTAAAAAAAAAAAAAAAAAATACCAATATGAAATTTTTCAAAATGTTTATAAATCATTAACATGAAAATTAATTTTTAAATGCCAACAATTATATTAAAAATGAATATAGTTTATTATTTTCAAAATTGATTTATTAAAGTATGAGGTCAATATAATTTTGAATTCACTGCAACAATGTAAAAGGATTTTTTTTGCTAATTTCTATGTGCATATATCTGTATTAATGGAGTATTTTTTGTTGTTTTCAAGTGTAGTCTGAATTTTTTTTTTTTTTGCAACCAAGAACATCAGAACATACTTGTAAGTTTCTGTACTTATTTGTATTATTTTGTACAAATTTGCAACAAAAATAATATTTACACTATTTACATTGTTCAGACTGTTGTCCTCGTCTTTGTCACATTCACATTTTAGTCATTATACACTCCGGCCTTCTTCAGCTGATATTTGTTTGAATTTCAAACCAAACTCAAAATAGTCAATCTATATGTTGGTGTTGGTTCAATGATGTTTGTGCAGATGTTCTTCCCATGTTTATTTCCTGAAAGGGACTGATATACAACCTTCACATTCCTGGGACACACAGTAAAGTCATTAAGAGTCTGTTCCATTTCCATCACCCACCACTTCCAAATATTGTGACAGGGACTGGTAATGGTTAAGTTTTTTTCCCCACAGTTTGTTGCTGTCCTGACATTCATGGATGAGAATTGGAATTCCATTGCAAAAGCCATCAGCTTTACTTTGTACACCAATGCACAAGAGAACTATGTGCACATGATAGATGTTTTTGAAAATGACATAGCTATTTTGAAGAATGCAGTCTGTGTTAGTTGATTTGTTGCACATTAAGACTTGGTGGGAAAAATTGGATTTTCTTCGAATAAGGCTGTCTTCTGCAGCTTTTATTTCCACTAGAGTCCAACTAATTCTTTTGTTGGGTTTAGACAGGACAACATCATAGCTAACCTGACCAATATGGAGCGCACTTGATAAGTTGATATGACTATTTGTAGCAGTAAGCAATGAATGATGAGGATTCCATCAAATTGCATAAAGGTGCCAATTACAAGAAAGAAGAGACTTGCTCACAAGTAAATCAGTAGATTCACAGCATAAATTTGAACTGATCTTGAAAGTAATGGCTGGCTTGATGATAAAATTGTTAAATTTTTTTTTTTTTTTTTTTTAAACCCTGAGCTTATATTACAACTATTGTTGTTTTTCTCTAGCTCTCTGTATCATTGGTTCCCATATTGTATTCATTTCTATGCTTGGGCAGCTTAGGAGATTTTTGTAGCCTAGCATATGAGCTAATTCCTTAAGTTTTTGTATTTTCCAGTGATGTTTTGCCTATTATTGCAACTTCATCCCTTTTCTCTCCATATGTGGTCAGTCATGCCTGATTTTTCTATTTACCCTCATGTTATGGTCTTTTGGTATTACTGCATTAATGAGGAAGCACGTTTCTTGTTTATATTTCTTCCTACACTTAATCATGTTCTCCTCTATGGAGATGGGGGCTCTTACTTGGAAGAGATGTCTGCATAGTTTTGAATCACTTCTGAAGATTGTTCTGATGTTATATGAGCCACAGATCTTTTGGATCTGTTCCAATAAGTCTTTCACATAGAAAACTGCCTACCCTAATTGTTATCTTGTACCCAGGGATGTGTTTAGGTTATATCAGCCCATTTCGGGGAATAAACATGGGAAGAATGTTTACATAAACATCATCACACCAATTTTGAGAAATGCCAACTTAGAGATTGAATATTTTCAGTTTGAAATTCAAACAAATATCTGAAGAAGGTTAGAACAGACAACAGCCAAAATGTGAATATGGCAATAAAAATGAGGACAACAGTCCAAACAATGTAAATAATGTAAAGAGTTACAATAACTCATCTCAGAAATATAGACAGATGAGAAAAGTAATAGCCTAATAAAAAAGTAAATAGTTCATAATTATATGCATTAAAATATTTGAAACCTAAATTAAAATTATGCATTTGAAATAAGCAGAAACAGAATATTAAGAATGTATGTTTTGTATTGAAAATTCTTATAAAATAAAAAAATTTAAGTACTTTTGTAGAACATATAAGATATTAGTCTTGGTGAATTAAGAAAAAAAGAGTTGATCAGTACTGTTTATAACTGAAAATTAATAGCACAATTGTTTAGCTAATCTGCCAATACATCTTTAATAACATTTTTTACATGTATGTTTTCAAATTACTTGTAATTTTTTTTTATATCCCATTAATAGGTTTTAACAAAAAGATAAGATTTGTAGGTATAAACAAATATGCACTTACTATTAACTTTATTTATATAACCTTGAATTTCAGCTTGGGTTAATAATTCATCATAAACATCAGCTTCATATGTACTGTTTGGATCAATACTCTGAAATGAAAAATTAGCATTATATAAATAAATTTGCTATAATAAATAGTACCCATATTTAACAGCATAGTTTTCACAGCACAAGTTTATATACTTGATCCACTGCACTTATAAATGTAAGCAGCCATTAATGTAGATCAAAGTGAAACAAGATATATACCTGATCATGTGTGTATGTTAAAACTCTTGAGGATTGTAAAATAGAATGAAAACAAATACTACTTGATTTTAATTAACTTGTACTTCAATAATAAGTGTCACTTATTTTGCCAGCTGCGTAGGGCATGGCAAAACAATCTATTTCATATAACTGAAAAACTAACTACAAGAATACAGCAAATATTAAATTTCATATAATAAATACATTTTTTTCTTTAAAATTTGGGTTCCACACAAAATTTAATAAAACATAAATAGAACAGCTTTATCAATATCTAAACTTTTTTTTTTTTTATTATACATGTGGTAGACATCTGTAGAAACAGTTCATCTGTTATGTATTATACTGCTACAAATTCTTATCCACATGTGAAAACAAATGAATTTTTTAAACCACACTTGTTAGATTTAATGTAAGAGTTGAAAATCAATTGTAATGAAATTACACTAATTACAGTACATAAGTCACTTTGTCAAAAAAAGTTCAAAATAATTATTTGTATATAGAATATAACGTTTTAAAATCTCATATAAGCAACATTTAACTGCAACAAGATATTACATGCTTTTCCTAACAGTTTTCATGAAAACTTTTTCTAAGACTGACAAACTTTAGAACTCAATAATTTTTCAGTATGTTGTATTATAAATCTCAAAAATATTGTTTTTAGCTTTTGTCACCACTAGCCTCCAGGCATGATAGGTTAACATCCACATAACACATCTGTTATTAGAAGAGTTAATTATTTAGTGATGAGCAAACTTCCCAACTATGTAGTGAACTCTTCTGGTGACAAATTAGCTGGTGATGTGGCAATCATTATTCAAAAGGTGAATGTTATTCATTAAGGAAATATTGAACACAAAGTGGCCAGCAACAGAATCTTTAATGTACAATGTAATTAGAAAATTACTTAAATATTGCCATTATTTTTGACAGCATCAATAAACTAATTTGAATAAAAATTCTAAAGCAATATTTAATATGATTTTAATAAAGGAGAGAAAAATTACTTATGACTATTTAGAATAATATCTGAGTAGCTATTTACTATTATTCAAAATTGTTCTCACCTTGTTCCGAGCATTTTCAGCTTTTATTTGTTTAGCCTCTGACAATACAATTTGGTAAGAGTCTGAAAATTCTTCTACACAATTGACCAACATAGCAGCTGGATTCTGGAGAGCTTTTGTTGTTTCTAGAGCATCTTCATGTTCAATAGCATCATTTATAGCAATTATAGCTGCATGTACTAAAAAAATAGAAATAAAAATTTAATCAAAAAATCATAGTAAATGGGTGACAATGAGGAGTATTTCTAAACTATTTGAAGTGAGGAGTTAAAAATATCGCAATATTTACTTATTCAGACTTGCAAAATAAGTAATCTTGAGCATATTAAGATGGCCAAATACAGTTTCCAGAATTTCTAAGACAAAACTTAACATGTGAATTATAAAGTAATTCTTTGTTAGAAGGATTAGTAAGAGTAGGTTTGCACCAATTCATAGATTTCATATATCTTAACACTAATTCAAGCAGAATTATGCACCGAGTCATTCATCTAAAGTTGCCCAAAATCGGTTTTAGGATTATTCTGGAAACTTGACAAATGATGTTAGCCACCACATTCACCTGATGAGTTCAATCAAGCTTTTATTGAACATCATAGTGAAATATCTTCACAGGCAAGATCCTACAAATATCAGGGAATTGTTGACAGTTATAGAGACAGTATGGCTCCTCAACATCTTTCCAGAGGCCTTCAGACTATTTTTAGAATCAACGCCATATTGAGTTGCTACATTACACCAAGTAAGAATAGAATTAAACATGATCCCATGCATCTATCCCATTATTTTTGTTATGTCAATGTACAGCTTTGAATAAAAAAATTAATAAATACATCAAGGCCATTAATACACTGAATACAATTCAAAGAAATCTTTTAGGGAGGCACTAACAGAGTTAAGATAAAAAAATATATATATATATATATATATATATATGTGTGTGTGTGAACACTTACATGCAGCATCATCAACAGACAACTGTAAAAAAAAAAAAAAAAAAAAAGCAGTCATGACTAAAATGACTATTGAAAGAGTATTTGTAAAAATATTTGTTCTAATTTGATATATAGAGACATAAAATGCTAAAATTTCAATGATCAAAAAGTAATGAAATCCTCAAAATATTTTTGTAAATAGACAAATGTATGGAGTAGATGGACACTACAATGAAAATTTTTAAAATAAGAAAAATTTGTCAAAAATACAATAAACAATTTGTTATTTTCTGTTAATGATATATACTCTGCAAATAATTACCAATTTATTGCAATAACAAATTGTGCAAAAAAAAGAAAAAAAAAAAAAAAAAGAAAGCATAATCTTAATTACTCACTTCACTGGCCAAAATTCCACCAATCTTTCCAAAAGAGGGCATCTGAATACCATATTTTTCCAATTCTATCCTCATATTGCTGATCTCCTCCTCTATAAATAAAAATCATTTTTGTTTTATCTAAATAATCTTTTGAGAGAAATTAAATGAAATTCACCAAAGAATGCTGAAAAGAGCTTCTGAAATCAAGATCTGAAGCTATCCTAGCTAGCAAATATGTACATCAAATTTGAGAATTTCAGGTCTTATATTGCAGAATATCTCCTTTTACCATTCTTCAAAAACATCTTAAAAGAACTGCCTCCTTCATTTCTGAATGGAATGGAAAGTTTTATCTCACAGAATAAATACCAACAGAAACCAAATTTTTAATTCATGTCGGAATGTGCTGCAGCTATAGCACACCATAAGCACTACTACTACTATCTACCACAGAGAACATTTTAGTAGGACCCTTGATATATTCAGAAATACCAGTGATCATTGCAAAAATTCTAGAAAATGCAATGAGAAGCTATGTGCTGTTAGTCCAAGCCAAGTTTGAAAACAAAATACATGGTTCCTGTGAGATCAATGCAGGCATTCTCCTAGGGTCTTTTCTCTGTCCTACTCTCTTTTTACTTTATATTAATGACCTGCCTAAGAACATATTCAGATCTTTAGCAAATATCTATGTAGATGATACAGCACTGCATGGGTACACCTCCCAAAATTTAGATGACCAGAGTCTGGTAGCTGATCTCTCCTCTGACCTATGTGCGAGAAAACTTCTTGCGACACAAAAACGAACGCCTTCTCTTCCGAACGAACACTTTACGACAGTAAACGAGCAAAACGGCATCCAAGACTGCTGCTCAGTGGTACGGTCTCAAGCACTTCCTCAGTGGTGCTCTCTTCAGACGTCTCACTGAGCTCATCCCGCATAGGTTCATCAGGCGCGCTACTCTGAGGTGTGCTCTTCCTGTGATTTTATATATACCATCGGGGCTTCATCATCAGAAGAAGAACTAACGTGGTTGCTGACGGAATAATCCTTCCCGCACACTTGACACACATCTTTTATGTGGCGCGGTATTCTAACAGAGAATGAGTGTGGACTATTGTGTCACCGTACCCTTCCATGCAGATTTTTCACCCAGACAGTCTCTCCTACCGTATAAGGATTGGCAATGATGTCGCCACGCACTAAAGCTGCGCCGATACCCTTAATGCGGACCCTGTAGGTGTAGGTTGCATTCGCCGGTGCAGTTGAAGCTGTTTTATTGTCCTTTGGGATAACGTTGTGCCAATATACAGCTTCTAAAACTGAACACAGTGTTCTCGTCGTGATGCGCTTTATTGTACGATGGGATCTCTCAACTATCCCATTCCCCGATGGTACGTGGGCACAGCAAAATCATATTTGCACATTCCACATCTTTGCAAAAGTGGCAAACCTCTCTCCACAAAACGCTGCGCCATTATCCATAAGCAGCTCAATCGGCAGCCCTCTTTCACAAAACACTACTTCCAGCTCCTTGATGATGCTAGCAGAGTCTTGGCGGTGCAAGGGCTTCCAAATGGCAAAACGATTGGGGCCGCAGTCTATCAGCGTCAGGTATAGTTGATGTCTGAAATGGGTTACATCCATCGCAACCCTGTGCCAATTTTCTGCGACATCAAGCCTGCCCGGTTTCCAACGCACTGGGGCCGGGTCGATTGACTGGCATTGCTTGCATCCACTAACCACCACTCGCAACTCAGCTTTTGTTACTCTTGGGTCAATCAACTTCACACCAGGATGTCCGCTGGATTGATGAATGGCTCATACTTGAGCAACATCTCGCTCTTCACCCACAGCGCACATAGGTTCTCTGGGTTCCGTTATTTTGCACATTTCATTCAACCATCACTGCGGTACTCTAGTAAGTTGGTCGGCTCGATTGTTGCACGACTTGACAAGCTCTACATCAATGTCCAGCTTGTATTCTAAGGCCAACTCTTGGAGTGTGGCTAGCTGATGTCTGATTAGCATCTCGGAGGCTGCCTTGGTGCGCACTCTCATCCGTCCGGACAGAGTGTCAGCTACTCAGCGATGCACACATGCTGAGTCTCTCCGTAAATGAATGGTTTTAGCCTTCCATTATCATTCTAGCTTTTATACAACCACTACTCACCCATAATGTATTGGCACTTCCCTAGAAAATTGTTATTTCCACCTTCCTAGCTTTTCCACTTCTGTTGTTGGTAAGTTTTCACTTTTTGTTTTCTTTCTCTCATCTCTTTACCACACCGAACCTTGATCTAAACAAGATCATCTTCATACCACATAGTCATGTGTCCAGCAAGGTGATTGCGCCTTTCTTCGTGACCTACATACTGGATCATCTGTATCATTATCATCTTGCCTTGCTGTACTATCATCGTTACCAAATGAGTCATTCACTTGTACATCCAGGATGTGTCGAAGGGTTCCATCTACAGAAACATTCTGTGACTGTAATCCAGTCACCATTGTGTGGTACAGCTTTATCTATACCTCCTCTCCGACTTGAATTGAACCTGGTTGCCTTGCTGCCGCTTCATTTTCAGGGATGACCAATGGATGTCTCCACTTGTACTGAAATATTGCACACTGCAGTACAGAAACCTTCTCATGGCCTACCTGAGGGGACATGTTATACCAGTAGACTGCCTCAATTGGTGATATTTGACCCCTCTCAGCTATTGCTTTTACAGTCCCGTGGTGCCTCTCTACAATGCCATTTCAACTATGTATGCAGCCCTGTAACATGCTTGCACATTCCATCTATCCAGTACTGACTTGAACGTTGTGTCATTATCCATTAGGACTTCTTCCACTGAGCCTTTCTCTAGGAAACATAATTTAGTATAGATGCAACCGCTGTTCCAGTTTCTCCCTTAACTCCCACCATATGGCTATGCAGCAGAGCCCGCAATTGACCATCGATAGATATGACCCATTTTGGTAATGTGTGATGTCAATCGCTAGTCTTGCTAAATTGTTAGAGACATGAACTTCACTGGCCTCATGCATATCTGGCATGCTTGCACTATTCTACACACAACTCCCCTAGAGATAGTTGGGTCTACCTTCCTGGCCAAATACAGCATCCTCTCAACACCCATATTGTGTATCTCGTGCAATTTCTTTATGCCTCCATCTTCAACAGTGCATATGACATATTCTTTGGTTGCATCATGGGGCATTTTCAGCCAAGCTTTCCTCACCCTTGTGAACACATCAGACTTATTAGCCTGCGAGGATACAAGGCCGACTAACCTGCAGGTCAAACTCTTTAATGACATCCTCCAAAATTCTCAACACTTTATGAGCATCTCTGCTGGTCCCTTAGTTTGTATTCTGCTCTTCTTCGTAATAATAGACTCAACCCATGGCAACACTCTTGCCGAATCCGTCTTCACCTGTATGTTCTTCAGCTCCCACTGTAGTGTCATGTTGATGCATTTCTTTACTGCTTCCAATTTTGCTAGATTTATGTTAGCATCTGTTTTTTTCCTCAACCAAGCAGTGTCCTCAGCTACAGGAATCACTAAGCTTGAATAACTTTAAAAAAGGTTGGAAAAATAAATGTTGAGGAATTAAAAAAAAAAAAAAAAAAAAAAGCAAGCTTATTACTGCGGTGAACAATAAAAAAAATTGAAACTGGGAACGGCTATAAACGGCAATGAAAGCAATGCCTTAAAACTGTAATAGTAGGCTTTATGCAACGGAAAAGGTAACCTCACTTGAGAGAGATTGAATGCTTGACCAAGAGAAAGGGAATGTGTAAGCAGGGCTGGATGGACAGAAGTAGAAGCAGAATTAAGCAGTTGCAAAGAGCTTAGGACTTCATAGGCAATCAGTATGGCATGGTGACATTTCATTGGGCATATAAACGGGCTTTGTGCAGCCAACAGGCAACATTAACAGGTGTCATGTTCTGCAGGTTATGCACATGCATCAATGCATGTTGCAGGGCCACACATACACGCGTTGTGATGTGAATCATGCCCACAGAACATGAGCTAAGATTGGACAGTTATGTGTAAAAAAAAGTAATATTAGGAAATGTATTAGGTGAATGAAACAGAGAACATGAACAAACAAAACTTGGTAAATGAACAGTTTTTTTCAATTTTTCCCCTTTATGGTTGTAATTTTTTTCTAGTCAATTTGGACTCAAAACTGGCACTGAAGAATTATCAAACAAAAAATTTCATCAAAATCAGATGAAAACTGGAAACACAAACAACATTCGATAACACACACACACATTTTGAGAATTATAGATATAGATACCAAATTTTATGCTGAGCATTAATGGGTTAAAGACAAAAAAAAAAAAAAAAAAATTGAAATCAAGAAGAAGAAAAAAAAAGAAAAGAAAAAAAAAAAAGAAAAGGTATTTTACCAAATTAATTATAACATTAACCCAAGCATCAAATTTATTATCTGATGTGAGAGTTAGTACCTTTTTGAGATAGCAATATTGCAATAGCCTCTCAATAGTGAAGATTGTCCATGCATGGTGAAGAACTATATCCTTTTCAAGATAGCACTGTTAATATTACAAACAATAGACTAAGCACTGCAGATCTAGGTGTCTGGCCTCGATAAAAAAAAACTTATATACCTTGTGGGTATGCAGTAGGTTCAATTGACATGCATCAAGACTGATGATCACTGTGTGTGTGTGTGTGTGTGTGTGTGTGTGTGTGTGTGTGTGTGTGTGTATGCACACAGATGATTTTTTTTTTTTTTTTTTTTTTTTGACAATAGACAGGCACCCATGCTCTAACAAGCTGAGAACTAAATGATTTGTAACCCCTGATCTTATTAACAGAAAGATTATTTGATATTAAATTTTGCATAATTATTATTTGATATGCTCACAATACTCTCACAACTGAACCCCAACTTACCTGATGTCTGCTGATAGTCCCTTTTGTGTCAAATGCACAAGAAGAAATAAATAATTCTACTCATAAGTTTTAAACCCAACTTACAAATATATTACATTTGCTGCATATTGATAAGGATGTATTTGGTAATAATAATAGTAGTATTAGACTAAATAATGAACATGGTAGCTGAAAAGGAAAAATATTGGTTATTAGAAAATAATGTTAGAACCAGAAAAATAGAACAATTCAATTTTTTAATAAAAGATATTTTCTACTGTGAAGAATCATAAGTTCATTCACTTTAAGCTTTTGCAGAATTAGTCTTCTGGTTAAAACCTAGAATACAACTTTTTATACGGATAACTACTGTTAGTACCAAAATAAGCTGTATAATGCTTAAGCTGTTTTAAAACAAATACTTGAAAATAAGAAATTGATGTAAAATAACACCACCAACATGTTTCCTTATGTTATATTAAGTTATATTACTTAATGAGAGACTACTATATATTTATACATAAAAAATATTTCAAACATTAGCGGAAATTACAGGTTTCTTAAGTTTGTGTCTTTCAGTTGTTCCCAAAATAGATCATCACATGAATAAAAATTATCCAGGTTAGCATTCATCCAATAAAAAAATAAAAATAGAATAGAAACCAAATTGTATTCATTTGCAAAAATTATTGTATAATGAAGTAAATCTTGAAAATGTTATATTGAAGTTTTTTTTGTTTTTTTTTTTAAGTTACAGCAATTTAAAAATAGTATTAATAAATTATAACAAACTATTTTATCTGGAAGGAAAATTATTTATTGTTCACCAGTTGATCATTATTGAATAAAAGAATCAATAATGAATAAATAATAAGACTTGATAATTTCATGACAGTAATTACAGCTATTTAAAATTGAATTTAGAATGGTAGGTAGAAAGAATAAACTTGTATTTATGTGTATTCATAAGTCCATTAAGAAAGTACTTTTTAGTGCATACCCATGAATTATATAATAGAAGAAAATCTTCACTGCATTACAAATTGTTTGTGAAAATTTGAAAGTTAATATAAGAATAACTAATCTTCTGTACATTAATGACATCTCCTTAAATTGCCTATCTCTACAAATTCATTAAAAATATTTTTCATAATCACCCACTTCCTCTGGGTATATGTGTCAGATGCCCAGAAATTGCTGTCGCTTTCTGTCAGCAATACGTCTCGTTGAAGCCTAGAAGAGCCGTGCCCTCCCACGTCCACTCACCTGGTTTTTAATGGTAGTGTTGTTCTCTTATGCAAATAAGTCTGCTGCATAAGAATGGCAGTAGGCGCACGTACGCACGACCAACTCTCAGAAAATGGTTCGACATGCGAGGCAGCGAATTCGCTTTGCTCCTGGTAAGTCACTGTCACTTCTATTACACTCCCCCCCTGATCTTATGATCACATAAGTGACAGTGAGGGGCTGGTTGTTTCACCCTTGCACTCCTTGTTACTGTACGGCACCAACCAACCATTGTCCATCCATGTTTGTAATTCATGCTCGTACTCCTCTCTCATCTCGCTGGATACTGGATATTCAGAAATCCGATTCTGAAGTTTCCCTGGTGCATGCCCAGGCTGCGACCCAAACTCCCTGTCGTTCATTGAATTTCGCACTGAAATCAGCTTTGCTGATACGAATCGCTGCACAGACGGACCGTGGTTTTTCAAACTCCACGCTTCCATGCTGCGTGATGCGAGCTCCACCAAGTGCCTTAATGGCGTCAATGCCAGGCAACAGGTCGAAATCCAGGGGCTTCCCTCGCATAACCAGCACATCGATTGTAGCAGTATTACCGGTTGCTGTGCAAATTCTGACAGTGCCCCTTCCACAGCAAGCCTGCGTATCTCCGGTTAATGTAGATACCGCCATACCCTGCTTCGACCAAAACCGACAAACTTGCGCTCAAGATTGACCGTGAGCACCCAGAGTCAAGGAGGGCCGAACATGGTGTGCCGTCAACACACACAGTAATGATGGGTAGCACCGAGTTTACTTGCTGTTTGGGGAGTGGACCGGCGCTGAAGTCTCGTCCCCGCCTCCGTTTCCCGGACAATTTTTGGCCAGATGACCAGTCTTGTTGCATCGATAGCAACGCGCATTAGTTGTCCTTCGCCTCTTCACGCAGTCCCTCGCGAAGTGATTGGGCCCATTACATTCATAGCATGTGACAAGTGGGCCCATGTCTGAGGAAGATCGAGGAGTCTGGAAGGGCTGCACCGCAGCGACAACTGGTTCCCTCTCTGCTGTCTCGTCCTTTATGATTGCCCGAGCTCGGGCCAATAGCTCCTCGAGAGGCATCATCCGCCCTGGCCGAGGACCGCAGGAGCCTTTTCACAGGATCAGGAAGCCCCCGCACGAACACGCATGCCATCGCACTGTCTGGCACTCCTCCAAAAAGGATGGACAGCTTCCGTAGATCGGCCAAATATACATCTACGGTCTCACCCGGACGCAATATACGTGCCTCAAATTGTTCGTATGCTGTGAATTTATCAGGGGCAAATGTTGTCATCAATGCTCCCTTGATTCGAGCCACGTTCGATTTCTCTTCCGTAGATAGTTGCTGGTAAACCGCGAATGCTCCCCTGGTTAAGCGAAGAGGGATGACATGATCAAGCCGCTTCACTCCCGATAGGTCGCACACCAATTCCAGCTTCTCGAGCCATTCAACCACAGATCCAGTCCCGTCAAACTCGGGAATAATTTTTAAATCGAACTGGCCGTCCATATTAGTCGAAATAGCTTGTCAGATGCCCAGAAATTGCTGTCGCTTTCTGTCAGCAATACATCTCGTCGAAGCCTAGAAGAGCCGTGCCCTCCCACGTCCACTCGCCTGGTTTTTAATGGTAGCGTTGTTCTCTTATGCAAATAAGTCTGCTGCATAAGAATGGCAGTAGGCGTACACACGCGCGACCGACTCTCAGAGAATGGTTCGACACGCGAGGCAGCGAATTCACTTTGCTCCTGGTAAGTCACTGTCACTTCTATTACAATATGTATAGTTTTTCCATAAGGTTTCATACATATCTTGATCAAGCGGTGCTGTTCATGTACTCACCAGTGTAAAGGACACTGTTTGAATGGCTATTCATTTGACCAAAAATATTAGGTTGGTGCAAAAATAATGTCGTTTTCTCACATATGTTAATATGTGAGAAAACAACATTATTTTTGCACCAACCTAATATATATTTTGCCTTTACTGTTGCCTTGTCAGACATTTTGCCATTCAATGGGCAATTGCTCTTATCCCTTCAATTACATCTTGGCTGTCCCCCACTTTCTTTCCTCATTATTTTTTTTAACTATCTTATTAGCATAACCATATTCAGTATGAAACAACAAGGTGCAAATTGATGCCATTTTATATTTTGTGCATGCACGTTGTTTGTTTTTTGATTTTGTTGACTGCACAGTATAGTAGGGTCAGTTGGGCACTGTGTGAGAAAAAGAGCACCATGACAATTCCAGAAGAGTTGCAGGAGATTACGAAGTCATCTGGAGGCTGTGGTTGAAGCAATTTGTTATTTTATTGAATAAATTTACTCTTTAGTATTTCAAGATATTTTTGCATAATTTTGGTAAATATACCTGTTAAAATGAGATGTCAGTGTTATTTTTATTTTTGTGTAATTTAGAGGACAATTTATCTATCGCACCCTGTATAACTTGATAGTGTTTCCATTGAAAATTCAATATAACTTGGACCTAGGTGAGATTGATTGATTGTTTTTTTATGGCATATAACAACTTTGTGGGTTATTGAAAGCTGAAACATATTTTTGACTCTAAGAATTTTTATTTTTCACAAGTGAATATTGCATTAACAATTTTTTTTTTTAGCTGGGAGGAGGAAATGGAGATCCAAGTAGGAAATGTTTTATTCAATAAGCTGAAAAACATTTTCCAATTATGGTTTTCAGTGCCTTATTTAATGTAGGCATATACCAAATTACCACTCCCTTATTCAAGTGGGGGCTTTGTTTCATGATACAACAAATTAACATCCCTCACTCTTAAGGGACATTGCAAACGTTTTTGTTTTTGAATGAATATTCCAACAATGACAAGATTTGTTAATAACTTATACTGTATTCCTTTAGGAATATGTTTAAATACACTCTCTGAAATGTTATTTATGAGATTAATGTTGGTCACTCTTCTCTTCAGCCAGTTTTAATAGTAAACAACTTGGCAGCAGAGTGAAGAAAAATATATAGTTATGAGCCATTTCATATCCAATTCCAATATATATAGCAGTAGATTTTTGTGCAACCTGGATAAACAGTGGTAAAGTTCCATAGCATAGCTTGGTTATTATATAACTGAAACCACCACCATCTTATTGATCCTGAAATTTGTGGCCCAACTAGCCAGAAAGCAAAAGTTAATTTGCAAACCAGTTGCTGTGCATTTTTTGATTTTAATTCAAGATATGTAAGATCTTAGATAGCTCTACATTTTATGAAGCATTGAGCATTTTACAGTACTCTTCCTTTTTAAGTTTTAGGGTATAAGAGATTTCCTTGTATAAGCCATAAAAAGAACAATTACATGGTGTGTGTGTGTGTGTGTATAAATAATCCCAAGAACTACTGACACTTGTAATAATCAGTATAATCAAATTTAAATTACCAAGTAATCAATCAGTTAAAGCCCACAGTTGTAAAATAAAATTTCATGTAACTTTGGAACATCTCAATAAGGAAGATGTAGTAAATCATTCCAATGATTAGCTGTTTCAAAGAGGGAATAATTTATGAATATTTCATATAAATAGAAGCTAAATTTTCATTTACCTTTTAAGAATACTAAGTGATGGTTGAATTTTGACAATTATCAGTGTAAAGTTGTTTTAGAAAATCCATTAAAATTTATCAGTTTGTTAAAAGAAAATGCAACCAATAGTTGACCTGTTCAAAGACGAATAAGAATAATGTGAAAACTGAAGATTATTACTAATATGAATAAAAGTAGAAGTCAACCCTTGAGGTAGTGAATAATATACCAAAAATGTAATTACTTTCAGAGAAAAAGAAATTTACACAGTTGTATATTTTACACATAATTTCAGCTAAGAAACAAAATCCTGAATGTTTACAATAAATCTATTAATCTAAAAGGAAAGAATTCATATCTAACTCAAATATTGAACACATTGGAGGGAAAAAAAAACATTTTATTAGCATTTAAAAGCTCAAACACAAAACAATACATACCAGTGAAATTTATTTTCCCATAAAGATCTTGTATTTGTGGTGCTAGTCCAAGTTTGAATAAATATAAGCTGAAATTAAAAAATACATAATAAAATTAACCTCAAAATAAGTTAAGCAACTGAAAATTATAAAATAAAAACAATTTTATATCTTTATAATTTATACACTTAGGTGTACCATAACTCATCTGATAAAATATTGGTTTATTTACTTTCAGAATGTAGGAGATCATGGCTCTCTACCTCCCTCTTTCCCATGCAGCTCTCAACAAGTTCTTTCCCTCTGCTTCCTCCCCCAGACCATGTTCTGTCATCCACTTGCTTAAGTCCACCAGGTATGTCACATTGTTTTCCCTTGTCTCTCTTTCCCTCTATTTGACCCATGATTATCAGATTCTCCAGGCTCTCCTCCTTCATGTGTCCCAGAAACTTCAGCTTCCTCTTTGTTTACTACTGATGTTATAATATATAACAGGTTTATATAAAAAAAAAAAAAAAAAAATTTCTGGTGTCCTAGATTGAAACCTTGCATCGTTCAGTTGAGAGTCAGACTTTGTTGAATGGTCATGTTTTGTCCACAAATGAATAACTTAAAGATATAGGTTGAACAATTGCACTTATGCTTTATAAATTTCAGAAATTTATATTTTAATGTGTTGGCATTATGAAAAAAAAAAAAAAAAAAAAAAATTCAGAAAGTTTATTTGACCCATGCTCCAGCCGATCAAGACAGCCAAAAAATAGTTTGGCAGATTTGTCAGGGTGATTTTAACCCAGATGGTCAACCACACTCCAGGTGACTTTTGACATTGAAGACACTGCTTGCCACCATGGAGAATAAACTGAGGATTTTCAATGGAAGAGCTTGCTAAGAGTTTGAAAATCAATAACTGCCTTTTGCCATTTGAAGAGACTTGAGTTTGTCATCAAGAACTTTCTCTTTGCTTTTAAGTTCTTTTTCAAGCTCAAGAATTTGTAATACAAGCAACATTCCTGAGTAAAATTTCAACATTTACAGTCATGTAAACACATGCAAAGCAAGGCATTTTCTGAACTGAATACGTCCATTAAATAAATTACAAATCCTACTGTCTTAGCTGAAAAAATCCTGTTCAGCTGTATTTTTTTTCAATTTTTATTTTGTGATGGTTTCAAACAAACTTTTGGTATAGCCAACATATCAAATACAGGTGTTATCATAAAGGATTTGCATGTGATAAGAGCATCAGCATTATATAGTCTGTGGATACTGATTGTTCTTTGACCAAAGTGGCAGTTATCCACTGTGACAAAATTGTATTGGTAGTTATATAGCTAATATATAAACTGGGTCTTTGTTCCACTAAAGATAGAAATTTTGTATATAATAGTGTTGGAAAATTTTTTATGGCAAGAATTTTTGGAGATTATAAATTTAATGCATTTTCTTGTAATAAATCACAAATATAATGTGCTTCTCTGAGTGAGTTGTATATACTGAATAAAATTAATGAATTTCATTTTCATGTTTTAACTTGCAGTAAAAGTTTTTTTTTATTGCTTGTGCTATCATTTTGTGTACATTCTTTTGTCATTTTTTAAACAATTTTCCTTTAAGTATGATTACTTAGCAGAATAGAAAAGCCATTATTTTTAAAAATAAGTCTTTTTGATATCACATAAACAAGGAAAATTAATATTGATGACACTAGCATTAAGAATCTCTTTCATCTACAAGGGTGAGCTGAAAAGTTCATAGGCTGCCTATGAAGGAGTGATGCATTAATTTAAAATCTTATTGACAGTGAAAAAAGACTTAAAAAATAGTGATTTCTCTTGAAAATGGACAAAATTTGGTATTGCAGTATTATCAAATACCTGCAGATAAAGGGTTTAGCTTCCAAGAACATTCATGCTGACATGGCTGCTACATTAGGGGATGATACTCCAGCTTTATCAACAGTGCAAAAGTGGGAAGCTGCATTTAAGAGGTTATAGAAGAGTCTTGAAGAATACCCAAAGTCTGAACATCCTGCGACTGCCATCACCAAGGAAAACATTGATAATGTTCACTATGTGGTGATGATGACAGGTGATTGATTATAAATCAAAATAACCAATGCTATTAAGATATCCCATGAGAGAGTCAAGAACATTCTGCACAATGAATTTGGCATGACAAAGGTTTCTGCTCAGTGGGTTCTGCATCTTCTGACACCTGAAGTGCACAGGTTGATCACCTCACCTGATCTGTTATTTGAGGCAGATACAGCTGGTTACCTTAAATATTTCCTAACCCAACTTTCAGCCAGAAACAAAGCGACAATCCATGCAGTGGAAACCTCTCATCTGCTTTATCTGCAGGGAAAGTGATGGCCACAGTATTTTGGGATGCAAAAGGTATTATTTTTTTTGACTATCTTCAAAAAGGGCCATACCATCAATGGAGTGTACTATGCCAAATTATTGAAGCAGTTACAAAAAGCTATCAAGACCAAACACCCAGGAAAACTGGTGAAAAGTGTCTTGTTTCATCAGGACAATGCTCTAGCACACAATGGCTTGTGTGTAGCTGGCTTTGAACTGGTTGATCCCCCTCCCTATTCTCCTGATTTGAGTATCATCTCTTCTCCAACATGATAAAACACTTAGCTGAGAACCAGTATCACATTAATGACGTATCTGCTGATGATTCTTTCTGACCAACAGGATGAAAAATTTTCTTTGATCAGTTAGATGTCAGTTTACCTGGAAAGAAACAATGCACTCAATAAGTGAAATTAATGCATGCAAAATTTCACAGCTCTAGCATCACTCCTTCATAGTCAGCCTATGAAATTTTCAGCCCACCCTCAGACTATACACTGGAGAGTGGATACAGCTGATCAAAATTGGTTGATTTTTGGCAAATATAGGGTCCCTTTTGCATGTGAGAAAATGTTTTATCCATTTTAAACCAGGCACCACCAAGCAATACTTCTGGTTTTAGAATAATTATACACAAAACATTGTCTTACCTAAGAGCATGTACACAATAAATTGCTCGTGGTACATTTTTTTTATCATATATATCTGTTGTTTCAGGATAAAAAATCTGCAATGAAAATATATTCAAATGTCAATGCCAAATATTGCTTATTAGAAAAAAATATTAAAATCTTATCAAGAATACAAGGATTTCAAACTTTTCAAAAAAATTCAAGCAGAATTATTATCTAAAATTTGTACATTAGCTCTTACATATGCAGTTAGTGATAAAGAACTGAATGTGATGGCTATGCTGACAGGACAAAGAATCAATAGCAAAATGTTAAAACCTGATGACAGCAAGAAGAAACTGAAAAAAGTGGTGAAAATTATTATCAGTAATATTGTTAAACTGTTTCAAAAAATTCAGGCTTTTTCAGTCTCTTGGGATCTGTGAAATGATTGGTCAGTACTTGGAAAAATTATTAGTGAATATAGCATGAGCAATATTGTTATATTCTGTGCTAATAGGAATATATACTTGACAAATACAGTGGATAAAATAAGTAAAGGTTTGTAAAAACCAGTACAATAAGAATAAAGGTAACAGTTATGCACAAGGTTGTTGCAAGTCAGTCCTCTAGTGAGTGCTACTATTGGAAGGTCGACAGTTCTCATGTCAGAGTTGTACTCAACAGATCCCAGCTAGAAATATTTACCAGCCTCCCCACAAGGATGTGGCACAAGGCCAAGTTTAATTTGAGGCAATCCGAGCATGTAGGCTTGGCCAAAAATTCCTCGCAACCCGCATAAACAGGTTTGGGTCCATCTACCTCCCTGGATGAGACTTTGCCCTTTGGCATAGCCTCGTCCAGGTTCCTCTCTGCTCGAAGGCAGAGAGTTCGACAACAGCCGAGAGCTGTGTAACAGATCCCAGCGAGACTGTTGTCCGTTGACTTACAGATATTTATAGGTAGTTACTACCTATAGTGTAGTCGCTCAGGGGGGTGACAGGTTATTCCATTCCATCAAATATTATATATATATATATATATATATATATTGGGTAATTGAAATATAAAATGGAAAAATTCCATGTGACATTTCATCTTTCAAAAGGACTTCTTCAGATTAAATGTTGAGATCATATACATATAGGGGGAGGGAATATCAAGAGAAATGCTGAAAATGCAGTGATGTTTAACTTTATATAACCAGTGCCCAATACATTTGATTTGCACAACCTAGCTGAATTCATTCAGCTTCCAACCACTTGTTTTAAATATTTATCCACTCAACATAAATGTAAAACAACACTACTTTGTCATCATGATTTTTTGAGAAATCGGAAATGATACCCATAAACACTAAAGCTATGGTTTTTCTCCGTATAGAAACAATTTATCTAGCACATATACTGACTCACTGCTTTAAAATTAACTCATGCTGCTAGATTCACATATCCATCACAATAAATAAATAAAATTATAAAATATTCATTGATCCATCAGTCACTATTTGGTTGGGGCCCTCGCACTAGACTGATATAGAAACCCTGAACATGCTTATATAAGTTATGGAACCACATGTAGATGTTTACTGACAAAGAAAAAATAGTTCCATGATTCATTCTGTCAAAAATATGTTGGAAAATATAACTTATAGAAATGAAATACATTCTTTGAGAGAATTTCCTTTAATAGTGGTTTCATATAACATTAAAAGGCATTCTTAAGTGTTATTTATAAATAACAAAGTGCATGAATCTAATACCCAAAACATTTGCACTATTTTGCATTGCACAGCAATATAGTTAGTAGCCAAATTTATGGTTTATAATTTTAATTGTTGTAAACCATGAACATGAGTAAAAGAAAGAGTTATGAAACAGGTTTTAAAATAAATAAACACTTTTTTTCTAAATGTACCGTAACATTTTCTTCTGTAGTTTTTTTTTTTTTTTTTTTGGTCAAATTGACTCGATATAAAAAATATGCAGTAAATATAAAAATACCGGTACAACAGTTACTTCCTTTTGTTTACATCATGATTGACGAAATGTATTTTAACTGCAAAAGTTTATTAATAATTGTAAGTTTTGAAATAAAAGATAGAAATCTGATAATTCTTATATTAAAAAAGGGCCGTGTAATTCCCCAGATTATAGTGCAACCTATCTGCAAGTTAACAGTAAATCACCAATTATTAAGCCATAAAGTAGGGGTGCAAACTATCTAGTGGAGCGACCAATCTGCAAGTATATACAGTACCTATTCTAATTTCTATGCCAACACCGGTTACCTGATTCATCAATCCCCCATGTACACTTTAGCAACAAACCAATTGTCTGCTAAGCTACCTATTGCCTCATATTCTGCTACACGTGGATTTACAATAGCATCTTTAAAGAAAAAATAACTTAACACATTATTTTTTCCCAAAATATACTTAGAGTACTTTCTCATATTTTTTAAAGATTGTTTTTGCAGCATCTAAACAATTTGTATTCCTAATGTGAATAAACAATACATTGCCAAGATGGATAAATCTAGTGAAGATTGTGCATCAGTGATGCCCTCATCCTGAAAATAAATCTGCTGTGCTCCTAAAAGAAAAAAAAAGAAAAAAAATAAAGACAACAAATGACCTTACTATCTAACATTTGTGCTAAAGCCAAGGTAGAACAGTAGAACAATTTCCTGATGATTTTTATGCAAAAGATAATGTATTGTTTTGCAAATTGTCTAACAGAGTGTTGACATTTTTTATCATTTGGCAAGGCTTCCAAAAAGACATTTAAAACTTTTGTGAGGGTTGAAAAGATACAGGATAATCTTATCCTTGTTTTTTTGAAAATGTACACTTCAACATCTCTTACATGAAATTGACAATATTAGGTTATTTATACAAAAACATGGCAATTAAAATAGTGCTGTGACAAGTGTAATGTTCAAGTTTTTGACAATTTCAACAGTATTGATACCTCAAGTTGCGATCAGTTTTATGTTTAACTTGAATAAAATTAACTGGTTCATTAACTGTTTGTTACAATGATTCAATTATCATTAAGTTTTGTAAAATCTTATAATTCATTAATCAGATACTCATTGAGATTAAATTTATTGTTGATTCTTTAAATTTATGATTTTTTTGTTTTTCAATATCGTGAATCAATAATTATGCATCAATTGTATCCAAATCCTTTCATTTAAAAAGAAAAATTATTTTACAGATGCACAATCTAAATATTTGTTTTTAAAGGAAAAATCCTTTATTAAAATTCTATCTCAAAGATAATTATATACTGCAACATTCTGTCCATATTTCTGAGATGAGATATTGTAATTTACACTATATTATATCTTTAATGTCATTCATGATGTGTCAGCCTTCTTCGACAGTTCGAACAATGTAAATAGTGTAAATAACTGCAACATTCCCTTGTCTTATCTAGTTATGTTAATTTTTTAAAAATTTTATATGTAATTTGTTTCTTGATTTAAAATTTATTTTAATTTTTATTGAAGATATCCATTTCTTTATATATAAAAACTTAAATTAGTACAAATTTTGTACTTAAAATTTTCTTCTTCAGTAATTTTCATGCATTGCACAATATTTTCTCATTTCATTATGTCCTTTGTATTACAATGGCCTCAAGCTTCATGCCTTTTTTAAAATTTTGTGATAGAAATTTCACTGAAATTCTACTATTTAAGAAATACAAACATCTCTTTTTATGTTAAAATGTCTGGATGTTACTAAATATGGCAAAGTTTCTCAAAAATTTTATATTAATCACATTTTCAGAGGCAGTTTGCATGAAAAGATGGGAAAAATAAAGAGTAATATAACTGTGCTTTTTGATATTCCTGACCTTTGAAGAAATACTCACTCACACACTGCCCATTTTAAAAACTATATTCCTTGTCCTACTTCCATCTGAAAGTTCTATGAAGTGGTTATTTCCAAATTCTGCAATCCACTTAACATTCTGTTAATATTACAATTTGTATTAACTCCAAGCAAAAGCAAGAGTTATTGGAATGGTCTAAATTTTTAATAAATCTTTGTTTTGACAGATTTTTGGGCAGACTCAAAATAAGAGTGTGGTGTTGTATGGTTTCCCAAGCATGGAATAGTCTGTTGTGCCACTATTAAAATAGAAGAACCCCATTTCTGTGCCAAATTTGACTCGAACCAGAAAATATGGGACGCGTCATGGAAGTGGTCTGATGGTCGATCACCGGAGAGTTTGCGAAATCAGATGCCTGAGTACCCAATACCAAAAGGAGTCAAGGATGAATACGACTGTGAGCTGCAGAGCTGGCTGGATAACCTTATCCTGAAAAGGTTTAATTCCATTGATGGTGGTGGTGTAGAAAAACAAAAATAAAGTGCGGCCAGTATTAGACTATAAAGAGCTGAATGAGTGTCTCGATGCACACACAGCCAATGCTAACATGTGCACACAGAAACTGAGGGAGTGGCATAAAAAGGGCTGGATGTCGCTATCCTTGACCTGCGGCTGTCCTATCTACAGGTACATATTCATAAGTCACTTTGGCCCTTTCAAACTGTAATCTTAAAGAGGCGAAGATATTGCTTGACCCGAATGGGTTTCGGGTTGAATGTTGCACCAGCCATAATGAAGGCCATTGTGGATGCTACGTTGTTGAAAGACGAGTCAGTTCGACAGGCAACCTAATCATATATTGATGATATTTATGTTGACGAGAGCATGATTTCAGCAGCTTGCATGAAAGAGCACTTCGCTGCATTTGGTTTGACCTGCAAGGATCTGGAGCGGTTATGGGATGGCACACGTGTACTGAATTTGCATCTTCTCATGGTGTGGAGAACTGGTGCGTCACGTTCCTATGTGTGGGTGGCTTCGTGTTGCTGCATCATTTATAAAATGCAGGACAGTATCGATCACGTCTGATTGGGATGACAAAGTGACTGATGCTCCCCTTAAGAAAATGATTGAAGACATAGCGGAAAGAATACGCCAGAATGACCCTGCACACGGTAAGTGGTGCACAAGCGGACACACTTATGAGGTATGGGTCAATGCAAGTTCTCTTGCCACAGGGGTTTTGTTGGAGGTTGACAGAAGCATTGTAGAAGACACAAGTGCGAAGGATGCCCAACATATCAATTTATCAGAACTGGACCCTATTCTGAAGGGCATCAATTTAGCAATACAGTGGGGCACAACGGAACTACACCCCTTTACGGACCCCGCGTGTGTGCACCGGTGAGTGTCAAACATGCTCACTGACAAAGCCAGAATACGAACTAAGGCGGCAAGTGAGATGCTGATCTGGAGGCGTTTGAGTACTCTTTAAAAGCTGATTCATGAGTATAACTTCTTGATTACGATAAGTTTAGTAACATTGAGTGAGAATCGAGCGGATAAGTTCACCCGAGTACGGCAACGATGGTATGATGTGATCAAGAAGGAAATCGAACCAACACGCCCGATATGCGCTTCCGTGATGAATGAAACTTCTCCTGATCAGATACGTGCCATACATTGCCAGAGTGGACATCCTGGCCTCAGGCAAACACTGTATTTTGTGAGACGAACTCACCCTAAAACATCCAGGGCGGCCGTCAGGGCAATGGTTAGAAAATGTAAGGAATGCCAGTCAATTGACCCAGCCTCAAGTCGTTGGTCACATGGCAACCTAAGCGTGACTGGAATCTGGACCCGCTTAGGAATGGATATTACGCATTACGGTGGACAACACTACCTTACGTTAATTGATTGCAGCCCCAGTCGATTTGCAATATGACGACACCTGCTTCAACAAGACTCAAGAAGCGTCATCTGACAGATGGAAAGTATTTTTTTGAATGAGGCTGACCATCAGAAATCCTAATCGACAATGACACTGCATTTCGCAATAAGTTCTTTAAAGATTTCCTGGATGACTGGGGAGTCCAACTTTGTTTTCGTTGTGTCTATGTTCAATATTGGAGTTAGTATACTGCCATAATATCACGCCGAAAGATGATATATTGTCGACTGATGTGCCTGCCAATATGATTCGCTGTTCCCAACTGAAAGTGAAGAGAATTGCTACATTACCACCTGATCTTTATAAGTATCACAATATATACAGAGTTGGGAACAGAGTATGGGTGAAAGCTTCCCATGGCCGGTGTACCTCCAGGTATCAAGTAGGTTATGTGACAGACATTGTAAGTCCACAAACAATAATAGTTGATGGGATGCCACAGCATGTAAAAGATCTTCGTCTTTTTGTTGATTCTGATACATCGCCGAGCAATTCCGATGATGGTTCATCATCTGACAGTGATCAGATAATTGAGATCTGTGAATGCAATGCTTCCACAGATGCAGAGATTCCGGAAACTTGAGATACATCTGATGACTCCTCAGGAGTCGACTCTCTGACACGCGTAAGGGAGATAGTTCCATTATGACGAAGCACCAGGATAAAGAGAGCTGCTCCAAGCTGTTCAAATTGTGATAACGAGATCAGGGGGGAGTATAGCAAAGAAAACGGCAACTTACCCCGTCAAACCAAGCGACAGCGCGTCACATGTATCCTACGATGGGGCACGTGTTCTGCATGACATATTGAAGTCCGTTGCAGGAGTTTCTATAAAAGTATTTTGACATGAAATGTCGACGAATGAAAAAAATGCTCAGCTGATATAAGCAGTTGGTTTTCTCAAATTGAGAGGGAAAAATTGATGTATTTTGGCTACTGTATTCGTCAGAGAGTGAGTTATTTTTCTCACTGGTTATGTGCATTGGGATTTGTGAGATAGTACTTGTGAATCGAATTTTTGACATTTCTTTCTGTCCCCGATATTCAAGTCTGAACTTAGTGATTTGTTCTGTTGTGGAATCAATCTGCAACAAACATTTCCTTTGCTTTCAGAACGCTTACAATAACTGATGATATTTCCTGCAGTTGTTTTTCTCAATGAAGTTCTGTAAATAATATTTGCAGTTTTCTTTTTAAGATATAATGTTCACTTAGTATATGTAATGCCTAGCTTCCATTATCTTTGGCTCTTATTAGCAAAAAACTTCAGCCATCCAGACACTGGATGAGTTCTGCAAACATTCACATTTTTCTCCTAATAATCTCCTTCTGGGAATCCTTGTACTTGAATTATTATATTACAGAGATTTAGTAATTTCATGTATTTAAGAAATTTTATTTCCTACAGTTCATAATCAGTTTATCTTTTTAGTTAATAACAGTTTATGAAACAGACAACCAAAATTGTTACTTGAAAGTTTAGCCAGAATCACATGTTTGAAACTTAATTTTATTTGCTGTGTTTTTATTGTTTTTAGCCCAAAGATGGATCCTTAAACAAGCTCATGTCTACAAATTTTTCATATGTTAATAAGCATTTCAGCTACTTTTTTTTTAAGCAATAAAAAACATGGTAAATTGTTTAATCTTTTTTACTCTAAGGCACTGATACTCATAACTAAGTTCATTTAAAAAAAGTATTTAGTTGTAATGATGTCTTAATAGACTATCTAATTGCAAATAGTATTTAATAATAGTTTTTTCTTTATTTCGTGGACCTCCAATCCAATGCACTTATTTGTTAGTTGAAGAGACTAACACAAAACATGAATTGGTATTGATGAGCTAGCATGGGTTGTAATGTCATTAAATATACCAATCTAGAAAAATGTGAAAACTTAATTCAATATCAAGTAAAGAAATACTTGCATAACCAAATTTGTTCATTTTAAGGATTAGCAGAAATGTCTTACCGAGGGCAATCCAATTTCCTCCATTGCAGTCAACCAATGATTGATATTATCAGTGTGTCTAAAATGGAGTCCAGTAGCCTAAAAGTACAAAATTTTCCAATTTATTAATTGGAATTTAAAAGTAATTTATACATTTCTCATAAAATATGTATAGGACTAAACCAGGGATTAAACTGTACATATTTTTAAAATGCATGCAGTTTTTCTCCAAATTAATTCAGTAAACTTTAAAATCTATTATGATTTAAAGGATCAGATTTTATCAAAAGATGTAGCTACTATATATATAACAATAAAAAAAGAATCTAGTAAGATCATAAAAGTAAAATTAAGAATTTGCACTATATATATATTTAAAAAATGGGTAGAAAAAACTAGAAATATTTTCAAATTTCATTTATATGTCAGAAATTGCATCAATTTAAGAAAAAAAAAATAGAAGTCATGAAAACTAAAAAAAAACTTTTGTAATTAAAAATGTATTTTAAAAGTATTACTAATTTCCATGCAACTTTTATAATCACCTTATTTTATCCACTTCTATAAATTTATTTGACTTATTACTGACATGTTCAATCATAAATTCATCAGCAATAAATTATGCAAATTTCATAATTTTCAAAATATCTCTATAAAATAATAAAATTGTTCAGTTCCATTTTCTAACAGCGATTTTTTTTATGCTATTGTTATTGTTTTATGCTATCAATGTTTTTTCCCAATCCATTCTATACCTTTCTCTAATGGAAAGGTGGAGTGGAGATAATCTTTCAAGTAGTATTATTCAACAAAAATGGTGGCAAATATACAACTATACTAATCAGACCAACACAAAACTTCATAGCAATTCAAGCGATACAGGCAATTCCATATTTTATATTCAAAGCTACCTTTCAAATTTGTCCTTGCTAAACATTGTCTTGACATTCACTATGACCTGATTTATAAGTTTACTAATAGGGCTAATGCATGCAAAAAAAAAAAAAAAAAAAAAAAAAAAAAAAACAAAAAAAAAAAAGGAAAAAACAAAAAAAAAAAAGGAAAAAACAAAAAAAAAAAAGGAAAAAACAAAAAAAAAAAAAAAAAAAGGAAAAAACAAAAAAAAAAAAAAAAGGAAAAAACAAAAAAAAAAAAAAAAAAGAAAAAAGAAAAAAGAAACTCCAAAAAAAAGGGGGAAAGAAACTCCAAAAAAAAGGGGGAAAGAAACTCCAAAAAAAAGGGGGAAAGAAACTCCAAAAAAAAGGGGGAAAGAAACTCCAAAAAAAAGGGGGAAAGAAACTCCAAAAAAAAGGGGGAAAGAAACTCCAAAAAAAAGGGGGAAAGAAACTCCAAAAAAAAGGGGGAAAGAAACTCCAAAAAAAAGGGGGAAAGAAACTCCAAAAAAAAGGGGGAAAGAAACTCCAAAAAAAAGGGGGAAAGAAACTCCAAAAAAAAGGGGGAAAGAAACTCCAAAAAAAAGGGGGAAAGAAACTCCAAAAAAAAGGGGGAAAGAAACTCCAAAAAAAAGGGGGAAAGAAACTCCAAAAAAAAGGGGGAAAGAAACTCCAAAAAAAAGGGGGAAAGAAACTCCAAAAAAAAGGGGGAAAGAAACTCCAAAAAAAAGGGGGAAAGAAACTCCAAAAAAAAGGGGGAAAGAAACTCCAAAAAAAAGGGGGAAAGAAACTCCAAAAAAAAGGGGGAAAGAAACTCCAAAAAAAAGGGGGAAAGAAACTCCAAAAAAAAGGGGGAAAGAAACTCCAAAAAAAAGGGGGAAAGAAACTCCAAAAAAAAGGGGGAAAGAAACTCCAAAAAAAAGGGGGAAAGAAACTCCAAAAAAAAGGGGGAAAGAAACTCCAAAAAAAAGGGGGAAAGAAACTCCAAAAAAAAGGGGGAAAGAAACTCCAAAAAAAAGGGGGAAAGAAACTCCAAAAAAAAGGGGGAAAGAAACTCCAAAAAAAAGGGGGAAAGAAACTCCAAAAAAAAGGGGGAAAGAAACTCCAAAAAAAAGGGGGAAAGAAACTCCAAAAAAAAGGGGGAAAGAAACTCCAAAAAAAAGGGGGAAAGAAACTCCAAAAAAAAGGGGGAAAGAAACTCCAAAAAAAAGGGGGAAAGAAACTCCAAAAAAAAGGGGGAAAGAAACTCCAAAAAAAAGGGGGAAAGAAACTCCAAAAAAAAGGGGGAAAGAAACTCCAAAAAAAAGGGGGAAAGAAACTCCAAAAAAAAGGGGGAAAGAAACTCCAAAAAAAAGGGGGAAAGAAACTCCAAAAAAAAGGGGGAAAGAAACTCCAAAAAAAAGGGGGAAAGAAACTCCAAAAAAAAGGGGGAAAGAAACTCCAAAAAAAAGGGGGAAAGAAACTCCAAAAAAAAGGGGGAAAGAAACTCCAAAAAAAAAGGGGGAAAGAAACTCCAAAAAAAAAAGGGGGAAAGAAACTCCAAAAAAAAAAGGGGGAAAGAAACTCCAAAAAAAAAAGGGGGAAAGAAACTCCAAAAAAAAAAAGGGGGAAAGAAACTCCAAAAAAAAAAGGGGGAAAGAAACTCCAAAAAAAAAAGGGGGAAAGAAACTCCAAAAAAAAGGGGGAAAGAAACTCCAAAAAAAAGGGGGAAAGAAACTCCAAAAAAAAGGGGGAAAGAAACTCCAAAAAAAAGGGGGAAAGAAACTCCAAAAAAAAGGGGGAAAGAAACTCCAAAAAAAAGGGGGAAAGAAACTCCAAAAAAAGGGGGAAAGAAACTCCAAAAAAAGGGGGAAAGAAACTCCAAAAAAAAGGGGGAAAGAAACTCCAAAAAAAGGGGGAAAGAAACTCCAAAAAAAGGGGGAAAGAAACTCCAAAAAAAGGGGGAAAGAAACTCCAAAAAAAGGGGGAAAGAAACTCCAAAAAAAGGGGGAAAGAAACTCCAAAAAAAGGGGGAAAGAAACTCCAAAAAAAGGGGGAAAAAAAACTCCAAAAAAAGGGGGAAAAAAAAACTCCAAAAAAGGGGGAAAAAAAACTCCAAAAAAGGGGGAAAAAAAACTCCAAAAAAGGGGAAAAAAAAACTCCAAAAAAGGGGAAAAAAAAACTCCAAAAAAGGGGGAAAAAAACAACAACAAAAGGGGGAAAAAAACAACAACAAAAGGGGGAAAAAACAACAACAAGGAAAAACAAAAAAAAAAAATCTTGAAATTATTTTACTCATCCAACTTGTTTGAAGCTAATGTTTTATATTCAGTTAACAGTGGAAGGTGATTTGGTTGCATTTGTTGAATATAAAGAGGACTGACATTTCACATGATAAATTATTTAACATTTAGATATTTTTAATCTTTATCATCAATACTTTTATAACATTTAGCAAAGCTAAAATTAATCAGAAATTGTGCACAAAATATCCTAAAAACTTCATGGAGATGATATATATATATATATATATATATATATATATATATATATATAGCTCCAAAGAGAACTATTTTAAATGTATTCATTTTCTTATCCAATAATAAGTTAAAAACAACATTCTTTTAATATTAGATTCATGACTTAGCAGCCATTAATAACAATTTTATTCCAATATTCTATCATTCAATCCACCATGTTAAGTTTTGTATCTGTATTTCAAACCAAATTCATTTCCATTCAATATTTTAGAATTGGAAACATTGAGTCACTTTGACAGACCACTATTTGTGTATTAAATTATTAAATGCTAAACTATTGTGAGCATGGATATGGCTTTGTGCCAAAGTTTAGTTCAATAAATGTATGCACTGTAATTCAGTGGTTAATAAGATGATCTTGCAAGCTAGTTATTTTAAGGTATTCCATAGACATCGTCATGTACTGAAGCTAGCTTAGTTTAAATTTCTAAATTAACACAAATTACTAATGAATGTGAGCTAGGTATTAAATTAAATTTTAAAACAACAACCATAGAATATTTTACTTTTTTTAAAAATATCCCGAAAGATATGCCGCTTGATATTAAAAAGATTTTCTTTTATTTATTGAAAGAGTTACTTTCACAAAAGCCAGTAGACCCATAGAAAAGTCATATGTGAGATTTTGACACATTGATTAATATTGTTGTAAAGAAATGCCTTGCCAAGGGAAACATGAGAATTCGGAAAAAGCAAAGTATTGAGATATCGGGCAGACCACATGACAGTCAAACATTTTGGCCTGAGATGATTGCTGATACGGGGGTAAGAAAAAATCAATATCGTCTTCCCAAGATAACAATTTTTTTTTCTCTTGAGTGCCGGCAAAGTAAAGCCATATGGTATTTGTGGAAATTTTAGCATGAGAAAAATTTATCCTGGTATGGGGTGGAGAGGATTGTTATTATTTACTTTACCAAAGTATCGCCTTTGGGTGCTGACGCGTTGAGTAGCAATATAGTGATTATAAAATTTGGGGCATGAGAAAAGATAGTGTGGAAGAATCACAATTTGGGAGATAAGGAATTTAATTTCTCAAGAAGACAAGGGTTCCAGCAAAAGCTAACTTCATGAAGTGACCAGATGGCAAACTTTGACAGTGATTGATGGAATTTGTAAAGAGTGCAGGTTAAGTGGACTCTGAGTGACCAAAAGATCCGATAGATTTTAAGTGGCAACGTGGGATTCGTAAAAATTTTGGCCAATGGGGGGAAAAAAAAAAAAGAATTTTGTAAACAAAAATTCTGGGTTATAATTTTAAGGAGGTCAGCTTAGCCACACTCGCACGGCCGGGATGTCATTGGTCGAGTGGTAGCAATGGTGATAGGCAGAGGTAAATGGATGAGAAGAACAGGGGAACACCCACAGAAGGGATTGGTACGAGGTATCAATGTAAGAGTAGGAGGCTAGGAGGATGGCTCTCCTCCGACCTCTCCTCATAGATGAGGAGATCCCCAAAATGGAAAGTGATTAATTTTCCAAAAATGAGAATTAATCAATTTTCCTGGCTCAACAACAAAGATTTCTTGTTGGAAAATGAGACTTGCCAAGAACCCCAGACCACGTCTAACTACGCACCGGATTTTGGTAAGTACCCACATAAACGAACATCCTCAGGCCATTCGAGAGTTAGTTGAGTTAGCTGACAGTACAGTCAACAGTTCAGTTTTGAGTAGTGTAAACCAGTGTTGCCTCGCAGAAGCTGACTGAGAGATTCCACGACTTCCTACTTTGCCTATCCTACCAATAGCAAGTTATTCTGACGAACGAAGCCAAGCCAGTACCTAAGAACTAAATCAGTCGACTTAAGATACCAAAACTTGCTTGAAACGTAGAAGTGTCACACTATGTAGAAAACAGGCTGGGAGAAAAACACACACCTGTATATAACAGACGGATAAAGTTAATTTGTTATTTCTTAACATACTTGAACCTCTTGGGGTTTTCTTGGGGGGTTTTTTTTTTTTTACACTTGTGTGATATCACCTCCAGTCTGGACTCGTATTACACTACGGCCCGACGCATGCCTGATTGATCTGGTCTACTTAAGATCAAAATCACAACGTGGGTAGGTTAGACTTGAGATCGAAGCAGTTACTTTGGTAATCAGATGTTGGAAGTGAGCTAGGAACGACAGAGCTGGTATCGAACTGATTGCAGCTGGCATGAAGCTGTTAGCATCGATGTCCAGAATTTGACCCTGGATGGGCCAGTGTCACATATTGGTACCCTGACCAAGGGATACTACCTGGGTAGTGATGACCACCGATTGACTAGGACACAGGCTGGTGGCAGCGAATAGGAATCAACCCCAAAATGCCAGTGGAAGAAACATTAAAGCTTCGTGCTGCAACTAGGAGTTGACCACGGGCCGACAGCTCAGTGTCACATATTGGTGCCATGACCACAGGATTCAAACCTAAACTAACCACTGCCACAAGAGTTGCAGAGAATTTCGCCCAGGACAACACACGGCATCCCAAGTAGACAAACAAAAACAGGCTAGAGTGGGAACCAAAGGACTTTTGTTAATTATAACCATACAGTTCCAAACCCTCTAAATCAACTGCGCGGAAGCAGAGAGGAATGATCTGGAAATCAATTGTCAGCTGAGACACTTTTTTCGTTAATCTCACAATAATTTTTTCAATTGTTGATGCTCTTGATTGTGTTTTTTTTGGTTTGAATTGTTTAAATATGTCTGACCATGATTCTGATAGGGTAGACATAGAGGAAGAGGGGATTGAACAAAAGTTGCCAGTAGACCTGAGGAAATTGTTAGGTGGACCTAGGATTCCAGCCTTTGATGGTAATTAGAGTAATTTTAGAGATTGGTTGGCAACTCTTGATAGGAGCTGCATGGTCTATGGATTTTCAGACCGAGAAACCTTGTATCTGGTGTATAATGCCACGAAAGGGAAAGCATCAAAGTTTGTAAAGGGGCCCTTAGCCAGAAGGCCCCACTTGTCATGGGAGAGGCTAGAGGTATTACTGACTCAGGAGTTCGCTGATGAGAGGACAGCGATAGAGGCCATGAGAGCCCTCCCGATGATGGCGCAGCTGAAAGACGAATCCCCTGGAGAATTAGCAACCCGAGCAGAGAAGCTGTCTGTGTTAGCTTTCCCAGAAGAAGTAAGACAACGCAGTAATGCAGGCCCAGTTGGCTAATTTATATACAGAAGTGCTCAGTGACGAGCGTATTCACCACAATGTTATGAAGGAAGGACCGCTAAGGTTGTTGGCGGCAGTGGCGCTGGCTAAAGAGAAAGTAAGGTGTAGGAAAGCACAAGAGCAAAGTTGGGAGGTAGGAAGAAAGGGGGAAGGAAAGAGAGCCCCCACATGGAATCAAAGGGTCAAGCAAGAGGTAGAAGAGCCTGAGGTATGGAAAGAGGATCCCAAAAGAAAGGTTTGGTCAACAAGGCATGGGTTTTATAAGCCCACACCGGGTTGATACAGACTAGTCTGCTGGACATGTGGGCATGAGGACCACAGAGCAGCAGACTGCCCGACGAAGTGGGGATTGCCCCCAGACTTTGATTAGGACAGATTTAATAAGTGTGGGAAGAAGGGACACCTAGCTAAGTGGTGTGGGATAAGGAAAGGTGCCCCACCAATATTATTAAAGAAGGCTGCACCTGAAAGACAGGACCAGGGAAAAGCCAGCGGGCCACCCCAGAAATAAGACCGAAATAAGGTGGCCGAGTTAAAAAGAAGGAGCGTGAAATATTGGATATGTGGTCAGGCAGGCCACTTTGTAGTTAACTGCCCAACAAGGTGCTGGTATTGTAGAAGACACCTGTAAAGAAATTGTGTTTTCAGAAACGGCAGAAAGAAACTGAAGGGTCCAGTCGGGACTGCCCAGGTAGAGAAGACAAAGAACTCCACTATGTGAGGAGGATGACAGGAGGGTGTTGTTGCCAGGACCTATGGCTGAGATAACACTGTAAGCATTCTGAAAGCAAAGGAAATATTCGTTGCAGATTACTTCCACAACACAAAGAACAAATCACTCTAAGTTCAGACTCGAATATCAGGGGGAGAAAGAAATAACCGAAAACTAGATTCGCAGGTACTATTTCACAAATCACAATGCATGTAACCAGTCAGAAATATAACTCACTCTGCGACGAACGTGGTAGCCAAAATACACCAACTTTTCTCCCGATTTAAGAACATCAACTGCTTTTATCGGCAGAGCATTTTTTCCATTCATTGACGGCTGGGAGATGACGCCCAATTTTGGCATATCAAAATACTTATGTAGAGACCCCTGCGATGGACTTGTTTTTAAATTTGAATATTTCATCTTCAGCATGTCCTGTGGAATACGTGCCCCTTTTTTTTTTCCTAAGTAATTTTCTTTTTCGCCACATTTTCTATCATAGAATACACACGATGCATTGTCGATTGGTTTGACAAGGTAAGTCGCCATTTTCTTTGCTATACTCCCCCCTGATCTCGTTATCACAATTCGAACAGCTTGGAGCAGCTCTCTTTATCCTGGTGCTTCGTCATAATGGAACTATCTCCCTTACGCGTGTCAGAGTCGTCTCCTGAGGAGTCATCAGATGTATCTCAAGTTTCCGGAATCTCTGCATCTGTGGAAGCATTGCATTCACAGATCTCAATTATCTGATCACTGTCAGATGATGAACCATCATCGGAATTGCTCGGCGATGTATCAGAATCAACAAAAAGACGAAGATCTTTTACATGCCGTGGCATCCCATCAACTATTATTGTTTGTGGACTTACAATGTCCGTCACATAACCTACTTGATACCTGGAGGTACACCGGCCATGGGAAGCTTTCACCCATACTCTGTTCCCAACTCTGTATATATTGTGATACTTATAAAGATCAGGTGGTAATGTAGCAATTCTCTTCACTTTCAGTTGGGAACAGCGAATCATATTGGCAGGCACATCAGTCGACAATATATCATCTTTCGGCGTGATATTATGGCAGTATACTAACTCCAATATTGAACATAGACACAACGAAAACAAAGTTGGACTCCCCAGTCATCCAGGAAATCTTTAAAGAACTTATTGCGAAATGCAGTGTCATTGTCGATTAGGATTTCTGATGGTCAGCCTCATTCAAAAAAATACTTTCCATCTGTCAGATGACGCTTCTTGAGTCTTGTTGAAGCAGGTGTCGTCATATTGCAAATCGACTGGGGCTGCAATCAATTAACGTAAGGTAGTGTTGTCCACCGTAATGCGTAATATCCATTCCTAAGCGGGTCCAGATTCCAGTCACGCTTAGGTTGCCATGTGACCAACGACTTGAGGCTGGGTCAATTGACTGGCATTCCTTACATTTTCTAACCATTGCCCTGACGGCCGCCCTGGATGTTTTAGGGTGAGTTCGTCTCACAAAATACAGTGTTTGCCTGAGGCCAGGATGTCCACTCTGGCAATGTATGGCACGTATCTGATCAGGAGAAGTTTCATTCATCACGGAAGCGCATATCGGGCGTGTTGGTTCGATTTCCTTCTTGATCACATCATACCATCGTTGCCGTACTCGGGTGAACTTATCCGCTCGATTCTCACTCAATGTTACTAAACTTATCGTAATCAAGAAGTTATACTCATGAATCAGCTTTTAAAGAGTACTCAAACGCCTCCAGATCAGCATCTCACTTGCCGCCTTAGTTCGTATTCTGGCTTTGTCAGTGAGCATGTTTGACACTCACCGGTGCACACACGCGGGGTCCGTAAAGGGGTGTAGTTCCGTTGTGCCCCACTGTATTGCTAAATTGATGCCCTTCAGAATAGGGTCCAGTTCTGATAAATTGATATGTTGGGCATCCTTCGCACTTGTGTCTTCTACAATGCTTCTGTCAACCTCCAACAAAACCCCTGTGGCAAGAGAACTTGCATTGACCCATACCTCATAAGTGTGTCCGCTTGTGCACCACTTACCGTGTGCAGGGTCATTCTGGCGTATTCTTTCCGCTATGTCTTCAATCATTTTCTTAAGGGGAGCATCAGTCACTTTGTCATCCCAATCAGACGTGATCGATACTGTCCTGCATTTTATAAATGATGCAGCAACACGAAGCCACCCACACATAGGAACGTGACGCACCAGTTCTCCACACCATGAGAAGATGCAAATTCAGTACACGTGTGCCATCCCATAACCGCTCCAGATCCTTGCAGGTCAAACCAAATGCAGCGAAGTGCTCTTTCATGCAAGCTGCTGAAATCATGCTCTCGTCAACATAAATATCATCAATATATGATTAGGTTGCCTGTCGAACTGACTCGTCTTTCAACAACGTAGCATCCACAATGGCCTTCATTATGGCTGGTGCAACATTCAACCCGAAACCCATTCGGGTCAAGCAATATCTTCGCCTCTTTAAGATTACAGTTTGAAAGGGCCAAAGTGACTTATGAATATGTACCTGTAGATAGGACAGCCGCAGGTCAAGGATAGCGACATCCAGCCCTTTTTATGCCACTCCCTCAGTTTCTGTGTGCACATGTTAGCATTGGCTGTGTGTGCATCGAGACACTCATTCAGCTCTTTATAGTCTAATACTGGCCGCACTTTATTTTTGTTTTTCTACACCACCACCATCAATGGAATTAAACCTTTTCAGGATAAGGTTATCCAGCCAGCTCTGCAGCTCACAGTCGTATTCATCCTTGACTCCTTTTGGTATTGGGTACTCAGGCATCTGATTTCGCAAACTCTCCGGTGATCGACCATCAGACCACTTCCATGACGCGTCCCATATTTTCTGGTTCGAGTCAAATTTGGCACAGAAATGGGGTTCTTCTATTTTAATAGTGGCACAACAGACTATTCCATGCTTGGGAAACCATACAACACCACACTCTTATTTTGAGTCTGCCCAGCTTTTTAATGGCGTTAAACCCAAGCAACAATTCAAAACCCAATCCAAAACTTGCTTAAGGAAGAGATCAGCGCTGACATCTTGTCCCCTTCCTCTTTTCCCCCACATCATGAAGCAATGTGGCCTACTTCTTGACACCAGAAGCAGCACATTGTTGCGTGTGACCTACGTGGCTGGCAGGCATCTTCTCGTCAAACCGAACAGTCCCTGGAAAGGTGATTCCACTCAGAGCATCGACATCATCGCATACCCTCCAGACGTTTAACATTTGGATGTTTATCAGCTCTGCCTGGTGAAATGGTAGCCACAACCATTTCCTCAGTTGCAGTTTGATCTTTCATTATGGCCTGAGCTCAGTCCAACAGTTGGCTTGTAGTCGTCTTCAATCCTGGAAGACGCGCGCAGTCGTTGCTTGATGTGCACTGGTAACCCTGCTATGAACGCACATGCTAGTCTTTGCTCGGATATCCTGCCAAAAAGACCTGCTAGCTTTTTCAAGTCGGCTAGAAACACGTTGACGGATTCGTTCAGGCGCAGTCGGCGTTCCATAAACTGCATGTAAGCCAAGAAACGATCCAGTGCAAAGGCAGTCCGCACGGCTCATTTTATCTACTCGATATCTGATTTTTGCTCTGAGTTTAACTGTTGGTAAACAGCAAATGCTCTGCCAGTCAACCTCAGAGGAAGAACACGTTAAACCTTTTTAATTCCACACAGGTCACAAACAAGTTCTGCCTTCTCAATCCATTCAGTAACTGCTTGTCCAGTCACTGAACCATCAAACTCGGGTATCAACTTGATGTCAAATGTCTTGTCCATCAACGTGCCGAAATAGCTTGTAAGCGTTCTGAAAGCAAAGGAAATATTTGTCGCAGATTACTTCCACAACACAAAGAACAAATCACTCTAAGTTCAGACTCGAATACTAGGGGCAGAAAGAAATCCGAAAACTCGATTCGCAGGTACTATGTCACAAATCACAATGCATGTAATCAGTCAGAAATATAACTTGCTCTCCGACTAACATGGTAGACAAAATACACCAACTTTTCTCTTGATTTGAGAACACTAACTCCTTTTATCGGCCAAGCATTTTTTCCATTCTTCGACAACTGGGAGAGGACGCCCAATTTTTGCATATCAAAATACTTGTATAGTGACTCCTGCGATGGACTTGTTTTTTAATTTAAATATTTTGTCTTTAGCATGTCCTGCAGAATACATGCCCCTTTTTTTTGGTAAGTAATTTTCTTTTACGCCACATTTTACATCATAAGATACACGTGATGCGCTGTCATTTGGTTTGATGAGGTAAGTTACCATTTTCTTCACTATAAAAAAAAAAAAAAAAAAAAAAAAGATGGGAACCTAAGAGAAGGAAGGCCAAGGTGTTCTCTTCGCTAACGCAAGAGAAGGAGTTGTCTTGTAAGGCAAAAATAGGGGGTATAGCAATGAAAGTTCTGATCAACAGATGAGCATCTGTTTCATTGCTGAGGGAAAGAGAATACAAGTGGGTAAAACAGAAGGGACAGATACAAAAAGCAGATATAGAGATCACACAGGTGGATGGTGGCCCCCTGGAGATAAAAGGGATGGCGAGGCTTCCTGCGAGAATCAGAAAATTGAGAAGTACCCAGAATTTCTACATAGCACCCAATCTGTGTACGGAAGAAATCTTGGAAGATTGGCTTCAGAGCCAGAAGGCTTGTATAGAGTTTAACCCCACTGTGTTGGTAGTAAATGGTTAGAGAACGCCATTGGGAGATCCACCAGAAGTTATAACAAGAGTGATGGAGGAAGATATAAGGCTACCCACTAGAACAGCAGTGTCAGGTAAAGGTAGACTGGTGACAGAGGAGAGAATGAGGAAAGGAACACTGCAATTGGTCCCTGTAGAGGAGAAGGGCCCGGAAGAGAATGAGGTAGCTCTGTGTGAGGCAGTAGTCGAAGCAGCTGAATTAGTGCCCATCATGATGGTGAACCAGGCCCACAAGACAATAAAGGTTAAGAGAGGAGAGGAGTTAGAAAAGGCATTACCCCTGCGAACTCTGAATCGAGTGAAATTCAATGAGAAGCAAAGAAAATATGTAGAGCAACCAGAAGAAATAGCAGATAAAGAGATATTGGCACCTGATAAATTTAGGGCCAGAGTGGGAGGGAGGTCTAAGAAATAATTGGGATGTGGTGGCTAAATCAGATAAGGAATTGGGCCAGAAGATTGATACCGGTGATCACTCCCCTGAGAAATTGAAGCCTTATAAAACAACTGTTCATAAGAGGCCCCTAGTGAAAATGGCAGTGAAAGACATGTTGGAAGCTGGGATGATAGAAAGATAAATTTCCCCTTGGAGCTTCTCAATCGTGATAGTAGACAAGAAAGATGGTGGGCACTGTTTTTGTGTGGATTTTAGGAAACTGAATTCCATCTCTAAGCCTTTGGCGGTGCCATTGCCACTAATTGATGACATATTGGCATTATTGAGGAAAGCGAAGTACTTCTCTACGTTGGACTTGAGGTTCGGATATTGGCACGTAGCCCTTGATGAGACTGACATGGAAAAGGCTGCATTCGCATGTCACCTGGGACTGTTTCAGTTCAGAGTGATGCCATTCAGTTTGGCTAATGCCCTGGGAATCTTCCAGCAATTTATGTCAATAGTGTTAGGGTGATGCAAGAGTTTTGCTATGGCATATTTAGACAATATTCTGATATTTTCAGAAACAGCAGAACAATACTTTTTCCATTTAAAACAAGTGATGGGAAGACAAAGAAAGCATGGTTTAAAATTGAAATTATCAAAATGTCAGTTTCTGAAGGATGAGACTAGATATTTGGGCTTTGTTATAAACAGAGAAGACATTAAGCACGACATGGATAAGGTGAAAGCTATAAGGGAAATGTCAGAGCCTAAATCAGTGAGACAAGTAAGAGGGTTTATAGGGGCGGGGCTATAGGGTATTCCAGACGATTCATCCCGGCATTCTCAAGAATTGTCATACCCCTAGTAGCGCTGACAAAGAAATACGCTAGGTTCAAATAGATAGAAGACTGCCAAAGGGCATTTGATACCTTAAAGGAGCAGCTAACAGGCATTACTATAAAGACAGACCATAGGCCCCTACAGTACCTACTGGAGGCAGAGTGGACAAATAAGATTCAACAGTGGGCACAAAAGTTAAGTGGCTACCACTGTAAGATAGAGTATTTGGCAGGGAAAGAAAACCCAAACAACTAGAAGAAAGATCTGTAATGGTAGAGAAGGGAGTGGATGATAAAGCTTATAGAATCGGAGTAATTAACTCCAATATGCTAAAGGATCGCCCTATGTTAGAATCAGACGAAGAAGGAGACGCCCAGATGTTGACCGATCCTTACTGGACAGAAGTGATTGAGAAGGAGCAGGCAGGAGAGACCACCAAGTATGCAATAATAGATGAAAGGCTGTATTATCTCTCAGGTACAGGGGGCCGACACTATTTTTCAGACTTTATTTTTTCAAGTTTTAGGTAGCACAGGCAGTCTGTACTGTTTTAGTGTAATGGCAATAACATTTAAAAACTGTTTCAATACTACAAATGGAAAAGCAGAATTCAAATTAGAAGTATTTTAATTTTTTTTTTACAAATTTTCACATTACACAGGCAACTATTTTTCGAACATTGCAGAAACAATGCTAGTAGTTTATGGCAGAACCCTTTTTTTCAATGACTTCTATCAGTCTATCTTCATAATGTTTGTACATATTGATAATAACGTCTGTGTTTCTCGCAGTCTATTTTTAGCATCTTTTTCTATGAGTGGTAGGGCTCTCTTTTCCAAAAGTTCTCTGTAGCTCAAGCTATTTTGACGTCCTTTTAACCACTTGAGCCACAAGTTTCCATTCGGAAATACCATACCCCAAACTCTTCCTCCCATCTGTCTCTTGTTGAGAATAACAGGTTCACCTTTTCTCGATCATGTACAGCACCCGTCAGGTCCATCGAACTTAAAACGTTTTTCATCAGTAAATATCACTTTCTTGAAGTCGACATGGTTTGTTATCTATCTTTTGGCGCTTCCCAGCCTTGCCTCCTTGTGTTTTCTCGTTAGTGTAATTCTTTTCTTGATTTTAGCATACTTAAGTCCAATTTCGTGTAGCTTTCTTTGTACAGTTTGAACACTGACATAAAGTTCACACTTCTCCTTTATTTTCTTCACTGTCACCTTTTCTCCAGATGATAACAACCTCGTAACACTCCTCTTCATTCTTCTTTCTGTTCTCTTGGAAATTGTTTTTTCTGTCCTCTCTTCTTCCGCTCATAGTCTGTACTTAGCATGTATTCAACTGTTGACTTCAGTAGCTTCATCACAGCGGCGATCTTTCGGATGCTTAGCCCGTCTTATCTCTTCTTTTGGACCAAAATGATGACTTCTTTTGAATGCATTCTTCTTCAGGATTTTAATACGTTTTCGCAGTGAATGGTAAAGATACTCAAATGTAATGGTCAGGGTACAATTTACCTGCAGAAAATTTACATATAGTAGACGCTCGACAACTAAATCATTAAAAAACCCGAAATTTGTGTCATGTCCGAAAAATAGTATGGCCTAAGTTGAAGTAAAAATAAAGAAAACATGAAACCAAAGACAAACCCATCAATCAATGTTCATACCATTAATGGACAGTTACTGCTGAACTACCTACTCATCAACACAAAAGCTCTCGGCAGTAAAAAACACCTTTAAGCACACTTTCCAAAGTGTCCCAAAAATAGTGTCGGGTCCCTGTAGAGATGAGGAAGTTAAAGCCAAGTTTTATGTGTTCAAAAGTTTGAGGCCAGAGATATTAGAACAGTGCCACGAGAGGTTTGGGCACATGGGAATTGATAGAACATATTACCTAATAGGGAGAAAGTACTATTGACCCAAATTGTACAGAGAGGTCACTTATGTTCGGAGTTGTATAGTGTGCCAGTTGCAGAGTAGAAGGCATGAAATAGCACCATTACAAGGGATGGATTTGCCAAGCTTCCCCTTCGAAAAAGGGAGTATGGATGTATCAGGACCATATGGGGGAAACTGTACGAGAGAATAACTATATAGTGAGTTTTATTGATTGGCTAACAAATTGGCCCGATGCATTTGCAGTACCAGACAAGAAGGCTAAAACTGTAGCCGACTTGAGAATAAGCGAAATCTTCCCTAGGTATAGGGCCCCTGTGCAACTTGTCACTGATAATGGTACAGAGAATATAAACAGCATAATGGGAGAAGTGCTGACAGGTTTAAATATAGAGCACATAAAAACATCTCCATATCACTCCCAAGGAAACACTAAAGTGGAAAGGTTTCATAGAATCTTGGGAGATGTGTTAGCTAAACCGGCTAGAGAAAATACAGGTAGTTGAGATCTGTACTTGACACAGGCACTGGTGGCCATGAGGTTTATGATTAACGAAACCTCCAGATTTTCGCCATACTTGATGTTATTTGGCAGAGACGTGGTCCTGCATGTGGATAACTTGTTGAAACCCCAAAGAAAGTATATGGGGGAAGATCATCATCAGCTGTTGTTGGAACAACATAAAATATTTGTACAGGCCAGAAGAAGAATAAAGAGGGCACAGAAGAGAAGAAATGAAAGTGAATGCTGAAAGAAAGGTAGTAGAATTGAAGGTTGGAGACCCTGTCTACTATAAAATTCACCAGAGAGAAGGAAAGCTGAACCAGAGATGGGAACCATACTACTGGATAGTAGAGCAGACGGGTCCAGTATTGTATGTAATATGGGATCAAGTGGCAGGACAGGCAAGGAGGGCCCATGCCAAATAGCTAATCTAGAAATGAGTGAGCCAAGGCCTAAGAAGGCAAGAACAAGGAAGGTAACCCTAGTTGAACCAGAAGAAATGGAGACGGAAGAGGATTCCGAAGAAGATGAAGAGATAGATTGACTTAGCCATCTGGACAAAGTGATCCGAGTAACGGAGCTGTAACCTTCGGCGGGGACCAGTGGCATTCAGTCGGTACCTGAATCGGTGCAGAGGGGACCCTGTGATGTCACCGTCTTGCCCCCATGTCCAAAGAAAAGGAAGAGAAAAGCAAGGAAATCCAGTCAAGGGTTCTAAAGGGGAACACCCTAAACAAGAAGACCTCAGTGAGTGGGAGGAGGATCATATACCCCTTTCCCAGCTCAGAGAAAAGCTAAGAAAGAAGGGAAATCCAGATGTTGAATCAAAAAGTAATAAAGAAGTCCAAGGTCCAGACTCAAAGCAGAAGGAAGAATCAAGAGAGAAGGAAAAGGACGAAACACCTCCTGAAGTAGAATCAAACACAGAGAAGGTTAGAGGTCAAACAGGAGCTACCTCTGAAGATGAGATTGAGAGGGGTGGGGAAGTCCAAATCTCAGTAGAACAAAGAAGGCTGTGAAGACTAGAAGCATTTAGTGTCAACAGATAATGACACTGGCTCATCCAAAAACCTACTTGCTGACTGTGGTGGATGTGAAGGGAAGGGAAGGGATGGAGGCACAGGTTACACCTCACAAGGGACGGAAGATTATTGACATTGCTGATTGTTCAGCAATAGTGTCATGAAGGTACGGCCTTTGGAGGAGAGGGCCCCGCGCGCATGTCCAGACCAATCAATCTACTAGGAGTTAGAAAAGGGAAGATCTGAAGGGTTATAAACCTAGAAAAGAAATTATGGAATAATTGAGTGAAGAATTGAACAAAACAGAATGGTTAAGAAGAATAAAAACAAGACAATCTTGTTGCCATGCAGGAATGACCAAAATGAAGGGGTTGATGATGATGATGGTAGCCACATGGTGATGATAGGGATGGCAGAAGCTTGGAGAAATGATGCTTTGGGAACTTTTACATCATTGAGCCCCATCTATGTAGCTGGTAATCACAAAATGTGCATGCCAGAATTGTTTGAAGGAAAGAAAGAGAGAATTAAGAGAATTTGTCAAGTAGAGGTATTAGCAAACACAGCATTGCCACACGCTATCAGTGTTCGAGACTGGGTATGGGCAGTGGCCACACAGAAACCAATCAGTTTATCTAGGGTATGTGGGGGAGAGTCCACAAGGACACTAAAAGTGAAACGACATTTATCCCTGTTAAAATTTCCCCTGGGATGTTTGGCATTTGGGATATCTATTTCTTTACCCCCATATTACCAGGTAGAAGGAAAGTATGAAGAGAGAGATTCAGTTATAGAATTGATTAACAGAAGCCTATTTGATTGTTGTGGGAGCCAATAGTGAAGGGATTCCCCAATGTTACCTTGAATAAAATGCCAGGGGCGAATGAAGCTGATAGAAAAGATCGATATGGATCAGTTGAGGGACAAGTTAAGTGTGTTGGGAAAGGAAGATATGGCTTGGGAGGATGATGAACAGACTGCGATAAATTGGTCAGCAATGATGGGTACATTAATAATTTTCACCATAGGGGAAATGGCAGTATGGAAATTTCGGAGGAGGAGATAAGTAATTTGTGGTAATCAAATGAGCATGCAGCAATTCGAGAGGGAGATGCTGAGCAGTGTTCTTTACCCAAACAGAATCAAGGAGGAAATTGCAGGAAAGCTGACAGAAGCTAAAGTGGAACTGACGTGTCTGGCGGTAAAACTTCATGTAGCAGAGAGAAAAAAACTGACCAAGAAAAACAAGTCATAATATCCACACATATACACCCATAAGTACACGCACACTTTAAATTGCACGAAACTGAAAATGAAAAGAACATTACATTGTATGTAGAACAGAAGAAAGACTGATTATGAAACATACTGTGAAAAGAAATGGAAAATGGAATTGCATGAGAAAGATGCATGATAAATAGTGTACTGGGATTTAGATGTCATTTATGAGTAAATGACAAGGTAGGTAAGAGAGGATTGTGACACTATTTAGCTATGGTAATTAACCATAGAAATTAAAACAAGAAATACTGAGAACGGAAAGAAGATATCCCCAAGATATGCCGCTCGATATTAAAAAGATTCTTTTATTTATTGAAAGAGTTACTTTCACAAAAGCCAGTAGACCCATAGAAAAGTCATATGTGAGATTTTGACACATTGATTAATATTGTTGTAAAGAAATGCCTTGCCGAGGGAAACTTGAGAATTCGGAAAAAGCAAAGTATTGAGATATCGGGCAGACCACATGACAGTCAAACATTTTGGCCTGAGATGATTGCTGATACGGGGGTAAGAAAAAATCAATATCGTCTTCCCAAGATAACAATTTTTTTTTCTCTTGAGTGCCGGCAAAGTAAAGCCATATGGTATTTGTGGAAATTTTAGCATGAGAAAAATTTATCCTGGTATGGGGTGGAGAGGATTGTTATTATTTACTTTACCAAAGTATCGCCTTTGGGTGCTGACGCGTTGAGTAGCAATATAGTGATTATAAAATTTGGGGCATGAGAAAAGATAGTGTGGAAGAATCACAATTTGGGAGATAAGGAATTTAATTTCTCAAGAAGACAAGGGTTCCAGCAAAAGCTAACTTCATGAAGTGACCAGATGGCAAACTTTGACAGTGATTGATGGAATTTGTAAAGAGTGCAGGTTAAGTGGATTCTGAGTGACCAAAAGATCTGATAGATTTTAAGTGGCAACGTGGGATTCGTAAAAATTTTGGCCAATGGGGAAAAAAAAAAAAAGAATTTTGTAAACAAAAATTCTGGGTTATAATTTTAAGGAGGCCAGCTTAGCCACACTCGCACGGCCGGGATGCCATTGGTCGAGTGGTAGCAATGGTGATAGGCAGAGGTAAACGGATGAGAAGAACAGGGGAAGTTATTAACGCCCACTGAAGGGATTGGTACAAGGTATCAATGTAAGAGAGTAGGAGGCTAAGAGGATGGCTTTCCTACGACCTCTCCTCATGGATGAGGAGATCCCCAAAATGGAAAGTGATTAATTCTCCAAAAATGGGAAGTAATCAATTTTCCTGGCCTGACAACAAAGAGATTTCTTGTTGGAAATCGAGACTCGCCGAGAACCCCAGACTGCATCTAACCCCTCACTGGTTTTTGGTCAGTACCCATATAAACGATCATCCTCGGGCTGTTCAAAACTTAGTTGACAGTACAATCAAAAGTTCAGTTCGAGTAGCGGAAACCAGAGTGTTGCCTCGCAGAAGCTGACCGAGAAATTCCATGACCTCTGCCTATCCTACCAATAGCGAGTTATACTGACGAACGAAGCCAAGCCAGCACCTAAGAACTAAATCACTTGACTTAAGATACTAAAACTTGCTTGAAACGTAAAAGTATCACACTCCGTGGAATATGAGCTGGGAGAAAAACACACTCCTGTATATAACAGACGGATAAAGGTAATTTGTTCTTTCTTAACATACTTGAACCTCTTGGGTTTTTTATTTGCATTTTTTTTTCTTTGTGCGATTATCACCTCCAGTTTGGACTCATATTACACTACGGCCCGACGCATGATTGATCTTGTCTACCTAAGATCAAAATCACAACGTAGGTAGATTAGACTTGAGATTGAAGTAGTTACCTCGGTAACAAGATGCTGGGAGTGAGCTGGGAACGACAGAGCTGGTATCGAACCGGTTGCAACTGATGTGTAGCTGTTAGCATCGATGTCCAGAATTTGACCCTGGACGGACCAGCGTCACATATTGGTACCCTGACCAGGGGATTCCGCCGGGTAGCAACGACCACCAATCGACCGGGATACAGGCTGGTGGCAGCGACTAGGAGTCAACACCAAAATGCTGGTGGAATAAACATTAAAGCTTCGCACTAAGACT